>BMAU01005330.1:0-605000 GCA_019973935.1 Trichonephila clavipes | reverse complement strand
GTTTGTGCCGGGCTCACGCGTCTTTTTTTAACATGTCCTTTGGGTTCTTTGGGCCAGAATTAATGGCAACACTTTTCCAACCAAATCCAAGAAGTGAAGTGTGGATGAAAGATGCAAATGAACAAGCTTTTAAATATCTGAACTTAGAGTAAGCGAGATGGCAATGTATGGGATTTTGTGATAGTGGATGGAAATTGACAGGTAGGTGACGTCTAATAGAGGAATCGTGATTCAAGTCTGAATGAGTTTTACGTGACGTGAAAAGAAGTTATTAGTGATTGAATATATGAAGGTCAAGTTGCACCCAGTACATACAAAGACAATATTAAGCATAGGATAAGACTAATAGTTTCTCCAAGTTGTAATAAAGTAGGATTGATTATTTAATATTAGAATCAGTGATTTAGCGGTTCACTTATTAAAAGTGGCCTGAATTAGATTAAGTCTTGTTATAAATATATATATTGTGTGTTGCGTAGTTTTCATCGTAGATTCTCTCACATTAACTATTATAATTTAAATTGTTAAAGGTTTAAGTTGAATATCTTAATAAAGTCATATTAAGATAATGTTTGATTCTAGTTCTTTCGTTAATCCTACGCCTCTAGGTCACGCTGATACTTCGAGAGATGTTCTTCCAAGTGTAGGACCATCACAAGTTATACTAACACACTATAAAACAGCACGAGGGTTTTTGGCGACGGATCTCGTACTTTTGAACCACAGTCAAGTGGCGCGCACGGCACCTTAGCTGGTACCCCTTCTCCTTAGTTCCACACCACACTAATTGGAGGACGCTTGAGCCTCACCATATTTAATGCGCATCGGTCCCCCTCTATACTTGGAAGTAGTTTTCAGTGGCACTAGGTTTGAGCTCATGACAAGCCAGCCATTTTGAAGAGTAAAGGCCTTATCACACACGCATATTTGAAACAACCGTTTAGAGAAATGTTTCACGAAGCTGTGAGGGTGAAGGGGTTTCTGCAAACAAGACGATACGATCTGATGTCAGCTGAACCCTATCTTCACATTGAAAAATTACTCACCAATTTTACTGCTTCGGAAAGCGAGCATCCAATATTATTTCTTTTACTCCGCTCACACAGAAATGGAGCACAATTCTGTTTAAAGTATTATGCCGCATCCAAATATTATACACCATTAAAATATCATGCGCCATTTCTGATGTGCTAGACGAAGCAGATGCTGCTATCTTTACTACCATCTTACCATCTTGTTTATGACGTAGGGAGCCGGAGAAACTCATTGGCTGGAATTTCAAGGAATTTTATTTGGAAGAATTCTTTCTGGAAAAAGTTGTTCGGGGACGTTGCTTTGGTAACTAGGTAGAAATTGCTAGGAATGGTTGCTTTGAAGGGAAATTGCTCCAAATACGTATACGTGTTATACGTTCATTAGGATGATATATCAGTTGTTTTTATCACTTCATCGGCGTTGAAAATGACGAAGTCCGTCACCTGTAATGCTCACGTTCCTGCAAAATGGAAAGTAAGCAATCAACATTTTGAAATAATATCACTACCGATACGCACTTTATTAGTTACGAGTTAACAAATCTATCAATGAAATTACATAAAATCCAAATTATGCTTACCTGATACTCTGCTAGAAAAACGTATTTAAACTAATTTCAATGATTCTACTTGATAAATATTTTTTTCTGGCATCATTGCCAGACACTTAAAAAGCAAGATTTGACATTTAAACTAGTTTTATAAATTATTCTTGATCATTTTTTAAAATTCTTATTTCTTATTTCTTCAAATTAAGTCACGATTTTCTGGTCTTTTTTTTTAAAAAAAATTGTTTCCACTCCTAAGGGAAACATTTGGAAATTTTGGAAGTAGCTGATTTTTATTTGTTTTTAGGAGACATAATTTGTTTAAATATTCAGACACCAGACAGTTAAACACATACTAGTCAGACAAATATATTTCTTATTAGTTTAAAACACAAAATAGCAGTGAGTAACTATTTTTTCTTTGTTTTTACTCATACATTATTAGTCTTGCTTGATTATAACGTTTAAAGTTTTTCTTTTCTCCGTCGCGTTTATTTTAAAAAAATGGTTGGAGAGTTTCTTATTCACACAAAAAATAATAATCCAAAAATTATTATATCTAATTTCCTAGCAAAATAAAACAGCAGTAATAAAATAAGAAAATTGGTAATCTTCAAAGCATTAGAAAGTCATTTTTAAAAAAATACTTTGCTATACTTACCAAACAAAGGTCTGTATTTTTTTTCTTGAAAGAAACTTATTGAAATTAAAGTACTTGGAAATGAATGTATATGTCTTAAATTTAATCATGGTGATAGGCTGCTTATGTAATATAACACTCAATTTTATATATATAATTATTTCTTCAAAATAGCTAGAATGGTAACACATTTCTTTTATCAATTCCTTCTGTACAAAAAATGACTTAAGGCTAAAAACATAATAAAAAAAAAACATTTTATTTTTGCAATTGTAAATATATAAAAAAAATTAAATATTTTTTAAAACTCAATAAGAATTGAATTTGCCACTGATTGTGAAACTTGAAGTGGTGATTCTCAGTTATTTTCATTTCATGTTATTGTATTTTCGCCAGAACTTATTGCACAAGGATTTTTTTTCAATTCCTGCTGTTAGCTCCCACTCTCTATATATTTATTCTTGGTGGAATTTTCAATCATTCATGAAATACATTTTAAAGCTCTCAATTGAGCTGAAATTTTACATACATTATTATTTTGGATGATAATATAATAGTTTAAGGATAATTAATAAAAATTAATTGATTACAACGTTGGCATCACTTTTGATGACTTAGCTACCCTTTTGGCGACTTGTGTCAAAATGTGAAAAAATTTTTTCTCACATTTTAAATCAATCAGTTGAACTGAAATTTTATATACAGGATTGTTTTGAATGACAATACGATACTTATTACATTAATTTCCACTTCATGTTGTGATTCTGTTATATGCATATGCATATTTTTATTAATTGTAACTATTTAATAAAAAGTAGCTAAAATAAAATCTTTGTTGATCTAAGTAGGAATTGACGTATTTTTTTTACATTACTTGTTATAGTATCGGGTGCCTGAATTAACTGGTTATATAAATGAAATATAGTTACTTATTTGAAAAATATCTAATTTCATAGAGGTAATCCACTCTCTGGACTAAGAAGCATATAAAGTTCTTACAATGTTTCCAAAAGTTTCATAATTTCTGCAAACTTACCTTTCTAACTTCTTTAATATTTCTATAAATATATAAGTTTTATGAAACTTTTTTAACTATTTGCGCTCCATAAGTGCAAAGGAAAGTCTGAATCAATCTAATTTTGCACATTTCAGTTGATACTTTAAAGGCGGAAATTACACAAAAGCACAAATGTAGGGAGGGGGGAACGTTATCGAAAAAGAAAAAAAAATCGAACATTTTAAAGTCCATATACATATGAGAGCAACTAAACATATATAAATTGTAACTTTCCATATGTCTTCCATATGTATAATATTTGTTTCCGTTTCTGCAGCAATAACTGAGGAATCTTTTCCACCTTCTCTGTTTGTTTTGGCAAACGAGCACTCATCTGCAGTAACTTTCTGTTTGCTCAACCCTCACTAAAGTTGGCGGCAGTGGAAAAACTCAGAGCAAAAGAAAAAAAATATTGATTTTCTAGAAAATGTCTCGTCAGGAATACTTATCGCTTTTGAAAAGGATATATGGAAGTTTTCAGAAATTATGTACATGGTATCTGGGCTTAAAATATCCAAAAGTTACGGCTTATAATTACGGAACTACCCATCAAAATGTAATAAATTGTTTCCCCTCCGTGAGGTTTTGGGTCTAGTCCGATCGACTGCATGTGCGAGCATTATTCGACAATCGCAGACGATAAACTTGCTATACAGACTTCATTATTAAAGATGTGGACACGGCAGTAAAAGATACAGTGCGTACTTTTGTGAACGGAATTTAAATCAGTCACGTGTGTACAGCAACGTGTTCGAACAGAATGGAATATCGTTACTGGCTTGCCTAGTAGACTTATCAAGAGAGAATATTACAAAATAAATCACGCACACGATCAACAGTGTCTTCTATCACGAAAACTTAAGGATACTTGCCAGTTTGACACCAAAGTTCCCGACTTTTTTAAAGTTGTACCCCATTTGTTAAAAACGATGAACAGAAAAGTTTATCAATTTTATTTTATTTACGCACGCACTAATAAGCATGAAACGTTAGACGACAGTCAAGTGAGTCTAGCGATCGGATGTTTATATGCATTTCTTACAAAAAAAGAAGAAAAATGTTTTAAATTTATGATTTGTTTTGAGGAATAAAGTTGTCAAGTCTTACACTTCGAGTCGATGATATATTGTATTGAAATTTTTTTGAGTTTTTTAACACCATTGAGGGATAGATTTTGATGTCGGTGGATCGACATTCCATTCTGTTCGAATACTCCGCTGTACACGCGTGAACGTTTTAAATTCCGTTAACGAAACTACGCACTTGACTTGTTGATGTGTGCGTCCCCATCTTTTCTAATGAAGTCAGTGTAACAAGTTTATCGTCTGCAATTGCCGAATATGCGCGCCGTGTGGCCGATCGGACTAGATCCAAAAAATTCTCGGATAGGTAATCAATTCACAGAAGAACAATTTATTACATTCTGATGGGTAGTTCTGTAATAATTAGCCATAACATTTGGATGCATTAAGCCCGGAAACCCTGTATTTATCGCCAAAATTGGCACGTTCTTTCTTCTTCTCTAGAACATTGCCTCCACTCAGTTTATATTGAGGGGAAATTAAGAAGAAACGGTTTCATTTATACTTCACTAGTTGTAAATCCAGACTTCTTTTGTGACTTCTGAAATATATGAATTGTTACGTGCGAAGTCGACACAAAGGTAACAATCTTGCCCTTCTCTGAAAAAATAATGGTTGAATTGGTTTCTTGTATACCAATTGTCCATAAAGTTTGTAAATCATTTTTGTATAGATGCATCAATAGATGTGATGGTCATGAAGTCTTGGCCGGCATTTTTGATTCATGGCTTCGAGTCCTGGGGGCCACTGTAGCCCCACCATTTAAGGGAGCTGGTGCTCGTTAAATCTGTCGAGGCTAAAATTCCTCACGTTAGATTGGCGAAAAGTTTGGAGAGTGGAGTCACTTGGCTGATTCAGAATTACTAAATTTGCCAGCGAAACTACTACGTGTGACGTTAATAAACGCTTACTCACTTTTCAGAAATGTGATTGTGTTGGTTATACAATATTTTAAAATAGTTTTAGAATGCCAGTTTAAAAATCAGACTAACCCTTCAATGACTAACCTTATATAGATAAGTAAGTACATGACAAGCCGAAGGTACCATTGATCGTTTTATTTCTTATAAATTCCCTACTTTTGACCTTTCATTTATTCAATCAATTTTTATGTTTTCTTATTGTCCAGATGGCGCAGACATTAGTGAATTACATTAGAATACATTAGTACATTATAAAAATTCGGTGATTGTATGCGCTGAATGTTTTGTTACGTAGCTCTTTTATGATGTTCGTTTTGCTAATTTCAAGTTCAAATACACTTGGCTTACCAACTCGTATGTATGCCAATTTCAGCATCTCCTAAGAAAGAAAGTAATGTTCTGTAGAACAATTTTTCTTAAACTGTGGTCCTCAGACCTCTAGGGATCCACAATGTTTTCTGGGGGTCCGCGAAGTTTCCCGTATAACGTTAAGATTTCCCTCTTTTACACCTCAAAAAGCCTCGTGGAACAGTAGAAAAATGTGCCATTCTAGACTAGATTATTAAATTACCCTTAAAGAAAAACTCCATTAGAACATGTATTTCGACCCAGAATATTGTCAGAAAGGGTTGCTCAAAATCTTGGCGGCTCCTGATGTCAGTCTGATACATAAAGATCGTCAGTGGTGATCAAAAATTTAAGAACAGCTGCTGTAGAAGCTGTATTTTGGTCTATTCACTCGTATAACTCAGTGTTTATCAAATTTTCAATATTTGACACCCAATTTTCAGTCATAATTTTCATCTCCCCTCCCACATAATAACAATGTATTTAATGCACTAATTATGTACTTTGACTCTAAAGCTAGAATATGATTATAATTCTAAACCACATTCAAATTATCAAGACAAGCATTAAATTTTGTATATAATGCTGCATATGACAAGTCCATGGAGTAACTAGTAATTATTACACTTTGTATGCAATTAAGCTCTGTTTTTTGCTGATATTAAACTTTGTAACAATGTATTGAATGTAATAATAATGCAATTGATTCTAAAGCTACAATATGATTATAATTTATATATATATTAAGCCGTTTGAATTATCAAGACAGGCATTAAATTTTCTATTTAATTTTTCGTATGACAAGCCCATGGAGTAACTAGTAATTATTAAACTAGTTTTCAATTTAGTATTGATAAATTAAAAATTAAATACGTTGTGCACCACTTATACATTTATGTCTATATCAATGTAAATGTATATTTTATCTCTTTTATTATGCCAGAATGTATTTTGTTTTGCTATTTTTGAGTACATTTTAATATCTATTCTAAATAATTTATTTTCGACTTTTAGATACGCTTCAGCCTCCCACATAGGGTTATCAGCCCACCCCAAGGGGGCGTGCCCCACAGTTTGAGAAACGCTGTTGTAACTCGCTTCTGTCAATCAACTGGTGATGAATCTCTGCATCTTTTCTCAGTAATTCCTGCAGAGTTTTTGCCGTAGACATACAGTTGCAGATGAGGGTTGTCTCGAATTTTTCCAATTTATATTGACCTTAATGTTGCATTTCTATTTTGTGGAAGAATCTGAAGATCTTTTGGAAGTTCTATCCACCGAATCTGAAGATCGACTATTTGCATTCACTGACGATTTGATGAAAGCAGATGATGTCCACGTTTACCCAACACCTCTTTGGTCATCTATTCGTCTCTTTGGTCATTGTCAACAGAAGTTTACACATGGATGGAGGAGCGAAAACGACTCGGAATAACTGGCTATTATCCTGGACGGTAGAGTTCTGAGAGAAATGTACCCCCAAACTAGCTCATTGCGAGAAAGGCTTAAGCCGTCAATGTAATTGTATAGAAAAATAAAGAATTGTAGAAAATAAATGTTTTTTTCGAAAATTTAACATGTTTGTTTTAATTGAAAAACGCCCTGCCTTCAAATATATTCTTCTTATATTTTGTTTTGCTTTTAATGCAATATTTTAGAGTGCAATTACTAAGGTATATATTATCAATATTGCTAAAATAAATAATTAAAAAAAATAATCATACGAATATATTTGTGTATATTTTAACAAAAATAGAATATATATATATATATATATATATATATATATATATAAGTACGTAATTTTTCCACAAATTCTTACCTTCTTTTTAACTTGCATCATTTATAATTCTTAAAACCATTTTGCTCATCACGAAATCTAAATATTTAGAAAATTATTACTATAAGAAAATGACTAGAAAAACATAAGGTTATCAAATTTTCAGATGGAAGAACTGCAAAAATATCGTATAATGTAATCAAAAATGGCCTTAAAGTTAAAAACGAGATGTATAATTTTTATTTTGCCTTACGTTTATTTTTGTTACCATTTCAATCCTTCTTCAGACAAAAAAATAAAGCAAAGTTGCCCTATTTTTGAGTCTAGCAAACTCCTTTATCGTTAAGAATATCAATTGGTGATTCCTAGTTCTTTTGGGCATGTATTTTTACATTAGTGTGTTGAGTCGGTGTCTTTATTTATTTATTTATTTTTTATTTTTCAATCTTTTATAATATTATAGAATGATTTGAATATTTTATTCTTAGAACGTGTGTTAATTAGGTCAGTCAACTGATTGGAATTGTTCCCACAGAAGAGATTTCAGATGCATCTTTATCCTGCTTTATATCATCATCTTTTTATGATATAAATGATGAATTCACTTGACACCATGCGGTAGTAATATTTCTTCTCCATTTACAACAGCTATACCTCAGCTACATAACTACAGAAAAGGTGGAATTCGTCATAAATATATGAGACAAAAATGATTTAATCAACGAATTTCATTTGTGTTAAGCTGATTCCAAAATTCCATGTCACTAAAAGCATTTGTTTTTAGAGGAAAGAATCAATTATTCAATTCGATTCAAAGACCTACATCAGTGTTTCTCAAACTTTCAATACTGAAGACCCAATTTTCAATCATAATTTTTGTCGCGCCCCCCTTGTACAACAATAATGTATTTCCTGCAATAAAAATTCACTTTGAGAAAGATACGCTAAAGTTACAATACGATCCTAATTATAAACCGTACAAATTAATACAATAAGTGTATTAAATTTTGCATATAAAGCTTTTAAGTAATATATATTTCAAGAAAAAATACTTAAAATATATATGACTTACTTATTATTATGTTGTTTTTCTTTCTCTAATTTTTAAATTGGAAGAGATCGCAAAATGATATATTTAATTAAAGATTTATTTCTCCTTCAACATTTGTTTCTCAAAATACAAATGTCATTAGAAAATAGTCTAGTCTATGTTGTTTTCTATCATATCCGTCACATTTGGCATTATCGGGTAAGTTTACGTGAGTCTGGGCAACCAATCGGATGTCTGCGCAAAACATCTAAAACCTCTTACAATTTCAGTCAGTTTTCGTCGACTCGATATTTCTATAGCTACCAAATCTACACTGGTGTGGAAAACTTAAGCGACAATGTAAAAATTAAGCAGATAACCATGAAATTGCAGAAAAGGAGGTCGGGAGATCAGTACAGTGAACACGTAAGTCAGTAGAAACGTCATGCGTATGCAAATATCAGGAACGAAACGTCAGAAGCGACGTGAGCGTACGCAAAACGCGTGATGTCAGCGCGTGCTGTACAACAGTAAAATAAAATGAAGGACGCACACGCAATTCAACATATTCACTGCCAGTGCCAGTGAGTCAGTTCGTGAAATATGGCTAGAAGAAATCACCTGGACGACTTCACACGTGGAAGAATGATCGGAAATTTGGTGGAGGGGGTTACCGTCACCAGTGTAGCTGCAGAGTTCGGAATCAACAAAAGTGTCGTTTCAAGCGCATGGAAAGCGTTCCAAACCCCAGGTACAGCTGTTAAAAAAGGTTGGTGGTGGCCTCCCTAGGACGACTACTGCAGGGGATGACCGATATATCATTCTGCAGGCAAAAAGCCGACGGCCGTCAGCAAAGCATCATTGCTCAGCAACTCTCTCTACAGCAACGAGGCGACAAGGTCGCGGTTCGCGACCAGGCGCCTTCACAAAAAGGCCCTATTCGCCCGCCGTCCTGAACGCTGCCTCCGTTGAAAGTTGACCACCGACGCCACCGTTTACAGTGACGCAGAGCACAAAAACGAACAACTGTCAGTAGGTCGTGTCCTCTTTACGGATGAGAGTCGGTTCAGTACCAGAAGCGATTCTCAACGCGTTTTGATTTGGACAGAGATTGGGACACGGTTTTATACCAGTAACATCTAGGAAAGACACTGTTACGGTGGTCCTGGAGTTCTTGTCTGGGGAGGCATTATGCTGAACGGGCGAACTGAGCTCCACATTTTCAATAGAGGGTCTGCAATCGGGAATCGCTATTGTGAGGAGGTACTTCTTCCCATGTGCGTCTGTTCCGAGGTGCCATTGGCCCAGACTTCCTTTTTATGGATGACAATGCACGGCCACATTGGACTCTTGTGGTTGAGGAGCTGCTGGAAAGTGAAGATATCACTCGAATGGATTGGCCAGCGTACTCCCCAAATTTAAATCCCATCGAACAAGTGTGGGATGCTTTGGGGAGACGTATTGCAGCACGCTTACATCATCCGGAGAACACCCAACAACTCAAACAGATGGTGATTGAAGAATGGGCACTCCAACCGCAAGAAATGTTGCACCAGCTGGTTCTGAGTATGCGGAGACGGTGTGAAGCAACCATTGCAGTGAGAGGAGGGCATATACCATATTAAGGAACATCTGCTTGTTGTTCTTCCTGTTGGATAGACCATCATGAGTCACGATACTATGCGTTCAATAAAGCTTGTTTTTCTTTGATTCCATACCGTATGCATTGTATTCCTTTTTCAGCGCCGATGCTTTCGTCATCCTTAACGTACATAATACTCTCCCTCATTTCTGAATTTTATGTCTCTCGGATGATTTTTCGTGAAGTTATGGCATTAAATCCACCTGTTGCTTAAGTGTTGCACACCAGTGTAGCTTGTGAATGTACATTTTTTTAAAATTTACAAGTTAATTGTAACTTCACGGTAATTAAGTATTTACGACAAATATTTAAAACAAAATCATACATACATTTTTAAGTCGTAAGCGAGTATTCGACGATAATGAAGGATCAACAAGTACACAGACGAGCATGGTTCCGAAAATTAAATCAAGCCAATAAATATTCTCAAAAAAACTTAAATTCTGGATTTACCACTACTGAAATAAATCATGGAGGAAAAAAACCCCAGCTCGTTATGTGTCAAAACTTACAAATCTGAAGAAAACATCTGACAGTTGTTTCTAAAACCATGTAAAATCATTTAGCTATGTTGGCAAAGAATTTTAAAAAGTATTTTCTGGATGAGGACAACTTGGTAGCAAGTTAAGAGTGGATTAGGGATATATTTCAAGATATTCCAGAAGGGCTCTCAACTTCCGAAGAAGAAATCATTCATACATTTCACATCCAGTGAAAACTTAAAAGGCAATTTTGTAATAAATCGCTCTTTGAATTTTGGGTAGAGGTGAATGATGAATTCTCTGTACTGAAAATAAAAGCACTTCGTATACTATTACCTATTTCAACATCCTACCTTTGTTAAACCGCATTTTCTGCGGTGGCTGCTTTAAAAACAAAATATAGATCTCAGCTAAATATAGAAAAATAACTCAGAGTGTCAATTTCTGATATTAAACCTTGCTTTGAAAAACTTTGCTCTGCCCATGAAAGTCCCTAATAATTATCAAACTTGTTTTTAATGTAGTATTAAGAAATTATTTATAAAACACCCTCTTCAGTACTGATACATTAAACATATACTGGCTGGATCACCAGCACTTCGCAAAGTTCATTTTTAAAAAAAAAACATTATCATTAATATAATAGCTGGAAGATATAATAGCTGGATATTAATATAAGGAGAGTAAAACTGCGTGCACGACATTGTATACAAAAATGTAAAATGATTTTTTTAGATAAATACTATAAGTGTAAATAACTGATTAAAATGAATGTAATTTTAAACCTCATAGAATTAGCATTTAAAATTAATGTTAAATAATGAAAAAGAATATAAAATTCCGATGAAGAATAATTGTGTTACTTTTTAATATTTAAAGCGAGAAGACTTCAAAATGTTTTTACCCAGGAGCAGGCACGCACTCGATACTAACGCTAATGGTAGTGCAGGGGGACTCAAACACCCCAATCATTTGTTTATAATTATGTTTAGTCTACACGATACAAATCGGAATTCAAGTGAAAAATTTAATTAAGAGAAAGTATACTTACCGGGTTTCAAGGAGTATTCAATTTTTCTTTGATGATTTGACAAAAAATCCAATAAAACACTGAATTAAGATGATTCAAAAGTGCAAGACCTTAATAAAGGACGCAAATCAGAGACACCTTTCATTAATATTACAGAAATGTTATTTGATGGCAAAGCTGTCATATTTTGTTCCAAGTTATTTTAGTTTTAATGAGCTTTCATGATCGAGTGAATATTAAAGTCGCACTGTTCAGCTACACGAGGGCTTTTGGAGACGGACCTCGTATATAATTTTGAGCCATGGTTAAGTGACGAGGACGATACTTGAGCTGGTCTCTTTCAACTGCCACACCACTCCAACAAGAGGACGTTTGAGCTCTTGACAGATTTAACGTGCATCTCTCCCCTACATGGTGGGCCTTTAGTGGTACTGGGTTTGAACTCGTGACACCTTTGGTAATCAACAAATCGAGAGTTGAACTTTTTCTTGCTTGTGTCTTTTTGACAAGGTGAACTGAACCTTGTGGTACACTTATGGCTTCATATTTTATGTTGATGGGGTTCTTAGGAAGCATTTGAAAATTTTCTTTTCGTTTCATGTTCATGGCGTTTCTCAACCATGAATAATACGTATTCTTTCAGCAGGTTTTTCTTTTGCTTGATCAGTTTCAACTTCCTTCAATATAGATCACAGATGTGCCGCGCCACCGCTCCCGGTTTAAAAGTGTATTCAGAAAAAAATACGGATGATCTAAAAAACCATACCAGTAAGTTTGAAGTCAATCAGATGATTTACAAATGTATTATGTAGCCTGGCTGAAAAGTGAATCATGCCTTCCTTTTCTTTTTCTACAACTAATGTACAGTATTTCAATAATAATTACAGTAGTGACGAATTGTTTATCTTCTTAGAATTTGTCTCATGGTCTAGGTTTCGTTTTTCTTTTAACGAGTAATATTTTATGTTAAAACGTATTAAAAAAATCTCTCATTGAGTAAATACTGCAAATTAAACAAATGTTTTTTTCCATAGTTTGTTTCTGGGATCAAAGATAGCTTTTTGATGACGGAAAAACGCCAGATGGTAAACATAAATTATATCAGTGTTGTTGTGAATTTTTTTTATTATGGAATTTTTTTGTTTTACTTTTATTTTTGGTTATTTTTTTAAAAAAAAATCTTGAAATTTTCGATATTCGAAATTCTGTGTCAATTTTCCCAACACAGCAATCAAACAAATATTGTTTACGGGGGAAAAATGTAGCCTGTTCATATAAAATATTTTAAACAAAAGTAGTCACACGAGGAACTGTGACAACACAAATACTTTAAAATTGTAAAAGAACATTTGCCATTTTCAAAAAAGAGGGAGATACGTGTCAAAAATATTTTAGTTCGCGTGAAGACTGAATATAGGAGGATGCTAAGAAGCAAACAGTTTTACAGAGTTAAAAAAACTCATGAGCATGGGATGACTCTGCAACCCATGCGCCCGCTCACAGGTTAAAGAAGTTGGTTTTTTAACTAGTCTTTGTATTTTACAATAAACAGTTTTAAGAAAAATAATTATCTAGCGATGTTTAAAAATTGGTAAATTTTGAATGTATATAAATTTTATTTTCACACATTTAAATTTTTTAATTCTACGTTATAAACATTTAATTTAGCTATGGAGATTGCTAACTTTTTCTTATCATATGTATTTTCTTATCATATTTTACAATCATCAATTTAGGCGAACACATCTATAAATTTAAACATCATGTAGATATTTTTACTACTTAAATTTATTTTCGAAATTACATGATTTAAATACGTGTATATAACCCCCCCCCAAAAATATGTTTCTCAAATTATATGAAGTAAATGAGGAAAAATTTTGATAGATAACGGTGATAACTGTTAAAGAAATTTACCTTTTAAAATATTTTGAGTTCCATAAAACCTTTTAGTTATACAGAATTTTTGTTTGTTCTATTAAACAATAATACTCGAAGTTAATAGAAAAAAAACACTTTATCTTTCAAAAAGAAATGACAAGAATAAAAAAATAAAAACCCTCATTTTTAAGAAAATTTAAGAGAAAGAAACTTTTTCATTAAATTTCTAAAAACAGTAATAGCAACAATAATCGGTGGAAAATGAAAGGAATTGCCAACAAACAAGATTTTTAGAAGGCGTAAATTGTGTATTCTTTTCATTACTAAAGATTACGCAAGTATATAATACATAAACTCTTTCAACGAACACATTTTTTTCGCTCCATAAAAACTCTCAACACGACATCATATAAATACTCGTAGAAAGGGTCAAGAGAGTAAAATAAAAAAAAAACGTTTAAATCCCACACGTGACAAGAACTGTGTTTCTTTGAAATAAATAAGAAATTAAATTTGTTTTTGATATTTTTTTCTCTTTCAGTTAAGGCAACGCCTTTGTGTCAGAAACTTTTCTTCTCATCCTCAATTAGCTTATCAGCTGAAAGCTTTGTTTTTCTAAAAACAAACTCTTCTCTCTTTTTTAACAAAAAAAAAAAACAATTACTCGTCTTTTCATTATGAATGAATTTTTGGACGGCCAAGAATAAATGTTTTTAAGAAAGAAGTTGAATCTCGTTTAGAGTTAATCTCATTTAAAAGACCAATGAAAATCCTGAAAAATTAATCTCTTCGAGGAACAAATTTTTTTCCGACACAATTTGCTGATTAAAAATTCAAGCGTTTTCGGTATAGAAAAATAAAAGAAAAAAAACCCAAGGAATTTTAAATAAAGACGTTGGCAACATTCTTATTTTCCGTTCAAATAAAGTGAAATGATTTATACAAGAAACTGCAATGGCTGAACTCTTGAAATAAAATTGCTGAGAAATCGAACTTACACTTTTTGGAAACATGAAGAAAGGAATAAGTTAACTTAAGGTATCCGAACCCGTTATGAGCACTTTTTTTAAAAAATAATATATTTAAACATCATAAATGCTTTTTTAGGAAGCAATACCAAAAAATGCATATGTATAACTAACTACACATATATATATATATATATAACTATATAAGTTTATATAACTAACAATATTTTTTTCAAAAAAATTATCTAAATTTTTCAAAAGTGAAAGTGAAATTTTAGCAATATTTTTGAAAAACTCCAATGCAATTTGAGAAAAATTAATACACTCTTATATCAGTAAAAACTATTACTAAGACAAAGTGAACGCATTTATCTTGGTTATGTACTAAATTGTTAATGTTTTACTAAATTTTGAAATTTTTTGAGCTGATTGAGTAAACATTTTAAGAAATTTGGCAGTCTTTATGAGAACATCTAAATAAACGAGCCATAACTCAAAAAATATTCATACAATAAGAAACAGTTTAGGTCATCCTCTGGAAAATAATATAAATAGGAGGTTCAAAAAGTTTTACAGAAGTACATTTATAACACTTAAGTTATCACACTCGCCATGATAGATTTCGAATAATTTAAATGCCTACTTCTGGTAGATCAAATGCCCACTTCCGGTTTCTCTAATTTTATAAAGATTTTAACTTAGTCTCTAAGTTACGTAGAAACAAAAGAAATTATGTTTTGCAAACCAAAAGATTCCCCCATTTCAATAAAATAAAAAACAAAAATATCTGTTTTGACCGAATTTGAACATTTTCAACGTGTTTGGATGCCTTAATAGATGTGAGCGATTATTTCCTTGTAATTAAAATAAACATTAAAAAAATAATAAGTAAATAGTTTTAACTAAATTTTTGAAGCATAACAGACGTTATTTTAATTCTTGGGTAAAAATAAAAAAACAACATGTCAATACTCTTCGTTGGAATATAGAATTAAAAAAAAAACCCAAAAAATTATACTAACAACAACAAAAAAAAAAAATCAAAAATGGAGGAGGAACCACGTTTTCATCCTACCAATATCAATGGCAAAAAGCTGTTGGATCGTCCTGGTGTGTGTGAGGGAAAGACATTATGGTAACGCACAAAAATATTTCGACCTTTATACCCAATTTCTAGAGAGAGAGAGAGAGAGCTATATTAACGTTGCACTGTAAAAAAGAACACGAGGGCTATTGGTGACGGATCTTAAAATTTTAAACTTTAATCAAGTGACGAGGTTCAAAACCGGAACCTCCACACTAAGAGGAACACGTTCCTCCCCCCATGGGACTGTGGGTTGATATTTACCATAGAAAACCTAGTACACTGACCGAGAACTGGCATCACTTTTTACTGCGGCACCATCTAGGTAAATTACCAATCAACGCTATGTAATTTTGAATCCCAGTTTCCTCCTCAAATGGAGGCACCTGAGCTCTGATAATGCGAAATAGTAACAGAAATTTAGTTTTGCTGAGAGCATCCAAGACAAACAGGCACTCTATTGATCTTTAATATGTTGTATAATCATACGACATGGAAGCTGTTGATTTTCTGCAACATATAAATCTATCAGCTTAGGCCGGCTTTGAGCCCACAACCTTAGGCGTACAAGGCCAGCGATAATCCAACTACATCGAGCTGCCAGCAAGAGGAGGGCATTGACCCTCAGGAGATTTAACATGCATCAGATCCCTCCACACAGTGGGTCTTCAGAAGCACTACGTTTGAACTCATGACACGTCGGCCACGATCTCGTGACCGTACTACTAGGCTACTGCAGCCACACATTTTCTCCAGATGCCCATTCCTTCATTTTTTATACCCCCGTAACCCCTCGTAAGAGTCCTCTTGGGAGAATTTACATAAAACCCATTCTTAAGGGTATCTCAACTCAACAACTGGCCACTGTAGCCTAGTTCCGTTTATGTAACTATGTAACGCCGTACACTGTGCAAGATTTGGAAACGTATGCTCTGAGAGTCGTTAATAAAAATTTTTCTCGTTTTATAGTGTGTTGTCAACAGTAACGCCAACTTGGCGAGATTTGCGCTGGTGAAACTGAAAAGCACCAAATAATCTATTTTCGATAGTAAGCAAGCATAGCCAACCCGAGCACGGTTCACAACTGTAGCCGAGTAAACCGATTGAGCGTAACGCAGCCAAACCTGACGCTTAATTTAGATTCACTCTTCAAGAAAACAGGCCTAAGACAGTTATTACTTCAAGAGTATTTCTAACTAATCCTAGTAATGCGAAGCTAAATTCAGTTCTTTCTCTTTTGTTAGTGAGGGAATCTTGTACAATTAAAATAAATTTGTTTGATTTAATCGCTTTAAAAATGTTTTACTTGTATCTTATGTAAAACAGGAATGTTACTCAAATTAAAAACAAAAGGCAAATTATTTATTTCTGTTAATTAAAATTAAAATTTCTTGATGGGATTTTAAAATGCTACTTCTAATATTTTAAATTTCTCCAATAATAACGGTCTTTATAACAAAAGAAGGTCATGGTCTTGAACTCGTGTCTGGCGTGGTCGTGTCTTGGGAGTTTAGACGAGTAAATGTAGGTTTAATCTGTTGAGAGTAGTCCTATTGTAGCTTCAAAATACGATGATAATAAAGAAAAAATAAATAAAATTTTAAAAAAATCAATACAAAAATTATTATTAATTTCAATTCAATCTGCTGATCTAAAGCTTCCTGGCATCATATCTCTTAATTAAGAACCTATCAATGAAGACATTTTACACTAATAACATGCAATAGCCTTGTGTTGCATTTGAGTACGATGTTACTAAACAATGAGTCAGTCCTTTCTCCAAGCATAGGCATGATTTAAAGTATCCTTTCAGGCTCAAGGCTTACAAATTATCGAGAGAGAAAAGCCCAAATTATCAGTGAAACAAAACATTTAAGGTATCAAAAAGCCATTTATATGCCTATGCGTGTATGCCTTGAAGGGAAACAGAGGCAGGTACGGAACACTGCCATGTCTGTTTCGATCGTCGTTTAAATGAAGTTTAACAGAAAGTAACACTTTAAACTCCTTCAAAAACTAACAACTATCAAATATGTTTTTATTTCTAATGCAAAAATAATTCTTGTGTTGCAACTGAAACCACTAGACATAATAGACCCAGTGTAAGAGCAACCATTGCCAAAGTATCATGTAATGTTGAAACATAAAATTTGTAATAAAAAGAAAACTAACAAAGCAACTAAAACCAAACCTTACGAAAATGTCTTCCAATATATGGGAAAACAAAAACAGGCACAACCTGCATCCAAAATAAGAAAACTGGTCATTTGTCAATCACAGCAGCTGACAGACATCCTGTCAGTCATAGGAAAACATGTCTAATAGGATGTATGATCGCCTCTAACCGCTACAAAACTCTTGAATTCGTATTTCACACTACTTACTAGGGCCCTTATCAATCCATGTTGTAAAGGCACGTATTCTTACACCAAGGCACTCTTGAGCTCATCGATCGTCAGTGGATCTGGTCTTCGAGTAGCACTTGAGCTGCAAGGATGCCCCGTATATATTCTAAGGGTATAAGAGGACACAGCAGGACATTTCAATCTTGGAATATCCACCGATTGGAGGTTTTCATTCACCAAAGGAGCCCTATGTGAGAGTAACATATCGTAAATAAAAATGTGGTTTGAAAGTCTGACATAGGGCGCGAGAATATCGTCCCTGTACCTCTGACCCATCAGAATACCTCTAACGAAGGGAACTCAGTGGTCCTTTTCGACCGGTGTCAACTTACGAGCTCTCTCCAGATGAGATGCCGTTTCGAATCACTTTCCAGACTGAATTGCGACTCATCACTAAAGAGAGCCTGGTAACAATCATCCTTTGTCCATGTTAGCTATTCACGACACTATACTAAGACGATCCTTTTTACGGTTTGCAATCAAATGGAAGTAGAATACAGGTACCTGACATACAAGGTACCTGAATTAAGTCTCTGGACGACTGTTATCTATGAAATAGATGTCCCCGTCCTATTATATAAGTCAAGAGATTGTTTTGTCGCTGGCGGGGACTTATCTCAAATACCAGTCATGAGTCGGAATTGTTACTCTTTTCGATCACGTCAGCCGACCACTGTTTCTGTGTCGGTGAACTTGTTTCACAGAGTGGACTCGTTATTTCTTGAAACATCGTGGTCCCTACAGCACGCTGCGTGCGATTGGTTTACCAACAGTCTTCTAGAAATCCGCCCATCTGGTGTCATTATCCCTGGCGTAGCTACACTGCTCAAAACAATTAGGGGAGCACATGATTTTAACAAAAGTAAGCAAAGATGTATACCAATAAGTAACATAAAATGAAACATCCATAATGTAAAGCCTACCAGGAAACGGAAGAAGAAAACTTTATATGCAAATTAAAATTCATGACGGCAAAAACCAGAAAAAGGAGATAAGGGTAGAAATCGGGATGGTGCTGAAACGTCTATTTTATTGCCGTAACTGTGAAATTCGATTACGTAGTATTTTTTTTTCAGACAAGGTTACTTGAGAATGTCTCAACAACGTTATTTACCAGAATCCATGGCATGGCGTGTTATAGGCAGACTGGAATCCGGGAAAACACAACGTAGTGTTGCGGACGCTGTTGGAGTCGCCAGAAGTGTTGTTGCAAGGCTGTGGAATCGATTCCAAGAAAAAGGAAATGTTAGACGTCGACCAGAGGCAGGTCGGCCACGCGCCACTACATCAACTGATGACCGGTATATACAGTTAAAGCCCGTCGAAACAGAACAGAGAATGCTACGGAGCTGCAAAGACAGTTGCTCTTGGCAACAGGACGAAGGGTGTCCAGCCAAACTGTACGTAATCGGCTTCATGAGGGAGGGCTCTATGCACGTAGGCCAATGGTCTGCATTCCGTTGACCCGACGCCACCGTGCGGCTTGAAGATGATGGGCTGCTGAACATCGAGATTGGGATCAACATGATTGGAGCCAAGTGCTGTTTACAGACGAGTCCCGATTCAGTCTAGAGTGTGACAACCGACGTGTTCTTGTATGGAGGGACAGGGGCACTCGAAATAACCCCGCATTCGTTCGTGAAAGGTCACAATACAGAAGAGCTGGTTAGATGGTATGGGGTGGAATCAGCATAGGCGGACGTACGGACCTGCATATCATTCGGAGTGGCACTTTGACGGGCCGAAGGTATGCAGACGAGATACTTCGACCTCATGTCATCCCTTACGCTGGAGCCATTGGAGATTTCTTTGTTTTCCTGGCTGATAATGCCTGACCGCATAGAGCTCGTCTGGTGGAGAACATGCTTGAAGCCGAAACAATACAGCGTATGGAATGGCCAGCGTGCTCTCCTCACCTGAATCCAATCGAGCATGTTTGGGACATGCTCGGACGACGCATTGCTGCGCGACCAAGGCCGCCTGCTACTGTCCGAGACTTGAAGATTGCACTTCTTGAGGAGTAGAACAGTATTCCCCAAAGTCTGATCGATAACCTCATCGCATCCATGGCAAACAGGTGTGCAGCAGTCTTAGCTGTTCGAGGAGACCACACTCCCTATTAAAACTCATGCATCATGTCTAAACAGTACCTTTTTTTTCTCGTTTACATGTAACCAAATTGTTGCCCTAAATCATCTTTTCATGTTTTTTCCATATTTTCAAAGAATTAAAGCTTAATTCCAAATTTTTTTAAGCCTTTTTTCTGTACTGCGCATTGATACGCGTGTACTATGCATTGTATGCCAATACGTGGTTGTCTCACACGTTTTTCTTCACTTTTTGCTTGCTCCCCTAATTGTTTTGAGCAGTGTAGATCTGAGAGGGCCCTGTATCAAAATTCTTTCAGGTCCTTTTTTAGATATGGGAGCCCTGTTAGTGGGACTATAGTTACACATCTTGGGGCCACTGTAGCTTGGGGGCCCGTATCATTGATGCGGTGGTAGCTAAGCTCCTAGGCATTGTCTAGACGATGGTGACTGGCCATATTAAAGATAGGTAAATAAAAAGATTCAAAAGGAACGATTAGGCTAAGCTACTATTTTTCAAAACGTCTATAGCTGTGAGCTTCAGCGAGCAAGTGAGGTACTTCTACACAAACGCAATCACAGAGCCACCGTCTTTAGACGTCATAGATCACTGAGAGGCAGAGGTATCTATGAATAGCTTAGCTATCATCTCTGATACCTTACTTCAGTGCTTCTCAAACTTTCAATACTGGCGCCCCCTTTTCAATCACAATTTTTATCGCGCCCCCCTTATACATAATAATTTACTAAATGCAATAATAATGCACTTTTACGATAAAGCAACAATATTTATTATAAACCGTACAAATTCATGACATAAAAATTAAATTTTGTATATGTTACTTTTAAGCAAAAAAGTTAAGTAATAGGATAATTACTAAGTTATTTTTCCTTTCTCTGATTTTTAAATTGGAACATATTACAAAATGCGGTGGTTGCTTAGAATACAAAATATAGATATCAGCTAAATATAGAAAATGAACTCAGAGGGTCAATTTCTAATCATAAGCATTCCTTTGAAAAATTTGCTCTGTAAGACAAGCCCATGGAAGTAGCTAATAATTATTAAACTTGTTCTTAATTTAGTATTAATTAATTAGTCATAAAATACTCTGTGCACCACTTATACATTAAAAGCAGTGTTTCTCAAACTTTCAATACTGGCGACCCAATTTTCAATCATAATTTTTGTCTCGCCCCCTGTACAACAATAATGTATTTACTGCAATAAAAATGCACTTTGAGAGAGAGACGCTAAAGTTACAATACGATCTTAATTATAAACCGTACAAATTAATACGATAAGTATATTAAATTTTGTGTATATGTAACTTTTAAGTAATATATATATATATATATATATATATTTTAAGAAAATTACTTAAAATATATATATATTACTTAGAATTATGTTATTTTTCTTTCTCTAATTTTTAAATTGGAACAGATCGCAAAATGATGTATTTAAAGATTTATTTCCTTCAGCATTCATTTCTCAAAGTACAAATGTCATTAGAAAAATACACTAGTCAATGTCGCTCTCTATCATATCCATCACATCTGGCATTATAGGGTACGTTTGCGTGAGTCTGGGCAACCTATCGGACGTCTGCGCAAAACATGTAAAAATGCTTTTCCTCGTACAATTCCAGTCAGTTTTGGTCGACTCGATACTCCTATAGCTACCGAATCTAGCTTGAATGTACATTTTTTTAATTTCCACGTTAATTGTAATTCACGGTAATTAAGTATTTACGGCAGTAGATTAAAACAATATCATACATACATTTTTAAGTTGTAAGCAAACATTCGACCATAATAAAGAATCAACAAGTACACAGACGAACGAGCATGGTTCCGAAAATTAAATCAAGGCGATCTTCTCAAAAATACTAAAATTTTGGATTTACCACCTTTGAAGAAAATGATGGAAAAAAAGCCCCAGCTCGATATGTGTTAAAACTTACAAATCTGTAGAACAACGTGTGAAAGTTGTTTTTAAAACATGTAAAATCATTTAGCTATGTTGGCAAAGAATTTTAAAAAGTATTTTCTGGATGAGAACAGCTTGGCAGCAAGTTACGAGTGGATTAGGGATCTATTTCAAGATACTCCAGAAGGGCTCTCAACTTCCGAAGAAGAAATCTTCATAGATTTCACATCCAGTGAAAAATTAAACGGCAATTTTGTAATAAATCGCTCTTTGAATTTGGGGTAGAGGTGGATGAGGAATTATCTGTACTGAAAACAAAAGCACTTCGTATACTATTACCATTTTCAACATCCTACCTTTTTCAAACCGGATTTTCTTCAGTGGATGCCTTGAAGACAAAATATAGATCTCAGCTAAATATAGAAAAATAACTCTTTAAGTGTCAATTTCTGATATTAAACCTTCCTTTGAAAAACTTTCCTCTACAAGACAAGCCCGTGGAAGTCCCTAATAATTATTAAACTTGTTCTTAATTTAGTAATAAGATTGATTGATTGATTGAATATTAACGTCGCACTGTTCAGCTGCACGAGGGCTTTTGACGACGGACCACGTAATTTTGAACCATGGTCAAGTGACGTGGATGACACCTGAGCTGGCACCCCTCTCTCCTAACTACCACACCACACCAACGGGAAAACGTTTCAACTCTCAACAGATTTAACGTGCATCGCTGCCCTACACGGCGGGTCTTTAGTGGTACTGGGCTCGAACTCGTGACAAGGCAAGCCACGATCCGATACCTATACCACTCGGCTACCGCGGCCAAATTCAGTAATAAGAAATTATTTATAAAATACCTTCTTCGGTACTGATACATCAAACGTATACTGGCTAAAACACCGACTCTTCGCACGAGTTCATTTTTTAAAAAATAAAACATTATTCTTGATATAATAGCTGAAATGTAAGGAGAGTAAAACTGTGTGCACGACATTGTATACAAAAATGTAAAAAGATTTTTTTTTAGATAAATGCTATAATTGTAAATAACTGTTAAAAAGAACTGTAATTTTAAACCTCACACAATTAGCATTTAGAATTAATGTTAAATTATGAAAAAGAATATAAAATTCCGATGAAGAATAATTGTGTTACTTTTTAACTTTTAAAGCGAGAAAACTTCAAAATGTTTTAATCCGGGAGCAGGCGCGTACTCGATACTAACATTAATGGTAGTGCGGGGGACTCAGTCACCCCAATCATTTGTTTAGAATTACTTTTACTGTACACGATACAAATCGGAATTCTAGTGAATATTTTAATTTATAGAAAGTATACTTACCTTCTTTCAAGGACTATTAAATTCTTTGATGATTTGAGAAAAATCCAATAAAACTGAACTAAAATGATTCAAAAGTACAAGACCATAATAAAGGACGCAAATCAGACACTTTTCAATTATCCTACAGAAATGTTAAACCAATCAATTCTTTTCCAAATATCGCAAAACTCAATTATTTACAATTTCCCTAAGCGAAAAGCAAACGCATAAAAGATGGGAGGGAACTAATATTGAATAACCATACCATAAGATTGAAGGTCAATCAAATGATTAGCAAATGTACTGTGCAGCCTGGCTGAAAAGTGAATCATGACTTCCTTTTCTTTTTCTACAACTAATGTACAGTATTTCAATAATAATTACAGTGGTGAATTGTTTATCTTCTTAGAATTTTTCTCAGGGTCTGGGTTTCGTTTTTTCTTTAACGAGTAATATTTTATGTTAAAACGTAATAAAAAATCTCTCATTGAGGAAATACAGCAAATAAAACAAAAATGTTTTTTTTTTTTAATTTGGTTTTGGGATCAAAGATAGCTATTTGATGACGGAAAAAAGCCAGATAATAAACATAAATTATGTCAGTGTTGTGTGTATTTTTTTTTTATTATGGAAGAAAGCATTTTGTTTTACTTCTCTTTCCGGTTATTTTTTTTTAAAAAAAAAAATCTTTAAATTTTCGATACGCTCGCCCCCCAGGGGGCGCGCCCCACACTTTGAGAAACACTGCCTTACTTGGATACAGACGGTAGTTATTTTGTTCATTTTTTTTAAAAAAAAACCTTTCCGTTTAATTTTTTCACCAGTGTAATTTAAATACGCTTTGATTGTTCTTATATATAACAAAAAAGTAGTTTCAACACTTAATTTTTACCAACCTTGAAGCATGTCATAAGACGTGGAATGTGTTTTTGTCACTTTTTCTGGAGGTTCAAAGGTACTCTCAAATTTATATTTGCTAATAAATAAAGGTTTCTGGGAATCCATAGTGGTACTTTTTATCAATAAATTAGACTGACTTAGTTCTTATTCCTTTATTTTCACCGATTTCCAATATAAATTTTGTTAAATAAAAACAATTCAATACAGAAGTGGCTTAAGCTTCTTTTTATATTTGAATGTATATGTATGTACAGTTAAGTTTTTTTCAATGGATAACTACGAGTATTAAGGAAAATGGAAATAAATTAAAAGTAAAAAAACTTTTTTTAAAAACAAGCTTTTATTTAAATGCTCTAAAAAGAATAAAATAAACTTTTCTTTGAAAACTTTTTTTGTTATCAACATATAAAGTCGTTATACAATTTATGATATAAAATCTTGACGCGAGATTTAAGTACTAATATTTACTTAGTCTGAAAATTTTAAAAATTAAAACCAATCAGATCAAGTAATTTATATTGCTTCTTTATGTATGCAGGTAAATCTCTCGACAAGCTTTTATATCATAAATTGTAGCAAAAAAGTTAATAATTAAATTGTAGCATAATTGATAGTTAATAATTAAAAAAAGTTAATAATTAAATTGTAGCATAATTGATAGCAAAATTGTTTTAAAAGAAAAGTTTATTTTATTCATTTTAGAGCATTTAAATAAAAGCTTGTTTTTTTAAATTTTTTTTTTACTTTTTAATTTATTTTTTACTTTTTAGTTATCGCTAGACAGAGGTTTCTTAGTCTGTTAATGTCATTCAACGCATCATTGTTGAAAGGTCGTTTGCCGGTTAATTTTGAACAGTCCAGCTAAGGGATACTCAACATTTTTTTCCGCCAGGCTACATACATATGATAGATATGTCACTCGAGTGGCAACAAGAGGACAATGGGAAAGGGAGATAAACACTGTTAGATAAAAACAACATTGCACGAAGAAAAACTAATTAAAATATTAAAAACTGATTCTCTTTTTTTTTTTTTTTTTTTTGCTTTTAATATAACACTATATTAAAAACGAAAAACACATTTTTTTTTTAAATCCGTAATTTTATACCAGTTTTTTCAAATTTTGTGCAAAATCTGGATAATACTATTCAACAAACGAGAAAATATTTTCGTGCGACTATATTTAAAAATGACGAAGTTTTATTCAAAATTTGAGTATTTTTTGACAAATCGTAAAAAAAAAGTCTTTGGCTTTTTATTTTTTAAATGACTCATTCTAAAAGAAAAAAAACCTGTACTTTCTTAGCGCAGAATATTGGTTCATTAACACGAAAAAATCATACGGAACGATTTAGAAATCATTTTCATGAAAACGTATCGATTTTGACTCATTTTAGAAAAAATTGTAATAAATAGAAATATCATTATTTTTTTAACAAATTATACCGTATCGTAGCTAAAAAATTATCTTTCCCATTAAACTATTATTTTCAGACAAAGAATAAGATGGTTTTTAAGAAAGGTAGAAGAGAGAGAGAGAGAGAATCGGGGGATTTCTTTAAGCTCTATCCTATATGCTGCCGGGCAGAATAAAAAGCTAAAAGGAGTAAAAGGTTTTCAATTAATATCTTTTCAACTAAGTGTGATATCAGAATATAAATCATCAAAACACGCATTCTCATCTAAACTAAACATGTATACAAAATTTCAGCTCAATCGGTTGAAAACAACAGCTTCAAAAATTGAGTTGCAAGATTCCACCCGAAAAAATTACTTTAATTAATATCTGCACTATTAAAACTCGAAGGTAAACAAACGTATGCAACTATACGACTAGGTGTATTTTCTCACGAGGCGCACGACGCAGAAACTCGCCAAAGGTACCAAAAGATCGGAACAGATCCGAAGAATCTGTTTTGACCACTTATATTTCAATAGTGCGATTAGTTAAAAATATATTAATTAAAAACCTTAAAACGCATATTTAATGCCATTTTTTTCCCGCCAGGTACCGAAGTTCTAATTTCCCGAACTTTTTTTTATCCCAGACGTTTTTAAGAAACGATCTAGTTTTATATGAGTCTCAAACAAAAAAAAATCACAGACTCGGAAAGATCATTTACTTCGCCAGGATACGGTATAATTTATTTTACAAATAATGATATTTTCTTTTTTTTTTACGATTTTTTCTAAAGTGAGTCAAAATTTATGCGTTTTAATGAAAATGATTTCTAAATCACTCCGATTGAATTTTCTTTCAATTTAATGAAATGATATTCTATACTAAGAAAATTCACGCTTTTCTCTTTCAGAATCAGTCATTTAAGAATAAAATGACAATTTTTTTTTACGATTTTTTTAAAATACTTAAACTTGTATTTAAATACTTAATAATTTTTTAATTTTAAAAGTAATCTCATGACATTTTTTCCCGCGTGTAGAACGATATTATTCGTTATATGCACAAAATTTGAAAATATTGCTTAAAAATTACAGTTTAAAAAAATTGTGTTTTTCGTTTTTTATCCCCTTTTTGCGAGAAGTATTAAAGCATTTTTTGTTACATTTTTTATTTAAAAATTACCTTTGTTTGCAATTCTATATATGAAATTCGAGGGCATTAAATTAAAAATGAAGCCCTCAAAATTTAAATTTTAACAAATAACGCTATGCAAAATTGAATATCTCTTCCTTTTATTTTACAGGTCTTTACTTTCTTTTCTTCCGAAGATTTCGTGGATTGAACGCTCAGAACACTGGATTATTAACTTTTGTCCCCTGAGTATAAACAACACAATCGATTAGTTTTTATGATTGTTTTAAAAAAAATACACAAAATTTTATTCGCGCAATTAAAAACTTCGCCAGCAATTTTGTAATTGGAAAGAAGATTTATTTCGTCACGATATCTCACATTTTTCTTTTCTTTTTTTCAAAAACAACGATACTTTCCATATGACTTTTCCTAAAATGAATCACTATCGATTCGTTTATATGAAATTGATTTTTAAAAAACTCATACTTTGCCTTTAACAGTTAGTGATTTAAAAAATAAAATGTGGAGAAAACTTTTTTTGCGAATTTTTTTTGTGCAATAATTCATTGTGCCACTAGAGTGCTGCACTTTTCAAGCTGTATAAGAATTGTTGAGTGTTCACGATCTCGAGAGCCCTGATAGCGACAGGGGAAGGGGAATTTCATGACAATATGTTATGAATTTTAAAATGTTCGTACAACGACGGAGGAGTGAACCTGTCTGACAAAAAAAAGAAGCGGAAAAATTTCGAAACAGGAAATTTTAAGTTATACACTAGGTAGAAGTCCGAGCAATATCGGCCTAAGTACAGGAGGGGGCGGGAATTCATTTTGAAAAAAGATTATTATAGAAGTGCTGATTCTGTGAAGAAAAGGGGAAATTTATAAAAGTAGAGAAGGCCCGTGCAACACCGGGCCATGCAGCTAGCCTTATTAACTAAATGCGACATCGGAATATAAATGGTCAAAACATGCATTGTCAACCAAACTAAACGTGTATATTAAATTTCAGCTCAATCAATGGAAGACATCAAATTTGCATTGCAAGTTAAATGAAAGTTTCTACAATATAACATACTTTGTACGTGTACAGAGTAGAAGTATTATAAAATATCTCGTAGTACAAATAAAATATTTTACACGAGACGAAAAAATTATAATTGGAGGGGCAAGGTATCAATCCCTGCTTAGAGAGCGCTCTACCATCTGAGCTAAGCACCTGGTCGACACCTGTGTTATATTGTAAACATGCTCAAATTAACACCTAAACAAGATCGTTACAGTAACTAGGTCTATTATAAGTGTTAAGGGAGAAACTAGAATCGAGTGAATAGATATCTCTTAGAATGTTTCAAAGTTAATAGTTTTATAGATCTGCCTTTCTCTTAATTTTCCCTGTAGAACAGTAAAAATATAATGTTACGTAGATCCGAGGGTTCGAGGATTTTATGCAAAAACAATCACAAAGAAAAAAATAATCAGTTCTTTAAGAGCGAAACGAATTTATTAGCGAAAATCCAATCCTTTAAATACAGGATTTAGCAGCAAAATTCACAGGGTAAATATCCGAAGGCCTTCACACCTTCCACAGCAACCAAACACAAGAACAGTGTTTAAAAATACACGAACGTAACGATTATTCACAAGCACACACAGCCGAGCTTGTCAAAACAATCCTCACTACTCGTTGGCTTAATCAAGACTCTTCGCCGTACCGGCGCGCATTATTTTTATATGCGCGACAGAAACTTCTAAAAGTATAACCGCTCGTGTCATTGAACGTGACACTAGTGGAGAGATCTACTACTTTCTAAAAGATTCCAGAGGGTTCCAAACTCGCCAACAAGGTCGTCAATGACGCCAAAAATGATGCCAACTTGGCTCTACAGCCAAGATTTCGCCAAGTTCTCATTCAATCGCCATTATAACGTAAGGGGTGGCACTGCTTGTGAATAGTACAATTTTAACATGATATAAATGTAACATAGAGTAATATAAATGCATTAAACACTCAAATACAAATTATTTACACTATTTACACAAAATACGTAACACTGCCCCTTCCTCAAAGACTGCACGTTCCGGGCAGTACAATCATTGAGTAAGAGACATTTACAGGCAAACTACTCACATAACAATCACATATAGAATAACAAATGTATTTCACATCATATACAATACAAATGAATTAAGAGCACATGAAGAGATGTAAACATAAATTCCAATATTAAAATAAAACTTAGAATTAGAAAAGAGAAATAATTTACAATATGTACAAAAAATTAATGATCATGGTCTGAATTTAAGGATCTTTTTAATCTTGGCCAAGATAAGGGGCTAGCCTATTGTAATGTATTACCTTTGGTTTTTTGAGTGTGGTGATTTCTGTATCCGCACCACAACGTCATTCAGTCTTTTTAAAACTGTGCTAGGACTTCTCCAAATTCTCTGCAGCTTCAGAGAGAGTCCTTTGCAACGTTTCCGATTCCATAACCACACTTTGTTGCCTTCATGGAATTCGTGTCCGGTTGCTCTTGCGTCGTATCAGGTCTTCATCTTCTCGGAAGCCATACCAATTCTTTCCCTAGCCCAGTGCTTCTCAAACTTTCAATACTGACGCCCCCCTTTTCGAACACAATTTTTTTCGTTCCCCCCCTTATACATTAACAATGTACTGAATGCAATAATAATTCACTTTGACGCTACAGTTACAATAGGCGATCTTAATTATAAACCATACAAATTAGTAACATAAGTATTATATACTTTTAAGCAAAATAAATAAATAAATAAAATAAAAGGATAATTATTATGTTATTTTTCCTTTCTCTAATTTTTAAATTGAACATATTACAAAATGCAGTAGCTGCTTAGAAGACAAAATATCGATATCTGCTAAATATAGAAAAAGAACTCAGAGGGTCAATTTCTAATCATAAGCATTTCTTTGAAAAATTTGCTCTGTAAGACAAGCCCATGGACGTCGCTAATATTTATTAAACTTGTTCTTAATTTAGTATTAATTAATTAGTCATAAAATTTTCTGTGCAGCACTGATACATTAAAAGTATACCGGCTGAAGTGCCCGCTCTTTGCATGAGTTCATTTATAAGAAAATAAAACATTATTGATATAATAGCTGAAATGTAAGGAGAGTAAAGCCAAGCGCACGACAATGTTTACAAAAACGTAATGTAACAAAAACGATCAAATTTTCATTAGTTTTAAGTGAATTGTAATTATAAGCCTCACAGAATTAGCATTCATAATTGATGTTAAACAGTAGCGCACACAGGAATTTTTCAAGGGGGTCCGGGGTCGAAAATTCACCAATCTTGTATCAGGTTCCTTTTGATTTTGTCGATTTTTGGGAATAAAACACAGTAAAAAATTAATTCTTGAATAAATAATTAGCATTAACTAATAAAATTAATCATTAATAACAAATACTTAACTAAATTTTGCGTACTATAAACTTAGAATTATAATCAATCGGAAAAAAATCAAGGGCTTTGGGGGAGGGTCCGGACCCCCCCTTGTGTGCTCCACTGATGTTAAATAATGATCAATAATATAAAATATCGATGAAGAATAATTGTATTATTTTTAATATTTAAAGTGAAAAGACTTCAACATGTTTTAACCCGGGAGCAGGCGCGCACTCGGTACGGTCGGGGTTATTGAGTCACCCCAATCCTTTTTTTTTATAATTATTTTATTGTACACGATACAAATCATGATTCCAGTGAATAATTTAGCTAAGAGAAAGTTTACTTACCTACTTTCAAGGACTTTTCAATTTTTCTTTGGTAATAAATAAACAGTTTTGTCAGAATTAACGATTTCGTAATCTGTGTGTCCCGCGTGACCACTTCCGAGTAAAAAGTATATTCATTATGATAATATGTATGTTACTGCTAAAAAATTGTGTGAAACGTTTTTAGTTATGCTTTATACATTGAGAATATTTATAAAAATATGTCTTGGCCAAGTAATCCTTCATGAGATAGTGTGTGTGTGAGCTCTCTCCGTGGTTTTCCAAATATCATAAAACTCTTTTGCATGAAAAAAAGCTCAACAGAGAACACGTAAGAGAGGGGTCATAACTAACTGTACCAATAACTTAGAAGGTCAAACAGATTACCGCTATAATGTGCAGTATTTCTAAAATAATGACAGTGATGAATTTTTTATGTTCCTAAAGTTTTTCGATTCTGGGTCCGGATCTGGTTTTTCTCTGAAAAAGTAGTATGTTAGGTTAAAAAAAGCGTAATAAAAAAATCTCTCATCACGGGATGACAGTAAATCAAATAAAAGTTATTTATTTGGTTATAGGATCAAAGATAGCCAATTAGGTATTGAAGAAGTTATTTTTGATGGCTTAATATCGCCTATAAATTATATCAAAGTAAAAGTGCATTTTTTATTATATCTGAAAGTACTTTGTTTTAATTCATTCCAGTAAACTAATTATTTTTAAATCTTTTATTTTCGATATGCTCGCGCCCCCCTCGTAAGGTCATTGCGCCCCCAGGGTGGGCGCCCCACAGTTTGAGAAGCACTGCCCTAGCCAGATGATGCATTACCTCCATCCGTGCTAGGATTTTCTCGATATACTCCTCAGGCGCCAAGGGTACATCTGGTGGCCGGCTGGACAGAAGATCTGCAGGCAGAAGAAGATCACGTCCAAAGAGCATCTGGGATGGGGAATAGCTGGTGGTCTCGTGAACGGCACTCCTGTAGGCAAGCAGGAAAAAGGGCAATTTCTTGTCCCACTCCTGTTGATTACTGGATACCAGGAGAGAGAGACTGTTCAGGATGGTCCGATTGAACCTCTCTACCATGCCGTCAGACTGAGGATGCAAAGCGGTTGTCCTGGTTTTGTCGATGGCGAGTATTTCACACAGTCTCTTGCAAACTGCAGAATCGAAGTTTCTCCCTTGATCGGAGGGCAGTTGTAGAGGGACCCCGAATCGTGAGATCCAGTGTTGAACTAGAACCTCTGCAACAGTTGAGGCCTCTTGGTCGGGAATAGGATAGGCTTCAGGCCACTTAGTGAAGTAGTCCATGACAACCAAGATTTTGTTGTTGCCATCTGATGATCTCGGAAATGGGCCTAGGATGTCAAATGCTATTCGTTCGAAAGGCGCTCCCACATTATACAGCTGCAGTCTTCCTCTAGTGCGTTTTCTGGGACCTTTGCGTGAAGCACAGGGATCACAAATGCAACAACATTTTTCCACGTCACTCCGCACATTTTTCCAGTAGAAGCGCTGACGAACTTTTTGTAAGGTCTTCATAACACCAAAATGACCTCCAGTTGGACTGCCATGGAGTTCCTCAAGAACAGTCAGTAGGGTAGACCCCTTTTAAAAATCGATTTTGAGATTTTGATATTTCTATAAACCCCTTATCGGGAGCTTTCCATTGATGTAACATATAAGCCATTATATGAATTTGAAGTACTTTAAAATGATTTTTAAAAAATAATCAGCTTATGAACCACGCCCATTTGACAGATAGAAATGTAAACATTGTCTTTTTAAATCTGGAGCAAAGTTGCAAAGCTTCAATTTATTTTTATTAATACGCAATAGATACCTGTATAGTAACTGTAAATTTAACTGTGTTAGATATGCAAAAAACTTTCTGGGAAATTTGGAAGAGTGGTTTTAATTTGAATGTTATATTTAATATTTAGTGATTTTACCTAAATTTAAACCTGTTCTTCACTTTAAATTCAGTTTAAATAATTAGTAATAATAACTAAATAAAACTTTAAAAGACTTAGAAAACGCTAAAAATATTTCAAAAGTACTTGAAGTTTTTGGATACTTGAAATACTTGAAAAATTTGGATTAAATTCAATACAAAGATAAAATGATTTTTTTATAAAAATTTCTGATTTAAAAACTTATTTTTTTAAATTTGTGTAAATTTACTGTATGCATGTTTAAAATTTATATTTTTAAAATTGTGTAAATTTACTGTGTGTATGTTTCTTAAATGCAATTGTGTATACTGAAGTGAGATTTTTGAAATATTCTCTTAAAACATTTAAATATAAAGCAGTTAAAACAAACAAATTACAATTTTTAATAAATTCATAATAATAATTGTTCGATGAACTAAAAGTTTGTCTTTGAAAAAACTAAGTATTTCTTTAAAAAAAATTCACTTCAGTATAAATATAATGTCTAATTAATATAAATAATAATTTGAGTCTTTATGTTTAATATAGTTTCTGAGAAAAAGGTATGAGATGATACATTAAATGTCATGTTTGTTGTCTTTGCGAGAAGCTTGTTACATACATAAAAATACATAAATTTCATGTTTAAGAACATAGAAACAGTTTTATTTTGTCTGTTTTAGAAATCATTTGTCCAGTTTAAAGTAACTTTTGAAGTTTTAAACTTAGAAACTGTCTGCAACAACAAGACCTAATGAAAACTTAAGAAACGTCGTATATATATATATATACAATCAGGTATTTTGAAATACCATCTCAAATTCACACCAAAACCATATTGATATATGTTCACATTATATTTATGATGCTTTCTGTTCAAATTTGATATCTGTAATGTATGAAAGCAACAAATTCTTTAAAAATTTATTCAGTATTTGAGAAAATGTTGATGTTTTCTCGTTAAAAAAACTGAAAAATGCTAGTCTGGGCAATTTAAGACTTTTTTGATTACTATTTTATGCAAAAGAAATTGCAAAGATGCTAATGTTTAATAAAATGGGACAAATACATTCTGTAATTCATGATTTTTATTATAAAATGGCATTTTGTAGTAAAAATCCAATATTTTCAAAAATGATGTTTTTAAAAGTATATTCATCTTTTTCTCAGAATATACGGTATGAACGTACATAAAACTTTTCCCTCATGGTACTGATATGTAACTATATATATTTCTGTGAGTTTTTAGGAGTTTCCCAAAATATTTGACTGGAGTCCATATATCTCGTGATAAAAAATGTCAATTTTTTTAAAAATTCATAGTGATATTTTTATGTTACATGTTTTTGAGAAAACTAAACAATATATTCTAAATATTTCACTTCATTGCAAATATTATTGTTTATATATTGTTTAGACAAGTTTTTAAGCTTTAATATTCAAAGGTTTTTCAATAATAGCTAACTAATTATAACTCAGATGTGTAAGGCATTTTGTCGTTGCGAGAAGCTTGTTGCATGCATAAAAATACACAAATTGCATGTTTAAAAGCATAAAAACAGTTTTAATTTTTGACTTTTTTTGTAATCTCTCGTAAAGTTTAGAGAAAATTTTGATTTTTTTAGAAATTGTGTTTGCATGGAAACTTACAAATCCATAATTCTCAATTTTTCTAACATCATAAAATCACATATTCCCAAATCATGGCTTTTACATATTAATTCATGTTTAAATTATATTTATGATGTTATAAGGTCAAATTTGACATTTGTAATGCATTGAAGCTAAAAATTCTTCACAGATTGTTACATAATTTGTGAAAATTGATGCCAAATGCTAAAAAGATCTCGTTGAACAAAAACTGAAAATTACTATGTATGTATTTTCTGAACATTTTAAGGCTTTTTTGTTTCCTATTTTATGTTTAAAAAATTAAGAAAATACTAATGTTTAATAAAATAGGGCAAATACATGTTGTAATTCATTATTTTTGTAATTAAGTGCCTTTTTACACTTAAAATGCAATTATCTCAGAATGATTGTTTTCAAACTACATGTACCTTTTTCAAAGAATCTAAAAAATTAATATACTTGCAATTTTTACTGCACATAAATAATATGTAACTATATATAATAGAACTACATTCTTGGAGATTTTCCCAAAATATTTTGCTCAAAAGCAGTTATCGTAAAAAAATGACAATTTTCACAAATTTGAAAGCGATACTTTTACGATGAATTTTTTTGAAAAAAGTAAACAATATATTTGAAACATTTTACTTTTATTTAAATAAAAAAAAACCTAATTATTATACAGCCAAAATTTGAAGTTTTTATATTCAACAATTTCTGAGAAACAGGTTCCTAAAATGGCTCAATTTAACATTGTCGGTATAGGCCCTACCGACTATTCTTAAGGACTGTTGAAACTCTTATCTTTGGGAGTATTAATTGCCGCCTGAATGTTTTTCCGTCGTCAGACTCCCATTTTTGATATAAAACACCATTTCTCAGATGGAGAGAGTCCCAAAGAGCCCAGTAATGCTTCGTTGTAGGATGGAAAGGGGCGATGTCTTGCCATCTGGGCTTTTCGTCAGACGACTCTTTGATTGGTTTTAATTCAGGATCAGCCAGTTGATCTTTTCAGACGCTCTCATCACTCCACGGGTACAATGCAGATGTTGATGGTGTTGTAACTTGGTGGACTTTTGGAACTATTACGCCAAAGTCCATTTCGATTCTCGAGCAGTATTTGCAGCTCTCAGGACACGGTCGTCTCGAAAGGGCGTCTGCATTTCCATGTGCTGAACCTTTTCTGTGGCGAATTTCTACTTCATACTCCTGTAGTCTCTGTATCCGCCTAGCTATTTGGCCTTCTGAATTTTTAAAATTCAGCAGCCAGGTCAATGAAGAATGATCTGTTCGCTGCAGGAACTTTCGGCCGTAGAGGTAAGGATGAAAGTGCTCCACAGCTTTTACGATAGCGAGCAGTTCCTTCCTAGTCACACAATAATTTATTTCCGGTTTGGTCAGACACTTGCTAAAATAGGCGATGACATGCTCCTGGCCATCTATCTCTTGAGACAATACAGCCCCAATACCCTCATGACTTGCGTCCGAATCCAAAATAAATTGTTTCCCAATTTCAGGATATGTCAGGATTGGGTCCTTAAGCTTGGTAAAGGCGGTGTTACAATCAACCGTCCAAATGAATTTCTGTTTTGCCTCGGTCAGCTTATGGCGTGGTCTGGCAATCGTTGAGAAATTTTTCACGAATTTCCGGTAATACGTGCATAAGCTCAATAAACTCCAGAGCTGATGTACATCTGTCGGGTAGTTCCAGTCTTTCACAGCCAAGTCATTTTCCTGGTCTGCTCATACACCTTCTGCCGAAATGATGTGTCCGAGATAGGTAATTGCACGCCGGAATAGGTGGCACTTGGATGGACTTAATTTGAGGTTAGCTTCTTTCAGCTTTTGTAGCACACGCCTGATATTTTTCAGATGTTCTTCAAAGGAGCGTGCCACGATGATAATGTCATCGAGGTAAACTAGGCAGGCCTCATACGAATGTCCTCTGAGGACTGTTTCCATAAGGCTCTCGAAAAATGCAGGTGCATTGCACAAGCCGAAAGACATAACCTTAAATTGACACAGGTCTTGTCCTGTGGTGAAGACAGTTTTCTCTTTATCATCAGAGTGGAGTTCTACCTGCCAATACCCGCTTTTGAGATCAAGGGTAGAAAACTAGGTATTGCCGTCAAGTGTGTGCAGCGTGTCATCTATCCTTGGCAGAGGATAGCTCTCCTTCTTGGTGACGTCATTCAACCGACGATAAACCACACAGAATCTGGTTGAGCCATCTTTCTTCCTGACCAAGACGATGGGAGATGCCCAAGGACTTGACGATGGCTCAATAACATCATTATTTTTCATGTTCTTAATGAGTTTTTGGACTTCCTCCTGTTTAGCGAATGGTAGTCATCGGGGGTGCTGCTTAATAGGAGGATGCTCTCCCGTATCGATTCGGTGTTTCGTTAGTCTTGTTTTTCCAAAGTCCTCAGATGTTCTTGAAAATAGGCTTTGGAATTCTGTAATCAGCTCTCCTGCAGCGTATCTCTATTTCTTGTCTAAGTCAATGTTTTGTAGTAAATTCTTGACTAGATCGTCTGAAGAATGGTCTTGGCTGTTGCATTTTTGGTTTACACAAGTGACAGGTGCACAAGCTGCTATTACCTCTTCTTCCTGGATAGTCCTGGTCCTATCACTAATGTTAGCCACCCTCACTGGGATGACTGACTTCGAGAGGTCTACTACTGACGAAGCTATCAGTACTCCTCCTTTTGAGTTGTCTGGGTCCGGATAATCAATGACGCCGAATCGGAATTTTCTATTTTCCGCTACTAAACCAGGTATTATACATTCAGTTCTTGGTGATAAAGAGAATTTGGTTTTTGCAATAATTTTCTGGTTGGATTAAAATTGAGTTTGTAAGCCAAAAAGAGTGATGTCTTCAAATTTTGAATGCATATTGCTATTTTCAAAGTCCAATTTAAAGTTATTGTTCTTCAGAAAATCCAGTCGAAGAATACAGGGATGGGTGATATCTGCTATATATGCCGTATGGTGATAGTATATATTTCCAAACCTTAGAGTGACGTTCGCTTTCACATAAACCTGAATCTTGTCCCCCGTCACTGTTTGCAAGGAAACTCAGGGCGATGTCCAGATAATATTTTGAGCCAAATCTTTTCTAATTATAGATACATTGGCTCCAGTATCAACAACCATATGGCACGAGATGTTATTAATTTGTCCTATTAGGTAAAGTCCCTTGTCGCTACCATTTACAGCAGTAATCTGAAGAATTTTGTAATGGGCTTTTCATTATCTGGCAACCTCCGCCCCGCGAGAGGGCCATATATTAGTTTTCCTGTTTGGAAGAAGAGACGATGTTCTCATCCTTCCTTGATCGAGGACAGTTTCTTCTCAGGTGTCCAGATCCACCGCATCCCCAGCACTTGAAGCTGCGTTTCTCTTGGTTCTGACGTTGAACCATTAAAGCTTGGAATTCATCTCTTAATTTCACAATGTGACTTTTCCATGGAGATTCACAGGGAGCATCTAAGGTCACTCTAGCTCCTCAGATGGATTGGCGGTCTCGGCGACTGGCTTGAGTGGCGGCCTCCAATTTCAGGGCATATAACAGGGCAGATTTAAGATCTTGGACATCTGCCATTCTTACAGCCTTCTGGACTTCCTCCTCCCTCAGGCCGTCCACGAAATACTGTAAAGAGATTGTTTCTCGCCCAGTTGCTGGGTGATCGGAGAAAGCCAAGTTGGCGAGCATTTGTACTTAAGAGGCAAATTCCTGCAAGCTTTCTCTGGTTTTCTGTAGTTTTGTTTTCATCTGAAGACGTGCGTAGTCCTTGGAGTATTTCTGACCGAATCTAAGATCCAGAGCATTATATAGGGAGTTCAAATTCAGTCGCTCTGTGTCGGGAAGAGTCTGCAGTATTTCAGCAGCTTCTCTTCTAAGGGATGCTGCTAGCTGACATGCTTTCACCTCTTCAGTCCATCCATTCGCTTCAGAAATTATGGAGAACTGAGTCTTATATACCTCCCAGTTGGTTTTTACGTCATAGGTAGAGAGTTTAAAGGACACTGGTGAGGCAGTCATAGGCACTGGAGAGGCAGGCATGGATACCGAAGAAACAGGTACAAACTTGCTTTCAATCTTTGTATTCCCGCAAGCTAGAAGCTTTTTTTTCCAGATCTTCAAATCGCTGGGTAAAATTTCCAGCGACTTCATCAATTCGTTCTTCAACTTGCTCCTTAATTCTTCGTATTTCTTCAACTTGCTCTTTAAATCTCCCTATTTCTTTAACTTTCTCTCTAATTCTTCCTATTTCTTCCCCTACTTTCTTCTCTATCTTCTCTTCAACTATTGCAATCCTTTCTTCAACTTTCAATGCTATTTTTCTTCCCCGCTATCGATTTTCTTTTCTAAAGTATTTCTCAACTCTTCTTGACCTTTCTGCATTTCTTGATGGCCTTTCTCCATTCTCTCCTTCAACTCATTTTTAATCTCTTCTTGCATATTCTCCATTCTCTCCTTAGTCCTCTCTTGGCTTTTCTGCATATTCTCCATTCTCTCCATAGTCTATTGCTGGCTTTACTGCATATTCTCCATTCTCTCCTTAGTCTCTTCTTGGCTCTTCTGCATATTCTTCATTCTCTCCTTAGTCTCTTCTTGGCCGCTTTTCAAGGCATTGAGGTCTTCCAACAGAGCCTTCAGTTGTTCATCCATCGCTCGTGTTATTGGCATAAAATCCAACTTCTGACACCAAACTGTTACGTAGATCCGAGGGTTCGAGGATTTTATTCAAAAACAATCACAAAGAAAAAATAATCAGTTCTTTAAGAGCGATGCGAATTTATTAGCTAAAATCCAATCCTTTAAATACAGGATTCAGCAGCAATATTCACAGGGTAAATATCCGAAGGCCATCACACCTTCGACAACAATCAAACACAAGAACAGTGTTTAAAAATACACGTACGTAAAGATTATTCACAAGCACAGCCGAGCTAGTCAAACCAATCCTCACTACTCGCTGGCTTAATCAAGACTCTCCACCGTACCGGCGAGCATCCTTTTTATATGCGCGAAAGAAACTTCTAGAAATATAACCACTCGTGTCATTAAACGTGACACTAGTGGAGAGATCTACTACTTTCTAGAAGATTCCAGAACGTTCCGAACTCGCCAACAAGGTCTCCAATGAAGCCAAAATGGTCGCCAAAGTCGTCAAATTGACCACCAACTTGGTCGCCAAAAATGATGTCAACTTGGCTCTACCGCCAAGATTTTGCCAAGTTCTCATTCAATCACCATTTTAACGTAAGGGGCGGCACTGCTTGTAAATAATACAATTTTAACATGAAATAAATATAACATAGAGTAATATAAAAGCATTAAACACTCAAATACAAACTATTTACACTATTTACATAAAATTCGTAACAATAACTTTCTTTGTATTTATGCAGAGTGGAAATATTGTAAAATATATCTCGTTGCACCAAATTAAATGAATTTGAAAAATATTTTATGCGAAAAAGTAACAATTGGAGGCGCGGGGAATTGAGCCCCGAATCTCTCGCATGCTAAGCAAGTGCTCTACCATCTGAGCTACGCTTTTGGTCGACACCTGTGTTATTGTAAACATGTTCGCCTTAACACCTAAACAAGATCGTTACAGTAACTAGATCGTTATCGTAATATAAATCATCAAAACATGCATTGTCATCTAAACTAAACGTGTGTACAAAATTTCAGCTCAATCGGTTGAAGACATCAGCTTCAAAATTGAGTAGCAAGATTCCGCCCGAACATTTTACATTGAAAGTGAAAAAAAAAGCTTGTAAACAAAAAGGAAAGAATGCGGAAATTTTAATTTGTTCAAGAGAAAAAATATTCGAATGAAAATTAAAGCGATTTAAAGTAAATTTGAAAACTGCGAGCTCACGGGAATCGAAACCTGAGTAATTCCTTTGAAGTCAGCTTCTCTAACCTCTAGGCCACGAGGGCATGTTGAAAGAGGTAAAGTAAGTTTCTAACATGGGTAAGAGTTTTTTAATTAATATCTTTTGAACTAATTGCGATCTTCGAATATATATGTACAAAACATGCATTGTCATCCAAACTAAACGTGTATACAAAATTTCAGCTGAATCGGTTGAAGACATCAGCTTCAAAATTGAGTCGAAAGATTCCACCCTAACGAATTTCTGTAATTAATTACTTTTTAACTAATTGCGATATTAGAAAAAATGGTCAAAACATGCATTGTCATCTAAACTAAACGGGCATACAAAATTTCAGCCCAATCGGTTGAAGACATCAACTTCAAAATTCAGTTGCAAGATTCCACTCGAACATTTTACATTGCAAGTTAAATAAAAGCTTCTCTAAATTAGCCAGTATCCAGCCATATTTTAAGCATTTTAAAACTTTTTCAAGAGCTCTAGTACTTTTTTTCCATTCGTTGTGGAATACAAAATTCAGAACTTCTCCATTATTTCAATTATTTTTGGTCATCACTACAACTCGATCATTTCTGACTTGTTCTTTAGCAGATAATTCCCAAAAAATGTCTTAATTTTTTCCCGAGAAATATAATGAAAAAAAATTTAATCAAAAAATATATATAAATCCTTTAAGAACACTTTATTTGGTCGCAGGTGTTCTAGGCACTTTTTCGGAATGTAATTAAACTTTGATCAAAACTAACCAGATTTCTCTAGCATATGCAAATTCACCATTGCGTAGCGTTTCAAAAATAACTTTTTTATGTATCTTCTTGACGAGATGCTCTCTTTATACATTTTGTATTGCAAAACAATTTATTTTACCTCATCCACTTAAAAAAGTGACTGAAAATTTGAAAGTATATGTTTTAAATCGTAACAATGCCACTTGAGATAAACTCCTTTTTTCTAATTTTCAATGCTGAAAACCAAAATAAATTGCTTCAAATGAATTATTCCATTCCCTTAATTCAATAGCAGATCCAGTTTCTTTTAAAATCAGAAATACTATCATTTTCTTAATATTTATAGCGCTGTAAACATTGTGACGTGTCAGAAATCATTCGGTATGTACATGTGATCAATCTTTCAATAAAGTGTCATTTATTTCCTGTGCATAGTCTACCCTTCTAGCTACTAAATTATGTACAATTTTGATGTACGGATATGTATATGAAAAACGACATTGGAATGGAATCCCGTACGTTGGTGCACTCCAAATCCCAAGCAGTCTAATGATTATCTCTCTTCTGGATCCCGTTCCACCACCAATGAGAAACCGTACAATTACTCCTGGTTACAACATGAAGTATTTTCGTTTTAATACCGAATATTTGAATTTATTTATTTTATTCAAATTTGAGTAGAAGGATATTTTCTAAAGTTAGCTAAACCTAAACAAACTAAGTATAATAACATTTGAAAAATTTATATATTTTATACAAGAAATCTGACCCGTGCTCTAAATAGGACACTGGGATAGAGGGGATAAAATTTGCAGGTACACAAGTTTCAATATTCTCTTCAATGACGAAAAGCTATTTTATAGTACAAAATTTTATTTTATTTGAATAATACTTTCTTGTTTACAATATATTTCACTTTTCAGTTGAATTTCACTCTTATTTTGGCGGAAAAGTTCAAAGCAAGCCTGACAAAGAGTTTTGTCTCATTTGCCACAGTATGTGTTTGGTCTTCGTTTGCAGCCCTCTCTTTGATAACGACGTTGTTCTTCTTGCGTTAGTAAAAAATGACCAGCAGTATCTTTACGGATATCTTATTTTGCACCAGCAAGTACATTCAAGATCCTAGGTCTACCATTTGTTCTTTTCACAGTTATTTTTAGATAAACTATTGTTACATCTCTTCGGAAATCTTTGAAGTTTAGGACTTCATCTTTGTCGATATTTTTGTGAATTATCCAGGCATTTACCATAGCCTTTTCCTGTGAACGTATAAAAAATGGCCAGTACTATTTTTTCCCATGAATTTTAAAGGAATTAAGTCCAGCAAACGAGTCACAGTGATCCACATCCCCATGTGTTTGTTGTAAGAATTTACCAAATTCGGCATCTTCCCGTTAGCTTTATCTTTGTATCCTCATACTCGCCAACAAATTTCTTCAAATCATTATGGCACAAAGGGTTTACTTTGAAGGATCGATCCTAGATATTCTGATTTACAGTTCCATTGCCCGCAAAGTGTAAAGAAGATTTCAACTTTTGGAAGCGGTTTCATAGCATGGCATTTTTCACCATGGTAACGCAAAAGTCTCAGCATCTGACCAATAATCACATTCGCATGTATTTGAATGACAACCAGTTAGAAGCATAATTCCTATAAAAAACACGTATTTCATCAGCAGTGGTCAAGAAATCTTGTTCGTTTATTACATCTGCTGCATATGGCATAGTTCTTTTTATAACGAGATCGTGAACTTCACCAGAATAAAACTGCTCAAAAGGCTCTGATGGAGTTTTATCTTTCAATGTAGTTTCCATCTGCTTGAGCAAGTCATTTGTAGTTGAGTCAGTATGTGCTTCCCATTTTAATAATGCGTTGATTTATTCTTTATCCAAAGTAACTGATGTCTTTTATCTTTTTTTCTTCTTGTCTTTGTTATAGAAACACTAGAGCTTGTGGGCGGTTCAGCCAGGAAACTATCTCCACTTCTAACCTCCAAAGACCCAGGAACATCGATAACAATAATCTAACCCCGCGTTTCTCAAACTGTGAGGCATGCCCCCTTGAGGGGAGTGATAACTGTACGAGAAGGGCGTGACCACATTGAAAACTAAAGATTATTCAAAAAAATATTAATTTTCTGAAAGTAAACAAACAAAATACTTTCTGACATAATAAAATATAAAATGCATATTTACACTGATATAATACACTTATGAAAGTATTAGTACTGTGCAATGTATTTTATTATTAATTTAACAATACTAAGACAATAATAAGTTTGATCATTACCAGCGACCCCATTGGCTTTATTAACACTTATCTGGATGATTTGGACGGTTTATAATTAGTTCCTTAACTGTCATTTAAAAGTTACGGGTTCGCTCCCTAATGCCACCGTTTTCCACGTAGAAGCGCATATTTTGATTTTTTTCTTAGGGGTAGGGGTAGGGGAAAAGGAATAAACAAGCAAATCATCTGAAATAAGTAAATCCTTCGGAAACACTGTCAAGGTCATTTACTGCGTTCCAAAGCCTTCAGAATAATTTTATGGATAGCAGTGCACAGAAAAGATGGTACTTCGGAAAGACGTATATATAAGTCCAGAAAATTAACGCTTTTGTTGAGAGAAAAGTTTATATACGCCGGTGGCATATAAGTACCGGCAATGCGTAGAAGAGGAGTGCGAGAGGGATATCCAATGCCGCCCCAAACCATAATATCCGGTGCAGGACCGTTGTGGCGGGGCATAACGCAGCTGTTCAACATCCTCTCTCCACGGTGTCCGCAGACTCGAATCTGACCATCGTGAAGTTGTAGACTGATACACATGACTCGTCAGTAAAGACAACTTCATTTCATTCTGTCGCCCACATCCTTCTTTCATCCACCATTGGCGGCGGAGACGTGTGTGGCTCTACATCAAGGGTACACCAAGCAATGGACGTCTTGCGGACAGACCACTGTACTGTAAACGGCGTCGAATGGTACGCGCATACACTAAATGATGCTTACAGACTCAAATTGCTGTGCTACGGTTCGTGATGTAACTGAGCAATCCGTCACTGCCATGCGCACAATTTGCCTGTCCTCACGTGAAGTGGTGCATTTAGGGGGATGCGATCGACCACGTCGGTCTGTCGTACCTTCCTCCATCCAATAGCCACATATACGAAATACAGTCGTTTGGTTTCATCCAACACCGATACCGATTTTCCTGAAAGGTAATCCACAATTTCGGTAGACCACTATCGATGCTCTATCGATCTCGGATACTTGATCAAAAGCTGATCACTGTTTTCTACGAGACATATATAATTGATCGTTTTTTAAACCACAAGAAAAACATAATTGCCGAACTTGAAATCGTCGAAATCTCCAAGCTTTAAATAGCGCTTTGAGATGGCGCCACAGGCGCGCGTGATGTGTTTCTGCGCTGAAATTCTAATCATTGCATATCTCACCTCCGCTAATGCATGTTGTAAATTTCATGTTATTTACATGCTTCCTTCAGGGTGCTGCATTTACGGTGGCCAGCAGTGTATTTCTATAAAACGTTTTGAACCTGGTATTTATGTTATTTTCTAGAGGATGTACAAAAATATTTCTTCTCATATGCATACTTTTTGAGTTAGGGCTTGTTATTTAAATAATGGTCTCATAAAGAATGTAACATTTTGTATAATGTTTACTCAACTAGCACTAACATTTTCAAGTTTTAATGAAACATTAAAACTTTATTAAATTTTTAGTTAAATGCATCTTATTTGTTTAGATAATTATTTTACTAAGATATGTGTTTTACTTTTTTCTCTAACTGCGTTGAAGTTTTTTTTAAAAAAAATGGTTAAAATTTCACTTATACTTGTAATTTTTGTAAATTTCTAGAAATTTATTTTTAATATTGTTAGTTAAATTTTAGTATTTATTGTTATTGAATCCTAAAAAGCATTTATAATGTTTAAACATGGTATTTTTTTAAAACGTACTCCGAACGTGTCCGGATAAGGAAGCAAGCCTAGTGCTAACATAAAAGTGACAAGAAGAATACGAAAATAAATGAACAAAGCCTTAGGCATGTAACATCAATTTTCTTCATTCTAAAAGCCCTCAGGTAATTGAAACGTAAGAAATTTTTCAAAGGCTCTTTCGAATCACTTGATTCAATCTTTGAAAGTAGACTGGTCAGTAGATGATGCAATATTGCGTCAACTCACTGTAAAATTTGATGTCTTGTCAACAAAAATGTATTTTTCTAAAATATTTTGGATTGTGTGACATTCTTGGTTTTTAGAATGCAAAAAAAAAAATTCCTATTTTTCATACTTTATTTACTTTTGTTTTAAATTAATTTTTTTAGGTGAATGCCATTATGTTTTTAAAAATACAAATATGGAGAGGAAAAATTTAAACTTTGTGTTTTTTGTTGAGCAATTGAAATGTCCATTTGCAAATATTTAAAGTAAACAGATATGCATTCGAAAGAACATATTTATGTGTTAAAACAATTTTTCTTTCAGTATTTGCCAAGATCCATATTGGAAATCAGTGAATAATAAATATTTTTTTCCAATGTTGGGTACAAAAAATAATGTCAAAAGAATTGAATACATATAAGAAAAGAAAGAGCAATAAAATGACAGGAAAAAATAAGACTATGGACTCATTCGGTTCCAGCTTCCCAGTAACGTTCCCTAGTCGCGCAACGTGAACGCCCGCAATGCCCTATAGGTGGAGGGGGTAGGATAAAGCCTACGTTATGTTATGGTTTTGGAATCCTTTGTGAGATCCTCCTTGGGGCCCTAAACCTGGCATTCGCCGTTACGCTACTGGCGCTCCCACAAACTCTTGGAGCATTATGGAAGTCAAATTCGATTGGTTCCAGAAGATGAAAAAGCATGCAGCATGGATCTATAAGAACTTTTATAAGATGTAAATGCCTAGCATGGCAGGCATGAGCAGTAGCAAGGCGGGATTCAACTGCAACTTTCATTGTAGGCTAGACGGAAATATTAGGTTGGGGAAAAAGAAATCCATTATTTTTGCGTGAAATTCAAAACCTTATTTAACATGTATCGGATTGTAAGTTTTGCGTTAAATATATATCGTTTTGTTGTATAATGTATTGCCATTTTAAAAGTAGCTTTATATTGCCTCTCTCATAGAAGTCTTGGGCTTTATTGGCAAAAAAATCTAGTAATCGATTTTTACAATCTTCTCTTGATTCAAATTTCTTATCACTCTGGAAGTTTTGCAATGCAAGGAAAAGGTATTAATCGTTAGGAGCCAGGTACGGACTATATGGTGCACGCATTAAAACTTTCAAACTAAGCTCTCAGAGTTTCTGGCGAGGCTCTACAGATGTGTGTGGCGTGGCGTTGTCCTGATGGAACACAACACCTCTTCTGTTGGCCAAATCTGGCCGTTTCTGGTCAGTCACTAGCGTCAAACGGTCCAGTTGTTGACAGTAGATAGCTGAATTTAGTGTTTGTCCCTACGGAAGCAACTAATAATAAATTATTCTTTTCCAGTCTCACCAAATATATAGTAGAACCTTCCTGGGTGTTAGTCCTGGTTTGGCCACTGTTTGAGCTGCTTCTACGCGCTTTGACCACGATCGTTTTCGTACAATATTGTCGTATGTGACCCATTTCTCATCCCCAGTCACCATCTGTTTAAGAAATGGGTTGATTTTATTCCATTTGGCCAGTGCTTTGCAGATAGAAATTCGATCCAACATGTTTTTTGGTGTTAATTGGTGTGGCACCCAAACATCGAGCTCTTTTTTGAATCCAACTTTTCTCAAATGGCTTAAAACTGTTTTATGGTCGATCTTAAACTCCTGGATGATGCTACGACTACTAACATGCCGGTTAACTTCAATTATTTCTGTGATTTTATCGACATTTTTGATGGGGTTGCAGGGCAAATTTAACATCAAATATACCTGAACGGAATCGACGAAATCAAAATTGCACGTAATTAGCTATTACAGTATCGGCACCATAAACACCATTAACAATTTCAGCCGCCTGGCTTTTATTTTCCTCTTTATCAAGGAAAAACTGTAAAATGTAAAGAATTTTCTCTTTGTTGACTTCCTTTTTTAACACCGTGTAACTCACAACTGAATGGACCGAAGAAAAAACAGCAAAATATTTTTTTAATGCAAAATATCACCTTGACATCGAGCATAAATTTGAAATTGTTTGATCGATATATGACGAGATATCGACACTACAGCCATCTACCGAAAAAAATAATGGATTTCTTTTCCCCCAACCTAATATTTTGATTATTTTTCCACCAGGATTTGTTAGAGTTCCTTTTTCACAATTATTTTTCAAATTATTCCTAAAAATTTATCTAATAACTGACTTTGCATTGTCAAAGGTACTTTCTCATCCGCGGTATAAATAATCGCCGCACCTAAATGTAACATGTAGAATTATTTCTAGGTTGCTGGAGGAATCATTCAATATTTTTAACATTTTCTTTACCTTCTCTCCATTTGCAATTTACTCTGAAGATGAATCAATGTTCATAATGCACTTCCTTTGTAATCTGCGTCTTACGTGTTCTCGTGTTAACGGTAGGTTAAATGTGATTTATGTTTTTAATTTGTATTAATCATCAATTTCATTAGATCAGAAAAATGCTGAAGTGATCATTAAAAGATATACTCAAAAGTTTTTACATATTAGATTATAATGATATTTTCTCTATTATGCTGTTTTGGAACATATTCCCTAATCAAGAAACATTATTAATTACTTATTTTCAATATAAAAGTATTAAATTTACTTTGAGGTTAATTTTTCCATTCGTTGTAAAAGGAGGCATTTCCAAATATTTTTATTAAGGCTGTTTTCGCCATATGTAAGAGAACTTGAACTTACGGGGAGTACATTTTTGGACGGAAAAAGGTCTCAATTTTCAAAAAAAATTTGTGATGTTGTAACTCGTATATTTGATAATAATATAGAGTTTTTAAAATTTCAAAACATTTTATAGATAATTAGATTTTTTTTTAATATGCAAAAGATAGCTCATGTAGCATTACAGTATAGGAGAAAAAAATGCGAAACACTTTTTATAAAAGAAAAAAAATGTGTCAACTTGGAAAAAAAAGGGTAGCATGATAAAATAAGTGATTCTCAATAAGATAGTGAAGCCAGAATATAATATTAATGTTGGAGTACTTTTATATGTCAACAAATATTCCGAATTTGGGGCATACTCTTTACTATTAACCGAACTCGGTCATAATGCATACAAAATGAAAAAAAAAAAAAAATCAAAATAATAGCGCAAAATACATTTGGTCTGAAAAATAATGATTACACAAAATAATATTAATTTTTAAATGAGTTTATTTGAATTATTATTCAAAAAAACACTGCAAATCAAATCGTGCAAATGCTGTGAGATCAGTGCCAGGAATTCTATTAAAATCATATTACTTATAATTCGCAAAATTGATAAAACCAGAAATTCCATCTAAAATCAATAAAAAGCAAGTAATTTTTGTTGTAATTTGATACAACAGTCATATTAAGTTATACTTTTAAATTATGTTACATAAATTTCAAACTTTTTCTCCCCTAAATCACGTTAAACTTTATCAAAACATTATTAATGTAGGATTAGGATAAAAAGAAATTTACAACAGATGAGATTATTATATCTTAATTGTTCTGTTCTTTACTAAAAACTAGAAGGAAAGCCATAAAATTCTAGATTGCTTAGTTAAAGAAAATCTTCTTCATTTATTTTCGCAAGCTATTTGGAAGAAGGAAAAATGCGACTTTAAATTTCTTAAATGAGTCATTAGGTTTTAATAACGTCGTTTGTTACTAGAAAAAATTATGTCTCCCCATTAATGCCCTAATTATTTATAACTCGCATCCAGAATACATTAATGCATGCTCTCAGTCATTAAATGGGTTTTTCTTTTTAATTCTAGGAAGTGAAAGAAGGTCTAGTTTTTTTTTCTTTTTGTCAGCTATAAAAATTAAAGGAATTATACCTAAATGCATAAATGTTATGGAAATTACACCGAAAATAAGATGTAATCGTCCTTAATTTATATAATTATGTTGGAAAGAAAATTGAGTCATATATGAAATCCTAGATAAATAGCCATTATACAAATGGTTTCCAGTGGATTTTAAGCTAAATTTCCCACTGTTTTTTATTGTAATATATTAATAATAAGCAATCATTAAAATAAACACTGTGATGCTTGATTTACTTTTAATAATATCAAACTTCTAATGTAGTTGTATAACATTTTGAAATGAAGAACATGACCATACATTTAAACATTTTACCGCGCGAGAACTACATCCGTCTTAAACGAAACTTCACAATGAATGTTTTTATTGAATGTATCTTAGTTTGCTGAGCAATTCAACAAATAGTTACTGATGATGTTAATTCTAAATCAGAGCTTGTCAACACGCTTACTGCGGGTGGGGTGTGGGCCACCAAGTGAAATGTAACGTCCACCAGACATTCTATATTTATATTGACAATTTTGTTTCTTGATATGTGTGTGTGTATACACAAAATCGAGTCAAAACATTGTGAACACCGTCACATTTTTCAATGAACTCATATGGATGACGTTGATGTGACGCGATTTAGACAGAATGGTATTTAACAGCTGCTTTAGAAGGCAAAGTAATATTCCTGCACTTATTTTTGAGAGGGAGGAGAAAGTTCACTGCTTCAAGAGAATTCGAACGATGGTAGATTGTAACGGCCTGAAGACTCGGAACGAGTATTTCCGAAACAGTATGACTTGTATATTGTTCATGATCTGCTGTTCTTAGTATATTTATGCAAAGTGGGTAAATGACGGAGATACCAGCAGTAGACACCTAGCTTGTTTTACGTTTAAGTGTTTAAAAAAAAAAGGAAAAGAGAAAGAAGTTGGAAATTTTGTCTCGCTTGGTAAAGCAAACCAAGTCAACGGCTGAGCTGATTGTCCAATACAATGCAGGTCTAAGTGCAAGTGTTTTGGAACATACAGTTCAGCAGACATTGTTAGATATGAGACTGCAGAGCAGATGTCCCACTGTTGAACAAGCGAAATTATCAACTACCTCTAGAGTGGGCTCAGAAACAGTGATACTTGATCATAAATAAGAGGAAATGAGTTTGCTAGCTGGATTACTTAGGATTTCTCATTCATCACGTTGATGTTTGTGTCAGGTTGCACCCCTCCAAGCCCATAGATTGGAGATGGAGGTTTCAGAGTACTGACAATCTATTTTATAATTAATTTAACAATACTAAGTTAATGACAAGTTTAATAATTATCAGTGACCCCATGTATTTGTTATATATAAAATTATATGCTGATATTATCACTTATCTGGATAATTTGTACGGTTTATATAATTAATCCTTTAAATGCCAATTAAAAATTACGCGATTCGTTCCCCAATGCCACGTACGTAAGCATATATAGTGTATTGAGTTGGGTTGAAAAAGAATAAATAATTAAATCCTCTGAAACAAGTAAATCTTTTGCATTTTATTCATTAAAAGGTCATTTTATTGCTTTCCGAATCTTCAGGATAGCAGTATGGATTATTGTCATCAGAAAGACTATATATACGTCTAGGGCAATTAACACACTGGCTGAGAGAGACGTATATATAGGTCTGAAGGACTTAAGAAAAAGTCGCATTGTGGGTTTAGCGTCAAAGTATAGTATTATTGAATTTAATTCATCGTTATTGTACGGAGGGGGCGATGCAAATTATGTTTGAATATTGGGTTACAAACATTGAAAGTTTGAGAAGCACTGGGTTAGTTAAAAGTTGTAGACTATCTGAGCATAATTGCGAATCTGTTGTACTCTTATCTGTCGTCTGTTTTCCAAACTGGAAATGAAATCATCCGGAAGGATGGTGTCCCATGACAAAAATCTATAATTGCTCTAAAAATAAATAATTCTAATTAATGTCCTGGCCACCTAACTTGACAAATCTTAGTCAGATTTAGCACATTTGTGTTTTCATTGAAAGGAAGCAAAGGGATCAAATATATTCATGTCGAAATACCTTGACTTTGCGTGACCACTGCTTAGACATTTATTTCTACCTTTCTCCAGTCATCTACCAGAGCTTGCGGCCAAGGTGAGTTGCAACTGGTTTGTAGACAGAAAAAGATGTAACGTGTTATTGAGTAGGTGTTCATAAAGTTTTGTCTCTTTTGTGTACCTATATATACAAAAAATATTAAATTAATGAAAATTTGCATGTGTAACAATTATACTACGCACGTGGGGCTGTGAACTTCAGTTTAATATTTGGTATCCACACAGCTAAACATTTATTTCTGAAAAAATCGATTTTATTAGACGACCGTGATGATTGGCTTCTTGACTTGTGCTTTTTATAGTAGAAGTAATAGCAAAATGTAATCATGTATTAAATTTTGTCTGAATCATATACTAGTTGCATTGATAAGAAAATTTAGTTTTCGATGCTTGTAATTTTGCCAAGCTTTAATTAGAATTTATCGCGAATTTAATACCAACTTAGAGATAACATTATGGTCAATTTTTCTTCCTCTGCGAAATAACTGCCCCAAAAGCCAACGTAAACATTTCTCGAAAAATTCGAATCAAATAAAGAATTTATTATTTTATAGGCAAGTTTTTCTCAGAATTAACAAAATATGATAAAATATTTGAAAAATTTTTAAGTGAAATTCATGCTTAAGTGAGAAAATCTGGAAATGGAATTAATTGTGAGTTTTAATGTTACAGTGAAATGAAACAGATTTCTGCGTCCGCATCAAAAAAGAAGCTACAGTATTTACGTTACATCCGAGAGATATATCCCCAATTAATATTTTAAAACAACAATTTGTAAGTGTTTTAGAATCCACATAAATTTATATAGCATTTTTTTTCGAAGATTAAATTCGGAAATAGTTAACACGCGCTATATTAACTAATGCTGATTAAGAAAAAACAGCTAAGGTGCTTAACGTCAAATACAATTATAGATTTATAAAAAAAGAGAACGAAAGAGTAAATAAATATATCATTAATTAATACTCTAATGTTAATTACATTTAATCATAGTATTATGACATCAGTACAGTACCCCGAGAACCAATTTGGGACGACCAGGCCGGTTCTAAGCCATAAAGCGGTTTACGAAGATGAGGTCATGGTGGTGTGGAATGATTCCGAACTCGTATCTAAACCCTTGTGTACAATGTAACCATTAGTGCCGTGCTTCTCAAACTTTCAATACTGGCGCCCCCTTATCAATCACAATTTTTATCGCGCCCCCTTATACATTAATAATGTATTGAATGCAACGATAATGCACTTTTTTTTTTACGCTAAAGCAATAATCTTAATTATATACCGTACAAATTCATGACATAAGTTTTAAATTTTGTATATGTTGCTTTTAAGCAAAACAAAAAAAAAAATTAAGTAATAGGATAATTATTATGTTATTTTTCCTTTCTCTAATTTTTAAATTGGAACATATTGCAAAATGCGGTGGCTGCTTAGAAGACAAAATATAGATATCTGCTTTTTTTTTAGAAAGAACTCAATGGGTCAATTTCTAATCATAAGCATTCCTTTGAAAAATTTGCTCTGTAAGACAAGCCCATGGAAGTCGCTAATACTTATTAAACTTGTTCTTAATTTAGCATTAATTAATTAGTTATAAAATACTTTGTGAAGCACTGATACATTAAAAGTATACCGGCTGAAGTACCCGCTATTTTCACGAGTTCATTTATAAGAAAATAAAACATTATTGATATAATCGCTGAATTTTAAGGAGAGTAAAGCCAAGTGCGCGACAATGTTTACAAAAATGTAAAATGATTTTTTTAAATCATTGCTCAAATTATAATTAGTTTTAAGCGAACTGTAATTTTAAGCCTCACAGAATTAGCATTTAGAATTGATGTTGAATAATGAACAATAATATAAAATTCCGATGAGAAATAATTGTATTAGTTTTAATATTTAAAGTGAAAAGACTTCAAAATGTTTTAAACCTGGAGCAGGCACGAACTCGATACTAATGGTCGAGTGGGGTTATTGAGCCACCCCAATTTTTTTTTTTTTTATAATTACTTTTATAGTACAAAAAAAAATCGTAATTCCAGTGAATAATTTAATTAAGAGAAAATACACACTCACCTACTTTCAAGAACACAGAAAATATTTCGGAAAAAAGTTTATCATACCGGGAACTTAGTCAAGACAAGTACCTTAAGATTGTAAAAAACGTTTGTCACTCCCAAAAAGAGGGGAGATATGTGACAAATATATTTTAGTTCACACGTTAAGACTGTCAAACAGGAGGATAGTGTCAGAGCCATTGGTAACAATTAAACAGTTCTGCCAGAATTACCAATTTCGTGCACTCTGTGCTCGGTGTAACAGCTCCGGAATAAAAGTGTATTTATTACAATATGGATGTTCAAAAAAAATTATGTAAAACGTTTTTCATTATGCTTTTTATATGTTTGGGAATAACTCATAGAAATAAATCTTGGCCAAGTAATTCTTCAAAGAGCTCTCTGTGCTTTTCCAAAAATCATAAAAATATCTTACAAGGAAAAAATCCCTGCAGAAATAGTTTATTTGCAACTTCCCTAAATGAAAAAACAAATACACATAAGAGCAGGGACGTAACTAACCGTACAAGTAGGTTCGAAGGTCAAACCGCAGCAACTACACATTCTGCTGCCTATAGCTGATGACAATAATATAACAGTGATGAATTTTTTATCTTCCTAAGATTTTTTTTCGATTATGGGTCTGGGTTTTGTTTTTTCTCATTTTGGTTTGAAAAGAAACCGTAATAGAAGTAGAAGCTTTAATTTTTTATGACGTAATATCGCAGATATATAAATTATATCAGTGTAAATGTGTATTTTTTATTATGTCAGAAAGTATTTTGTTTTACTTCATTAATATAGACGCCCACGATAATAGAGCAATTCTCCGAATCGAAAAATACCCCATTAATCCCCTTTTTAATCGCCCAAGAAATATCCTTGCAAACCTTTAACTACAATTTTTTTCAAACCTCTCAATCACCCATTTCAGGCAGACTCCCTCTCCTCCAATAGGAGCAGAGCGAGCTGACCAATCCCGACCGCTGCTCTCATAGCAGTTTTTCACTTCAAAGTCTCGTACATCCACCCCGCCCACCCCGAGTGGCTGCATCCCGATTGGCCGAGCCAAAATCACTCTAATGTTCCAAAAACCCCCGATTTTTCGCGCAGCTCCCAGACGGCCCTCGCAGGTGTTGCGGCTCGCTGCATCGCCTGTGCCCGGCTTTTTCCCACTTTCTCAAATAAACTTACCATTTATATTTAAATTTCAAACTTTCCACTGATACTCTATACTTCCCCCACAACAAGTAACTCTCCCCCCACAAGCGTCTTTCACTTCCTAATGAAAAAAAAATACTTTTAAATATTAATATTCTATACTTTAATGCAGTTCTGGGCTAAGGTAAAGCCGAAGCAAAGCTCACCCACAGTTCCAAAGATAGGAGGTGAAGTTTCCCTGCGGGAAACAAGTACTCCGACAACATTTCCACGTATATTTACTTCATTCCAGTAAATAAATTTTTTTAATCTTTTATTTTCGATATGCTCGCGCCCCCCTTGTACGTTTATGTAATATCGCAGATATATAAATTATATCAGTGTAAATGTGTATTTTTTTATTATGTCAGAAAGTATTTTGTTTTACTTCATTCCAGTAAATAAATTTTTTTTAATCGTTTATTTTCGATATGCTCGCGCCCCCCTTGTACGTTTATCGCGCCCCCCAGGGGGGCGCGCCCCACAGTTTGAGAAACACTGCATTAGTGGATAAACGCTATGTATAGGACAAAATCCCACAGTAACCTCATGTGGATACATGACTTATTTAGGTGTAAAACCAGTGTAACCAGCACAGAAAACTTTATAAGGTCAATTTTCTTTTATTGGGATTGTATAAAAAATTATACAAAAAATAAGTCACAAAATATTTGGATTATAGCAGTGCTTCTCAAACTTTCAATACTGGCGCCCCCCTTTTTCAATCACAATTTTTATCGCACCTCCCTTATACATTAATAATGCACTAAATGCAATAATAATGCACTTTGACGCTAAAGCTACAATACGAGATTTTAATTATAAACCATACAGATTAATAACACATAAGTATTAAATTTTGAATACTACTTTTAAGCAAAAAAAATTAAGTAATAGGATAATTATTACGTTATTTTTCCTTTCTCCAATTTTTAAATTGAACATATTGCAAAATGCGGCGACTGCTTAGAAGGCAAAATATGGATATCTGCTAAATATAGAAAAATAACTCAGAGGGTCAATTTCTAATCATAAGCATTCCTTATAAAAACTTTGCTTTGCAAGACAAGCCCATGGAAGTCGTTAATACTTATTAAGCTTGTTCTTAATTTAGTATTAATTAATTAGTTATAAAATACTCTGTGCAGCACTGATACATTAAAAGTATACCGGCCGAAGTACTCGCTCTTTGCAGGAGTTCATTTATAAGAAAATAAAACATTCTTTATATAAAAACTGTTTTGTAAGGAGAGTAAAGCCAAGTGTGCGACAATGTTTACAAAAATGTAATTTTTTTTAAAAGATTGCTCAAATTATAATTAGTTTTAAGCGAATTTTAATTTTAAGCCTCACATAATTAGCATTTATAATTGATGTTAAATAATGAACAATAATATAAAATTCCGATGAAGAATAATTGTATTATTTTTAATATTTAAAGCAAAAAGACTTCAACATGTTTTAACCTGGGAGCAGGCGCGCACTCGATATGGTCTAGCGGGGTTATTGAGTCATTCCAATCCTTTTTTTTATAATTCTTTTTTTGTACACGATACAAATCGTGATTCCAGTGAATAATTTAATGAAGAGAAAGTTTACTTACCTTCTTTAAAGGACTTTTCAATTTTTCTTTGGTAACGAATAAACAGTTTTGCCAGAATTAACAATTTCGTTATCTGTGTGTCCCGCACGACCACTTCCAGGTAAAAAGTGTATTCATTATGATAATATGTATGTGACTGCTAAAACAATTGCTATGCTTTATATGTTTGAAAATACTCATCTTGGTCTAAGTCTTCGCATAGTAATCCATCAAAGTGTGTGCGTGCTCTCCGTGGTTTTGCAAACATCATAAAACTGTTTTGCATGGGAAAAAGTGCAACAGAGAAATACATTACTTACAACTTCCTTAAATGAGAAATAAACACATAAGAGAGGGGTTATAACTCACTGTACCAATAACTTAGAAGGTCAAACAAATTACAGCTATAATATGCAGTATTTCAAAAATAATGACAGTGATGAATTTTTTATGTTCCTGAATTTTTTCGATTCTGGATCTGGGATCTGTTTTTTCTCTGAAAGAGTAGAATGTTTGTTTCAAAAAAGAAAACGTAATAAAAACTCTCTCATCATGGAATTGCAGCAAATTAAATAAAATATTTTTATTTGGTTATAGGATCAAAGGTAGCTAATTAAGTATTGAAGATTTTTTGATGACTTAATATCACCTATAATTTACATCAGAGTAAAAGTGCATTTTTTATTATGTCTGAAAGTATTTTGTTTTAATTTATTCCAGTAAATTAATTATTTTTTAAATCTTTTATTTTTGATTTGCTCGCTCCCCCCTCGTAAGGTTATCGCGCCCCCCAGGGGGGAGCGCCCCACAGTTTGAGAAATACTGGATTATAGAATTAAAATTCCAAATCTTTGTGAAATTGCTCGAAATGTTCCATGGAACAAAAAGCTTTTCCACATGCGCTACATAAGTGTATTGTCATTTTGGTTCAATTTCCTCATATTCTTTACCAAAAATAGATAAATTCGTATTAGTCAGTCGTATTCAGTGATTTCCGGCAAATATTATGCAGTATCACTTTCGTTGAAATCCAAAGACGATGCCATATTGGCAAGAAAAAATAAAAAGTTAAGCAACAGCTTACTTACTTACAAACTTAAGAAAGCATAATGAAACACGAACAAAAGGGTGTCATAGTCAGGGCCAAAAGGAAAAAGTGAAATGTGTGTGTGTGCGCGACATAATGTCACGGGTAGTTTTTTCTCAAAAATCTGTGATTTGCGTATGCACCAGAAAGCGCATTTTGGTACACAAAGGGTTAATGTTGTTGAAATCAAGATGTGAGTGTGTCCCCATGTCACTAAAAAGTCTTCGTGCTTCAAACCCGATGTAAGCTAAACCTGTCAGACCTTGAAAACATCATGCTGGTGTGATGTGGAAGTTTTCAAAGTGGGTTTTCAGCTCAGAAGTCGTCTTTTTCAGTTATTTAAAATTTGATTAAGTTCTATTGTTTAAAATTGTGATGTATGTATCGCCGATAGGCTTCACGTAGAGTGTTTCAATACAACGCTCATAAACAACCCATCCACATTCTGAAGACAATAAGACTCGTTGGATTAAATTCCTATTTGCTTATTTCAAATATATAATTTTCAGATTTAATGAATCCCATACGACTCTGTTACTCTACAAACGTAAAGATGTCGATACCGTTTATCTACCATGCTATCAGTGAGTTTAGTGACATTCGCAAATTTTTTTGGACCAATGGATTAAAATTATTTTTTTGAAGTGATAACTTTTTTAGCGCAATTTGCCAGAGAGTTAACTTGAATGAACGTCACGCGAGGGACGTCCCCCCCTCACCTCATTCTAGGTTATGGGTGGCTAACCCAAAATGAACTCGTGGGCCACTTTAGAAGAACTTTACAGTCCTTTCTACATATAAAAATATATATCTTTATATTAGATTTGGATCCATTACAAACATTTGATGGAGTGAAAATTTAAAACAGACTGATATATTATTATTATTTTCATTGCTTTTCATGTAATCAAACATACATAGTATAAGAAAAAAATGCAATCATCAAATAATGTTTAATTTTTTTAATTAGTGAGATATCTGTTTCTCGACACTTTCACTTAGTTTTTATTAGTCGATCTCAATGCATGTGTATTTGCGTATCGAAATTGATGTTGCAGATTTTCATGCGTTAAGTTTGAGCACGATTTAGGTTTGATGAATTTTAATCTAGGAAAAAAAGAGATTCCCAGTAACAAAAGCAACGTAATAAGATAACAACTGTTATGGGATTTATTTTTTATAAAAATTTTTTTAAATATTTGACAAAATAGTCGAATTTTGTAAAGTTGTAAAGAATCTCGTGGGCTGTAAAATTATTCAAGGATGGCCGCGGGTTGGGCACCCCTGTTCTAAGGGAATGAATACGGGATTCTTTCTAATCCTAGTTGAAGTATGAAAATGAAACGTAATATTTTTTTAGAAAAAAGGCTTAGAGAGAAAAAGAAATCCTACACTAAAATTAAACATAAGATGTAGAAAACGGTCACATTTTTACAGAACTAAATGAATAGTCTTATTATCATTGTGAATATAGCATTGATCTTAAGAATAAAAGTCTATTTTTGTAAGCGAATCGGAATAGCAATGAACAAATACACTGGTGTGCAAAACTTAAGCAACAATGTAAAAATTAAGCAGAGATAACCATGAATCTGCAGAAAAGGAGGTCTGGAGATTAGTACAGGGAACACTAAGTCAGTAGAAACGTTATGCGTATGCAAACATCAGGAACGAAACGTCAGAAGCGACGTGAGCGTACGCAAAACGCGTGATGTCGGCGCGTGCTGTTCAACAGTAAAATAAAATGAAGGACGCAGACACAATTCAACATATTCGCGTCAAGTGCCAGTGAGTCAGTTCGTGAAATATGGCTAGAAGAAATCACCTGGACAACTTCACACGTGGAAGAATGATCGGAAAGCTGGAGAAGGGGCGTCCCGTTACCAGTGTAGCTGCAGAGTTCGGAATCAACAAAAAGTGTCATTTCACGCGCTTGGAAAGCGTACAAAACTACAGGTACAGCTGTTAGAAAGTTTGGTGGTGGCCGCTCGAGGACGACAACTGCAGGGGATGACCGATATATCATCCAGCAGGCAAAAAGAGGCCGATGGCAGTCAGCAAGCATCATTGCTCAGCAACTCACTACAGCAACGGTTTACTGTGGCCAAACGCCTTCACAAAGGGGGCCTATTCGCCTGCCGTCCTGAACGCTGCCACCCGTTGAAAGTTGACCACCGACGCCACCGTTTACAGGGGTGCAGAGAACACAAAAACTGGACAACTGATCAATAGAGTCGTGTCCTCTTTACGGATGATAGTCGGTTCAGTACCAGAAGCGATTCTCAACGCGTTTTGATTTCGAGAGAGATCGGGACACGGTTTTATACCAGTAACATGAAGGAAAGACACCATTACGGTGTCCTGGAGTTCTTGTCTGGGGAGGCATTATGCTGAACGGGCGAACTGAGCTCCACATTTTCGATAGAGGGTCTGTAACCGGGGATCGCTATTGTGTGGAGGTACTTCTTCCCCATGTGCGTCTGTTCCGAGGTGCCATTGGCCCAGACTTCATTTTTTATGGATGACAATGCACGACTACATCGGACTCTTGCTGTTGAGGAGCTGCTGGAAAGTGAAAATATCACTCGAATGGATTGGCCAGCGTACTCCCCAGATTTAAATCCCATCGAACATGTGTGGGATGCTTTGGGGAAATGTATTGCAGCACGCTTATATCATCCGGAGAACACCCAACAACTCAAACAGATGCTGATTGAAGAATGGGCACTCCTACAGCAAGAAATGTTGCACCAGCTGGTTTTGACTATGCGGAGACGGTGCGAAACAACCATTGCAGTGAGGGAACATCTGCTTGTTGTTCTTCCTGTTGGATAGACCATCATGAGTCACGATACTATGAGTTCAATAAAGCTTGTTTTTGTTTGATTCCATACCGTATGCATTGTATTTCTTTTTTCAGCGCCGATGCTTTCGTCATCCTTTACGTACATAATACTATCCCTCATTTCCGAATTTCATGTCTCTCAGATGATTTTTCGTGAAGTTATGGCAATAAACCCATCTGTTGCTTAAGTTTTGCACACCATTGTAGTTCTATTAATCACATTACTTAAATATACTTTGAGTCTAAAAAGAAAATTAAAATAATTTAAAATAACACAATTAAGTATACATGTATTAACCCGCGATCACTCGCGCAGGGTGTTCTGTACACCCCAGCAACAAGAAAAGGCTCCCAGAATTCCAAAAATAATGTGCAGAAACACGATTTTTTCTGTAGTAGTACATTTTAGGTCATTGAAACTTCCGGCATGATGTAATCACTCTCCCTTGGACGATCGGAATGTAACGACATTCAAAAGTTTATATGGGGTGCTGAGAACTCCCCGCGAGTAACTGTGTTATATTTCGGCATTCAGAGCCTCTAAAATAGGGTAAGTTTTACTCTTTCCGTTTACATTTTTTCCCAACTATATTAATAAGCATGCATATTTTATTTAAAATTTCTATAATTGTAGCACAAAAATTATATAATTCTATAAAATAATTGTGAAATATATATATATATATATATATATATATATAATTTTTCAAAACATTTTCCAGAAATTATGACAAAAACTCCATGGGAAAGGGAGAAACAGTGATTTCGTCGTCTATAAGATACTGTATCAACAGATTGTCAAGATGAACCAAATGAATTCGATGACTGTGTAATTTCAGAACCAAACTTGGAGAGATGAAACTTGAAATTGTAAGTTTTTATAATACAGAGAGACGGTGTTGATATCACTGATTAAATGTGCATGCAATACATATGATGTATCGCTAATATGTAACCGTTGGTTCTTGCGAATATTTTATCAATACTGCAGGAATTAATGCTTCCAATGTCGATCATTCGGTTCTTCCTGAAAAGAAAATGAGACGTTCAAGATTGTTAGAGGAGATTAGAATTGATTGTGCACAGCCACAGTCGGATATGAGATCGGAACTCCCAAACCTTAACAAAACTCTCCAAAGAAGCCTTACTGACACATAAGATATTAAAAAAAGCATTAATCTACCAAAAAAGGGACGTTGAACTGTTTGTCTACGAGTAAATGATGTAAAAACTAGTTGTTTTTGCCTTTAGTATAAAAAAAGAAATATGTGCTTGAAGCATATGACTACAGTCTGTTCTGAATGTTTGAAAAATAAATAAAATATTTGTTTTCGACTTTCTACTATCATTAACATCAATTGCAAAGTAAGTTTTTTACTGATATATACGTTTTACTTGTGCTTTTTGAAAAAAAAAATATAAAAATAAGTATTTTAAAATGAAAATTTAGTTGGTTTAGTTTAAATTAATGTTAATCTCATTTGTATGCAATGAATTTAATAATATTATTTGTATAATACAAAAAACATCTTTTACGTTATAAATATGTATCATATTTGACTTAATTTTATTTTCATAATTAATTACGCGTGTTAAAAGTTTGAGGTGTTCTCTACACCCCGCGAGCAACGATGGTAGAAATGCAGGCGCGAGTGACCGCGAGTTAAGAAAAAGTACATTAAATAACTTAAATACAAGGAGACAAAATATATATTTAAGAAAACTTTCCTTGCAGCAGCACCGGATATATTTGAACAAAACTCCTATACAATGACAAAAGAGCTAGTATAAGCCAGAGATTATGTGATATAAATCTTCTGATTGAATCCCTTTTTAAAGGTTTTGACCAAGATTCCTCTCTTCCCAATCAACTACTTGTCTTAGTATACCTTTGCTTAAATTAATTCATGGATAGATTTCAATATTGTTAAGGGGGTGGTCACTTCACGAAAATCGATGCTAAAATCGATTTTTTCAATTTCAATTGAAAAATAAAATGCTACTCTTTCTCTTTCTGATACAGTTAATATTTTTGTTCTATCTGAATTAGAAGTATTTTTAACACTTTTGTAGAAAATTGTTTACGTCTGTCAAATCCCAAAACAACTGATTGCAACGCCCCTTTCAAATCAAAACAAAAGACACATGCTAACTTTCAGCCTTGTTAAGTAACTTAAATTTATTAAAAGTATTTATTTTGATCGTCAAATGAACTAAGAAAGATGTGAGGTGAATAACTGTAACTGTTTGCTTGCTTCTTGGTATTTCACATGCTGCTTTTTTTCGTTGAATATAACGAATTTTTTCAGTTTTCATCAGATATAAATTCACAATATCTGATTAATATGCATCGGTTTTGTAACAAAACATTTAAAAGAAGAAAATTTGGAGCAAATTGTAAAGATTCTTCAGCTTCTGAGGATTTGAATAAAGGACAAAAACAACCTGATATTAAGAATTCATCATCAAAATCAAAATTAGGTAAGTTTAATGATGAGTATGTTTCATTTTTAGATTAATCTGAAAGCCTTTGTGAAATAAATGACATTCCGCTGCTTTCTAGTGTTTTGAAACAACATGTATTATGTGTAAAATGTAAAAAAGAAGGTATTGACATTAAGTTTGGTCGCCAAATTCAGGGTTTGGCTACAGAGTTGTCCGACTACGTTCGGAACCATGATTTTTTTAAAAAAAGCACATAAATGGATAATTTTCATGATATTTAGTGTCACTCAGATTAGAATACATGCATAAAATTGTTTTAAGATTTTGATAAAAAAAATTATTTAAATATAATATTTTGGCAAAATATTAACTTAGAATAATCTTTCTTCCAAATGTTCACCTTTTGTGAAAAATGGTTCTATTATAATAATTTGCCTGTATATAGCTCAGACCTTTCTACAGAGACTCAACTAGAAATTTTGAAAAATTCACATTATTTTCAGAGTTACCACCAATTGAAATAATTATTGGCATTTTTTTCTTAAAATTGCTCCCCTCCGTTGTCGTTAAATATGATTAAACCCACTTCTAAGTTATATATTTCAAAAATTCTAGTTGAGCCTCTGTAGAGAGGTCTGAGCTATATACAGGCAAATTATTATTATAATAGAAGCATTTTTCACAAAAGGAGAGCATTTGGAAAAAAGATTATTCTAAGATAATTTTTTGCCAAAATATTATATTTAAATATTTTTTTCTCAAAGTGTCCTTAAACCAATGTTATGCATATATTCTAATATAAATGAAACTAAATATCATGAAATTTATCCATTTATGCGCTTTGCAAAATCACGGTTCCGAACGCAGTCGGATACCTTAATATATTGTGAATTTTGTGGTCTTATTCAACCACTTATCAATACCAGGTTTACTAACACAGTGGTTAATAAAAAAGATACAAATATGTATGAAGTGATGTTTAGACTTGCATAAGCTATGAGGTAAGTTAGAAAAGGAGAAGCAGCTGGAAGGTATTTTGTGGAATTATGAATTTGCCACCTCCACCAAAGCGGTTTTATGAGTCTTTGCATGCATTAAATAATGCGACAGTAAAAGTAGCAAAAGTGTCTATGGCATTAGCTGCTACCGAAACACTATCATTTAATAATGGTAACTCAATTGTTCCTGTAGCTATAGATGGTACCGGGCGAAAAAGGGGCCATACTCCTCTCAATGATGTCGTTACGGCAGTTAATATAGACACTGGGAAAGTTATTGATTGCTAAATATTATCGAAGAAATGCTTATGTCATTTTAACGGCAGCGTACATAGTGATGAGTGTTAGGCAAATTACTTTGGAAATAGTAGGGGATTGGAAGTTGAAGGTGCACTTCGTATCTTCCATCGCTTAAAGGAACTATACAATTAGCGATATACACAATATTTGGGTGATGGGGATTCTAAAGCATACAAAGTAGTTTTAGAATCTAAACCTTATAAAGATGTCAACATTGAAAAATTAGAATGTGTGGGACATGTTGAGAAAAGAATGGGTACACGACTCAGGGACTTAAAATTAAAATTAAAAGGCAAAAATCTCGAGGACAAAAAATCTCTAGGAGGCCGTAATAGATTGACTGATACAGAAATAGACAAATTGCAAAGATGGTTTGACTATTCGAAGCAACTCGGGAAATTTGTCTCAGCAATGAAACAAGCTATTTGGGCTATATTTTTTCGTACAATCTCAACAGATTTGAATCCACGACATGGTTTATGCCCCTTGGGAGATGATTCGTGGTGTGGATATAATAGCTCCAAACTGAAAGGTGATGCATATAAACCTAAACACAATTTACCTATTGCAATTATGCATTGCATAAAAAAAGGATTTAGAGATCTTTCAAGTCCTGAATTTCTGTCTAGATGATTAGACGGTAAGACACTACATTGTAATGAAAGCTTGAATAGTGTTATATGGTCCATAATTTTCCCAAAACTGTTTTTGTGCAATTGGAAACTTTAAAAACCGGAGTATATGAAGCTATATATACACTGGTGTGCAAAAATTAAGGACTTTCTTAAAACTTAACAAAAACAAAAGTGACAAAACTTAAGGTTTTTTCAATATAACTTTGTACAAAAGCTTTCCAAATCAACACATTTAATACCGTAAGATCCCCAATACGTAAGGACATGTGTAATGTAAGCAACACTTACTAAAAGAGAAATCAGAGGGATAAAAAGAAGCTTGATTGAAAAAGTAGCATGGAGCGCAATGCGACTGAAGGCCGAAACATCCCTGTGATGGGTGTCCAGCAAGAAACATCCGGTCTTTAGTCCTCCCTGAATGATCTCCTCTGACTGCTAGACAGGTTTCACAGCGTCTGCCCATGCTGAGAATGAGCGTGTCAATGAGTTGTAGAGGCATTGTTGCCCATTCATCTTGCAGCGCCAATCGAAGCTCCCGAATCGTTACTGGTGGTAAGGTACGAGCTGCCAAGCGTCTGCCTAGAAAATCCCATACATGCTCGAAGGGATTGAGATCCGGAGATCGTGCCGGCCAATCCATACGTTCAATATCCTCATTCTCTAAGAGCTGTTCGGCAGCTACTGTGCAATGACATGGTGCATTGTCGTCCATGAAAAGGAACTGAAGACCCATAGCGCCTCTAAAAAGACGCACATATGGAAGAAGAATCTCGTTACAATAACGGGTCCCGTTGACTGAACCTGGGTCGAAGATGTGAAGGTCTGTACGACTACCAAGCATGATGCCTCCCCAAACGAGAACACCGCGACCTCCATATCTGTCCCTTTCAATGAATATCGTTCGAGGGGTGATTGCGGCTTCCCCGCTCTCTCCAGATGAGAATGCGATGAGAATCGCTACTCAAACTGAATCTGCTCTCATTTGTAAAGAGTACTCGTCCCCATTCATTGTCTCTACAATTCCGGTGTTCCCGGCACCACAGAGAACGCCTTCTCCGATGGGCAGGCGTTAAAGGTACACACCGTACAGGGCGTCGTGCAAACAGACCACCACCGTGCAGTCTTTAGGCCACGGTAAAACGCGATATCGGTCGTCCAGTCGCCTGTGTCGTGTGTCTAGCGATTTCTCCCGCTGTCTGCCGCCTGTTTCTTCTGGCCTGTAAGACAATGTACCGGTCATCTGCGGGTGTGGTTCCTCGTTGACAACCACTACTGAACTCCCGGGTAGCGGTTCCTGTAGTTTGAAATTGTCTCCAAAGTCGTGAAACGATGCTGTGAGCAATTCCGAACTCTGCAGCCACACTTGTCACACTGCGGCCTTCCTCCAACTTCCCAATGATTCGACTTAGGGTAAAAGCATCCAGATGTCGTCTAACAGATTGATTATTCGCCATTTCTCGCTGAGGCAGCAACTCGGTGTGATTTTAACTGCTATACGGCGTGCAATCTCTTTGCCAGAAATACTGATCTTACACCGACAACATGCTTTATACTACTCAGACACTCCCCCATTACGTCTACCTGCACATCTGTGCATGTGCTACCGTACATCACCTTACTTAATCTCCTGATTGGTCTTTCTGTCCACTCTGCCTCTTCGTTCAGCTGATATGCTAATGTGTCGACTTCTTCCTTAATTTTTGCACACCAGTATATATATATATATATATATGTATATATAATAAAGGCTTAATTACCAAATTAAAAGTTTTCGATTTATTAAATATTCAACCTGGATTTTATACATGCTGAACATTCCAAAAAGCAGATCATGCACGTATAAGGAAAGCGGAAAAGGCAATTTCACAAAGAACCAAAGAAGCTAGAATTAAAAACAGACAGTCAAAATGTAGACAAGAAGATGATCCCAGCAGTCCAAGTTATGGTTTTGGTATGTATTAGTTAAAGGTGTGATGTTTGTACTTTAAATCACTATTTCTCAAAAGTGTAAATTTCAACACAAAAGGAACATTTTTGAAAAAACTACTTACTTAAAAAAATGCTCTCATTAAAATAAATAAAACAGTGCAATAAATGTAGAAAAAATTCATGACTGTAAAACTGGTCAATTTTTCGAAAATGTTCCTTACACTTGGTCATTTTTAACATTGCGGAGATAGGGAAAATGCTGCGTGAAGTGACCCCCAATTACAACCAAAATTCAAAAAGCCGGGTCGGGTCTTCTGAACAAATTACCTATGATTTTAAGTGGGAATTTTAACGAATTTTTCTAAAGACAAATCAAAACTTTAGTTGATTTTTTTAAAATAAAAATTATATTTAATTATGTCAAATTATTCGAATAAAAGCACGAGGAAGTACGGAACAACGTTTGACGGAATTTTTTTTATAGATATTAAAATAAAATTTTTGAATCTATAAAGTATGTATAACCTATTTCAGCTACCTTAACCTACTGTTTTCTTCTTGGAATAGAATTAATTCACAAATATGATTGTATATTTCACACAAAAATAGTACTTTGTGAGTACAGACATATGAATAAATAATTTTATAGGGCAATACTAACATCTCCTTGTTTTTTATTCACCTAACTAACCCCTGAAATAACATTACAAAATTTGAAGTTATCACTTCTAATGTGTGGTCATAAGCACACACACACTTTTTGTTTCAATTACTTTGTGTTACTTGAAAGTAATTCTTTGATACTTTGTAACTAACAAGGAGAGTTTAAGATCGTGGGGGTATGGATGAATTGAAACTTGGTTGGATGGTAGATTTAGTTTCCCTGTTGATGAAGATATATGCGTACAGGGGCCGCAACTCGGTAATTCTTTAGATATTTGCAATTGAAAATGTAATTCACTCGTTAAATTCAGTTCTGTAGTGAACGATGACACGTTATGGGTTTAGCGTCGAAGAAACGGATCGGTGTTTCTTGTCGTTAGGAGCCGAGTTCGAGTTCAGGGAGGGTGAAAAACTTTTATTTTATTTTATGTATATCTTTAGGTATAAAATTACCTAATGGAGATTAGAAAAATTGGGAATGAGAGAAATGTCTTTCATGACTGGAAACATTATAAGAGTTTATTTGTCCTTATCATTCCTATATCTAAAGAATACTATTTATTACGAAACAATAAAACCATTTCGCAAGAAGAATAGGAGAAAACCCTTTAACTGTTAGTTCATTGTGCCTGGAAACAATAAAAAAACCATTTATCAGATTAACAGAATAAGTATAAAAATAGTACTATCTTCTTACCCCTCGTTGTCCGTACAATGGTGAAAATTGTCATAAAAGCAAATGAAACATAATTTCGAAATGAATGAATAATGAAATAATGAAACATAATCCAGTTTTTATACATTAAGAGGGAAAAAAAAACATGAAGTAATTCTAACTCTTTCTTGGAAAAAGAAATTCAAAGAACATAAAATCTGAATGAAATAGTAGAATAACATAAAATCAGCATTCACAATATTCGTTTCGAATTATCACGAATAACATACCAACAGTGTGACCGTGGTTTTTTTGACACAATACATTTGTGTGTGTGTTCAAAATGTGTGTGTTCTTTCTATTCAATTTTAAAATCATTTTTTTATCAAGAGTTAAATTCTTCCAATATGTTCATTAATCGTAATTACATTGCTTTAGTTATTCAGCAGATAATTCAAAACTTCAGTGATTCTTAACATTCAACAAATTATTTACTTAAAGTTAATTAAATTAATATTTCTTGAATCTTAGAATAGTTTATACAAAAGATATAAGGAACATATGATTTAAGAAATTATGTTTTTATTAAATATGAAAAATGTATTTTTTTCATACAAATGCTTAATATATTAAGCAATTAAAACTCTCACTCTCTCTGAACAATTTTTTGATAGAATTTCAATTTAAATCAATTGATTAATTGTTTCAGAAGCATCAATTATGGATAAATTTTGCCCCAAATGATGAGATATATAATTTGATTTATTTAACCACTCATTCGGTTGAATGGATTAGTACGTTAAATGCTCTGTGACTTAATGCTGGGTTCAAATCCCGGAGAAGATACAGATGTTTGTACACGTAGTATAGTGATTAGCGATGCTGACTGTGGTGCCGTAGGGACTGGGTTCGAATCCTGGAGATGACATGGATGTTTGTAAATGTATAGTGTCTTTGCAGCATGGGGGTACTCTAAATAGCCGTCGAGAAGCAAGTCCTTTCGTGTGGTTGGGTTAGGCCCCTGGACACCCACAGAGTTATCTCCCTCTAAATTGCGGTGGAACCGAGCAAAATCGTACTGTCACCTGCATGGTGCTCAAAGCTAAGGCTAACAACAAGCGTAAAAATTATAGCCTTTAGCCGCGATGAATTTCGTCGGCCTCGATCTGACTTCATCAGACATGTGGCATTAGTCACAAAAACACGTAGAGTGCCTTTGTAGCATGTGGGTACTTTAAATAGTCATCAAACAGCAAGTCCTCTCGTGAGATTGATGGAAGTAAAAGAAAAGTGGGAGGCTCCTGACCATCTTTAAGATGTTCTCTCTCAAAATTGAGGCGGAAATAAGCCAGTAAGACTCCTCTGAATTATCATGCCAGATCGGCCGTGTAATAATCCCTTGGGGATTATTTCAAGGGGAAATCCGTCACCAGCGCAAAGCAGGTTGCGCGGAAGATTAGAACTCATTGAGACTTATGTAAAATGTGTGCTGTTTTTGTGATGTAACGTGTATATGTTTAAATAATTGTTAAAACTAATAAGTTTGTTTGGCCAAAATCAAGGCTCGCTTACTCAGATAATGCAAACTTTACTAGCGCTGTCCGCAAAATTCTGCAAACATATTAAATTAACGTATTTTTTTTTAAAAAAAGAAGTAAAGCACTTGTCTTCACAAAAGCGGAAGTCACTTTCGGAATAACAAAAAATAAGGTAAGCTCCTCATTTTTATGTAATATGACTCCTCTATTTGTAATCAGAGAGAAATAAAATAATAATTTATGTCGACGAGTTCTCGAAATGAATGTGTAATTTTTTTTTTTTTTTTTGCTCGCCAGTGCTTACTTTTGTTTTGCCATATCAGTAATATAAATGGTAAAATTGTTTGGATACGGCAGCATTCGATAAATTTTGTAAATACCACGACATGTGTTAACTATATTAGATAATTAAATTTTGTTGTTTGTTTGAATACATCAGTATTCTACATGATAAATTTGTTTGAATACGCTAGTATTCGACAAATTTCATAAAAAGCACGACATGTGTTAAGTATTTAAGATAAGTAATTTTGTTCGTTGTTGAAATACATCAGTATTTTAAATTGTAAATTTATTTGGATACGCCAGTATTCAATTAAAAGTATAAGAACCAAGTGTTATTTATTTTATATACAGTATTCTTGTGTTAAATAAGTTTTTGTGTTAAGTCTTGCATACGCCAGTGTTCAACAAATTTTTGAGGGTAATAAGATTAGGATTAATTTTAAAGTTAGTTTCGTTTCCAGGTTATTCATATTTAGAGTTGATTTTATTTTCTTTTTCCGCTAGAAGTGTCAATTGAAATATTTGGTTGAAATATAATGTATTCCAAAGACTATTTTTACGAGTAATCTGAATGTAGTAGCAATGCTGTGAAATTATATGATACATGCAAACTGTTGTAGCGATGAATCAATAATAACCTCTACACCAGAAATCATTTTTTATGTTGTTGTGGAACAGTTTCTGTTTGATTTATTGAAGTATGTATGTTACAAAGCATTTTTTTAAATAAAAATTTTTTGCAATTATTTTGGAAAAGTAATATTTTCTAACTTTGTGAGACTTTGATTGGTTCTCATGTCATAAAATGTAATTCTAAAAAAAAATTTTTTTTCTTTAATTAAGATTGAGATAGTGTATAAATTGTGATTGTTTTTTATTGTCATATTTTACTCTATTTTATTTGTGATTTTATTAATTACGCTATAATACTTGCATATGTTTATACCAAACGATATTTGATTTTGTATTTGGGTACTTAAGATTGCATTAATATTAAATGACATAACTTAAATGTGAAGTGTTAGTTCAGTTACATATTGAGAGGAGTAGTTGTAACAAAAGTTTATTCTTTTTCTTTCTCATTTTCGTGATTTTATTATTGAGTAGATAGGCAAACAAGTTGTAAAAATGGCTTGTTTTGGTAAGGCACGAAAGGAGTATCTTGGGCTATTGGCAGAGGAGCTGAATCTTAATGTAGGGGATAATATGAAAATTGCAGATTTGAGTAAACTAATTACCACACACCCAGATTATGATGAGGAGATTAGCAAAAATCTACTAACAATTATAGTAGAGGGTAGACAACTTCGAGAACAACAGAAAGTGGTTTGAAAACAACAGGAATTGGTTCGAAAACAAAAGGAATTTGAGAAAGAGAGGGAAAGGCTTGATCGCGAATTTCAGTTGGAAAAATTACGATTAGAGAATGAAAGGCTTATGGGGTTAATTAGTACCCCTGAGGCTAATGTTAGCATCGATGAATAAACGAAAGATGTACCCAAATTTGAAATGAAAGATGGGGACATAGTTTTGTTTTTGACTTTATTCGAGCGACAGGCAAAGAGAGTTGGCATCGAAAAAAGACATTGGGTATTGGCTCTTTTGGCTCTTATGTCAAGTGAAATTAACCAATTAAAGGCTCGTGAAGCAGAAGAAAAATTTGATGACTATGTTTATATTAGAGGTCTATTGTGTGTTGAAACGTTTCAAACTTACTGCAGAGATTTTTCGGCAAAAGTTTGTAAAATACCAGCGAAATCCAGCTCAATCTTGGCGTGATTTGTTTTTGAAATAACGAGCTATTTTGAAGAGTGGCTTGGAAGTCTTGTCGTAAATGATTTTGAGAGGTTGAAGAACCTCATGATTACCGATCAGTTGAAATGACGTGTCCCTGGTGACGTAAGAGAACAGTTTGTCGACAACTGGTTAAATCAATTGTTCCAGGTGACCTAGCTGACAAGCTAGATGAATACGAAAGCGTGAGGGCTAATGCAAAGGGAGCCCACTCGAAAGATACCAGGTACAGGCCGACAAATAATAAGTTTCTCTCGGATAATAAGGGCTCTAGTATGCAACCAAAAGATGCACCATTTTTTAGGAAAGCTAACTTACCGATAGAGTCAAACACGGGAACAAGTAGATGGTTTAAGCCTAAATGTTTTATTTGTGAAAATGTAGGACATTTGTCTCGAGAATGCCCGAAAACTACAAGAAAGGTACCACCTCACAATGCCAGAAGTAACATAATCACTGCTAAGGGAAATGAACTAGAAAAAACCAAAGAAGTGGTAACTGCTAGGGCCTCAGTACCAGTCTCCGTTCCCATCAACACAAGGAATGGAATTGATGATCTTCAGTTAGTTGATATCAAATGTGGACAAACGTCCATAAAAGCGGTAATCGATACAGGAGCACAAATATCAGTCTTACGTGAAGACTTGATCGGTGGAGGTTGTGGAGAAGGTGAGGGAACTATCCAAATCATTTCGGCATTTCGTGAACAGGAAATAGCTGCTCTTAAACTATTTAACTTAAAAATAGACAATGAAAAGTCTGGATCGGTGCCAATCATATGCGCTGTTTCCAAGAAACTCGTCCACGACATGTTGATTAGCGTCACCGCTTATGAGATTCTGTTAGAAAATGTTCAGTTATTTGATTTTGGAAATCAGAGAGATTTGGAAAGCACCAGAGATAAAGATATAGAGTTTAGAAAGGAATTGGAAAAGCTCAGGATAGAAACAGAGAACGAGACTAGAATAAGAGAAGCAAGGCATAAAGAAGAGGAGCAGGCCAGACTCAAGGCTGAGGAGGAAGCTAAAGCAGTGGAGGAAAGGTGGAGGATGGAAGAAGAAAGAAGAATGAACAAATGAATAGCTTTGGAAGAAGAGATGAAATTGAAGAAAGAACGATGGCTTGTGGAAGAGCACATACGACATGTTCAAGAGGAACATAAAATGGGAATGAACGAAGAACAGAAGTGCTTACCAGAAGAAAGATGTAAAAAGGCAAACGAGGAGGTTCTTGTTTTTAAAAGTGAACGAGCCCAACTGCTTAGTGTAGATCCAGATGCTGTAGAACAACCTGTCGCTGTTGAGGAAAAAATGGGTTTATCTAGAGACTCATCAAATGTACCGCTAATTTCTGCCAAGGATGAGATGTATGAAAGCAAGGAAAAGCCGAAATTGCCTAAGAGAAAACTCAAAGAGTTAAGCAGAATATCAGTTACTAAATTACAGCGAAAAGTGAATTTAAAATCGTCAATAAACGTTGTACTTGTACCCCAGTACTGGAGTTTCAAGCGTGGATATTCGCGGAATAAAAGGGAAATTGGAAAAGTTGCTTGGAAACTGCTAGGCTTTATCAAACGAATTGGTATTGGGAAGGTGCGCCAATCATTACGAGAGAGAAGATCAAGAGACAACGAAAGTCAAGATGAGGAAACGAGTTTGACTTAAATTCAGAACACACGACAACATCTCCCGGGACTTTTTGAGTGATGTGTTATTTCTTTCTGGAAGAAGGGATCGGAACTGGACATTTTTTCCCCTCCTTTAAGTGAGCGCAGAGGTCGGGCATTGTATGGAGGCGGACTTAATCCTCGTTTGGGTTAAACATTGAAAATTCATGGTGTAGCCTTATTATTATTACTTTTTTGTTAATGTTGTATATATATTTAAAAATGGAATTTTCATAGTTGCTATTATTGATTGATTTATGTATTTCGTATGCTGTTACATGTATAATCTGAGAATTAATTCGAGAACATTATTTGAGAGAAGCTTGATATTCATAGTTAGATAATTTTAGTTGTTATTTAATGTCTGAATATAGAAAGTTAGGATAAATTAAGAGAGCATTGTTTGTGTATCACGTATCTTAATTACTTTCCAATCTATAAGTACTTATGTTTAGTGAATTTTCAGATGTGTATTTCCTTGTATACAAACTGTTTTTTTCTTTATTGTTTAACATTTTTTTTAAGATAATTCTTCGTAATAATGTGAATGTGCTCTGAGTTTTGGTTTTGTTTACTTATATGGTTTGTACTGTATCAAAACATATATGTGATTTACCAGTAATTGTATTGTTATGTATATTCACTAAAAGTGTTTTTAGAAGTATAAGTAAAGAAATGGTAATAATAATTAACATACATGTAGAGTATTCATTATATGTATTCTCTTGGGTTTTCTTTTCTTTGTGAAAGTCCTAATTCTATTATGTAGTCTTTTGTTATGTATGTATATTTATGTCTCCGAGGAGTTATACTATCTGGAGCTCTGCATGCTAACCAATTTTCCATTATTTCTCTCTGAATTGTATCCATGTATTTTTGTTTTGTTTTTTAAATCTATTTTCAGGCGCATCATCTTCAGACAGATGCTTTTCCAATGGGGGAAGAAGTAAGACTCCTCTGAATCATCATGCCAGATCGGCCGTGTAATAATCCCTTGGGGATTATTTCAAGGGGAAATCCGTCACCCGCGCAAAGCAGGTTGCGCGGTAGATTAGAACTCGTTGAGGCTTATGTAAAGTGTGTGCTGTTTTTGTGATGTAACGCGTACATGTTTAAATAATGGTTAAAACTAATAAATTTGTTTGGCCAAAATCAAGGCTCGCTTACTCAGATAATGCAAACTTTACTAAGCCAAAACGTAATGTCACCTGTATGGTGCTCTAAACTGTGGCTATCGACATATGCACATCTAACATTCTGCCACGATGCATATCATGGGTTTCTTTCAGGCGCCGTCTCAAACAGGTAGAATGAGCAACAACAGCAACTGACACATTAGCAGCAAAGAAAACCTTTTCAATCTTTTTAGGGTGTTTTTGCCAAATGTACGAGAGGGTGACTTCAGACATAAAAATGTTTGCATTTTCAAGAAAGTTTGTAGAATTATAATGCATACATCCATTTATAATATGACGTTTTTAAATTTTCAAAATGTTCCATAAAAAATTAAATTTTAATTTCATTACGAAAGGGACAGCTCATTTAGCATTACGGTATAAGAGAAAAATGGTGAAATACATTTTACGCCAGAAAAAATGGATCAACAAGGATGAAAATGAGGAGTATGCTGCTCTCTATAGGATAGCGAAGCCACAGTATAATAGTAATTTTCTTTTCTTTTGTAGCTGAAAAAATATTCCGAATTCGGGTCCTATTCTGTAAACTATGCGAAGACGGCCTTTAAACTTCTATGTATCTTGTCAGCATGCAAAAAAGTTGATAACACTCATACAACTTAATAAGAAGCTCAGTAAATAAGCATAATTTATTCCGATTCGCACAAAATTATTTATTTCGGTTTTGGAATGAGTGAAATTTTTGGACTTTATTGAGGACTGTATTATTCTTAAAATCCATTGCTCCTTTATTAACTTAAAATTATTTTCATTCTCGTTACTTAACAGATTCTTAAATCAATTTTACTCTTCCAAATGAGCTTTTCCTCTACTTTCTTTCAAAAATAGTCTTACTTTTAAATATTTTTAAAAAAATAGAGCATTATTTTATTAAGTTTACCCGTTCAATAAATGCTTTTTTTAGTTTTTTTATTTATTCTGAAACAAGTTATCTTTGTTTAGATATAGCAAAAGCTTTATTAAATATTTTAGAGAAAGTTTTAAAATCTTAATAGCAAAACTTTCAAATGTGTATTTCATCTAGAAGAAGCATGGATATTAAAATATCCGGTATAATTTCCTTGTAAATGTAATAAATATTGTGTTCGAGAAATGTTAAATATCAACCTCAGAGAAATATTAAATGAAACATGTTTAATTTCATATTAAAAATATATGTTTCTCGGATATTTTTAAGGCCTCAGCAATGAAACAGGAAGTAATATTGAATTTTAGAACTGCTTTTTGAGAGACTCTCCTGGATATTGGAACACTGTCAAATATTTGAAAGACTATATTCAATCGATTTTCAGGAATACACCTAATTAACGATAAGATGGTGTACATCAGTGTTTCTCAAACTGTGGGGCGCGCCCCCCTGGGCGATAACCTTACGAGGGGGCGCGAGCATATCGAAAATAAAAGATTTAAAAAATAATTAATTTACTGGAATGAATTAAAACAAAATACTTTCAGACATAATAAAAAATGCACTTTTACTCTGATGTAAGTTATAGGCCAGGGATGGCGAACCAATGGCACGCGTGCCAATGATGGCACGCGACAGAATATTTTGGGCACGCCATCGATCAAAAACGATTTGCATTTTGGCTTAAAATAATTAAGTTTACTATTAAATATTATGAACAAACGCGAGTGATCCGTCGCGATGCCGACAAGTGGGGGAGCAGACTCGTTTGTTATGTCTTGCGTAAATACTTCGTATATTATAAATTGCTAATGATGCAAAGTTTATCTACGCATAGTGAGTGTACGTAACTATTTCTAAATATATTCAAGTTGTTTAAAAAACATATTCTAACGTTTACATTAATAGTTCAGCTTGTATATACATCTAATTTATTAATGTGATCTAATTCTTGTCTTGTAAGTCTAATTGGTAAAATAGCTCTCACTGCTTTATTTTTAAAAATTTTAATGATCTGAGACAAAAGCGAAAGATCAGACACTACAGAAATCTCCTGCAAGCACTCAATTTCTTAAAAACAAATAAATCTGCCCATGAGCCCGCAGTCGTGCGCAGTCAGTAAAAAAGGGGTGTTTTTTGGCGGGGGGGGAATCAAGCGAGAGCACATAGAATAGTTAATTTCATCGACACATCTGTACATTTAAAGTTTTGTGTTAAATTTACGATTTTTAACTGGTATTTAATATGGCTAGTTCAACAAAAAAAAAGTGCAAGATAGTAAGTATAGCAGAGAATTTCAAACTTGGTGGGCTGATAAATATGGCATGATCAATAAAGGTGACAAAGCGGTGTGTGTTTTATGTTCTGGAACAGTGGTATGCAGAACATATATCGTCTGTAAAACGGCATTTTGAAACAAATCACAAATCCTTTTGTGAAAAAAAGCGAACCAGAGCAAAAGAATTAATTGCAAGTGCAATAAAAGACAGAAATAAACAGTCGACGTCTATATTTAAATATGTAAGCAAAAATTGTCACACAAGTGCGGCAAGTTACACAGCTGCAAATGCCATTGCTCGGCATGGTAAACCTTTTTAAGAGGGAGAGTTTTGAAGGAAGCTTGGTTGGCATGTGCGCCCTCACTTTTTGATGATTTTGATAATAAAGATAAGATAATTCAGCGCATCAAAGATGTTCCTCTATCTAGAAACACAATGAAAGATAGAATCTTGAAATTGGCAGAAAATGTTACAGATCAACAAAAAAATGACATTAACTCCGCTCCTTTTATATCGCTATGTCTTGACGAAAGTATTGACACTACTCAATCGGCACGTTTAGCTGTCTTTGCTCGATATTGTGTAGAAAACATCATTAAGGAAGAATTAATTGCGATAACATCGTTGTTAACAACTACAAAGGGCACAGATATTTGTACGGCAGTAAGAAATTCGCTTGCTGAGAAGGAAATTGATTTGAAAAAATTGTTTAGTAACCACTGATGGTGCTCCAAATATGGTAGGCAAAAATGGCTTAATTTCTTTATTTAAAACAGACGTAGGACACTCGATTCTTGAATACCACTGCATTATTCACCAACAAGCCTTATGTGCAAAGAGTGGTTCAAGATTTCTTGATAATGTAATAACTTTATTCACAAAAATAGTCAACCTCATATCGTCACAGGCTTTAAATAAACGAAAGTTTGATGCTTTGTTGAATGAAGTCAATTCGGTGTATAATGGCTTAATAATGTATAACAATGTTTGCTGGTTGAGCCGCGGGAACGTACTTCAAAGATTTGTTGATTGCTTGGAAGAAATCAGACTGTTTCTACAAAATGAGAGCAAAATTGAACAATACCCACAGTTGATGGATATTATGTGGCTTTTATAATTGATGTTTTTTACAGACATATGCCAATATTTCAACAAATTGAACATAAAGCTTCAAGGCCCGCATAAAACAGTTATCGTCATGATGGATCCGCTTTTGAAGCTAAACTATATGTTTTCAGAAACGATATTATTACAAAAAACTACAAGTACTTCCCAAACTTGAAAAAAAATATCACAGATTTAGATGCCCAAGAGAAACGAAACGAAGAAAAAGTTATTGATGACTTTATTTCCATAATGGATTCTTTAATCAAAGAATTTTCAGCGAGATTTTCTCAGTTCAAGGAATTATCGGAAACGTTCAAATTTATTATGTACCCTGATGTGATTTCGTTTGATAAACTGAACTTGTCTCAATTCGATTGGTTGGAAATTGAAGAACTTGAAATGCAACTGATTGATTTCCAGTCTAGTTCAATATGGATTCAAAAGTTTATTGAAACAAGGAAAAAGTTGGAATTGATTGAAGCAGAAAGATTGACAAGCAATATAAGTAAAAATACCAGTAACGAAATTTTGGAAACATGGAATTCGATTCCAGACGCATTTAACTGTTTAAAGAAGTTGGCGTATGCTATTTTAACCATATTTTCATCTACCTATGCCTGCGAGTCATTATTTTCAGAGATAAATAACATCAAAGACTCGCTTAGAAACCGTTTAACAGACGACTCTAATTCAGCATGCATTATACTAAAAGTAACATCTTATAATCCTGATATAAGTTATTTCTCATCTAATCTACAACAGCAGAAATCACACTAATGTTACTTTAATTAAAATTACAAGTATAACCAAAACATTTACTACTATACAGTGCAAAATGTATTTATTCGTATTAAATAAAGAATTTTGATTTGTTCGTATTTAGTTTTATTAGTTGTTCAATAATCACAAGTCAAAATTATTTGATGGCACGCCTATAACTCATTAAACGTTTTTTTTTAGAAAAAAAATGGCACGTTGACCCAAAAGGTTCGCCACCCCTGTTATAGGCGATATCAAGTCATCAAAAAAAAAAAAAAAAAAAAAAAAAACTTCTTCAATACTTAATTAGCTATCTTTGATTCTATAACCAAATAAAAAATATTTTATTTAATTTGCTGTAATCCCATGATGAGAGAGTTTTTATTACGTTTTCTTTTTTAAAAATAACATTCTACTCTTTCAGAGAAAAACAGATCCCAGATCCAGAATCGAAAAATTCAGGAACATAAAAATTCATCACTGTCATTATTTTTGAAATACTGCACATTATAGCTGTAATTTGTTTGACCTTCTAAGTTATTAGTAGAGTTAGTTATAACCCATCTCTTATGTGTTTATTTCTCATTTAAGGAAGTTGTAAGTAATGTATTTCTCTATTGCGCTTTTTTCCACGTAAAACAGTTTTATGATATTTGGAAAACCACGGAAAGCACACACACACACTCTTTGATGGATTACTATGCGAAGACTGTTACCAAGAGGAGTATTTTCAAACATAAAGCATAACAATTGTATTTAGCAGTAACATACATATTATCATAATGAATACACTTTTTACCCGGAAGTGGTCGCGCGGGACACACAGATCACGAAATTGTTGATTCTGGCAGAACTGTTTATTTGTCACCACAGAAAAATTGAAGAGTCTTTGAAAGTAGGTAAGTAACTTTCTCTTAGTTAAATTATTCACTGGAATAACTATTTGTATCGTGTACAATAAAATAATTATAAAAAAAAGGATTGGGGTGACTCAATAACCCTGCTAGATCGTATCGAGTGCGCGCCTGCTCCCAGGTTAAAACATGTTGAAGTCTTTTTGCTTTAAAAATATTAAAAATAATACAATTATTCTTCATCGGAATTTTATATTGTTGTTCATTATTTAACATCAACTATAAATGCTAATTCTGTGAGGATTAAAATTAAAATTCGCTTAAAACTAATTATAATTTGAGCAAGCATTTAAAAAAACATTTTACATTTTTGTAAACATTGTCGCGCACTTGGCTTTAATGTTTGGCAAGAATGTTTTATTTTCTTTTAAACGAACTCATGCAAAGAGCGCGTACTTCGGCCGGTATACTTTTAATGTATCAGTGCTGCACAGAGTATTTTATAACTATTTAATTAATACTAAATTAAGAACAAGTTTAATAAGTATTAACGACTTCCATGGCCTTGTTCTACAAAGCAAAGTTTTTATAAGGAATGCTTATGATTAGAAATTGACCCTCTGAGTTATTTTTCTATATTTAGCAGATATCCATATTTTGTCTTCTAAGCAGTCACCGCATTTTGCAATATGTTCAATTTAAAAATTAGAGAAAGGAAAAATAACGTAATAATTGTCCTATTACTTAGTTAATTTATTTTTTTGCTTAAAAGTAGTATTCAAAATTTAATACCTATGTTATTAATGTGTATGGTTTATAATTAAGATCTCGTATTGTAGCTTTAGCGTCAAAGTGAATTATTATTGCATTTAGTGCATTATTAATGTATAAGGGGGGCGCGATAAAAATTGTGATTGAAAAGGGGGCGCCAGTATTGAAAGTTTGAGAAGCACTGGTGTACATGGAACACTTTTGGGGTTGCTTAATATTCACTCTCAACTGAACCTTTTCTGAGACATTTATTTAGAAGGTTAGAAATTTCATCAAGCAGATTTGAAAACTTCTCGCCGCATTTTGTATCCTCTTTGTAAGGGTGTGATTTTTTATATTTCTTCCTGTTGCTCGTAGAATGATGGCACGTTATTTAAATGTTCTTTTTGAAAGCTTAGTTAAATATTCATTTGGTAAAAAAAATCTCTTCTAAAGTATGAAAAGAATAACTGTGATATAAAAACCGTTTAGAAACAGCATCAATAAGAGTACCACTGTTAGTAGTCGAAACATTTTGAATTGTGTTCAGTTCGTGCTTGAGTTCATATTCCAAAAAGCTGTGGGTGGCTCATCTTTTGGTAAACTGATGTTAAAATTAAAATCACCACTCAAAATCATGGGAAGGGAATGAGTTTTTTTTTAAAGAGCAGAACCACCTTCAGTATATCCCTTTAAGACCCGAATTATTTTTATCTTTGAATATTAAATTCTTCTGGTTATTAATACTATATGGACCCCACTGACACTAGGAAAAATACTAACAAAATTCCCACTCACCCCCCCCCTGGAACATAAACGGTACCCGCACGATCGTGCGGATTGGGTGTTATATGTGAAACAGGTCACCTATGTAATTTTACGAGTTATACATTTTTAGCTCTAAGTTAATAGGAGAAACAATCTTAATTCAAATAAACTTCTTACAAATAAAGAAATTATTGATGTATAATTAACTCTATTATTAATTCATTATTTATTTACTGTAAGAATTGTTTGTTTTGTTTTTGGCATGTATAAATAACCATTGCATTTTTCACAACAAGTTTTCGAACTGGTTTCGTAGTTTTCATAAATATACAGCCACCATCGATCTCGCAAATTCTTTCCACTCACTAGCTTCTTTCTCGGGAAGCCTTTCACTCCAATCAATTTGAAGTGTCCACAATTGATGCATGAAGAATTTTGTCTTCATGATCACTGGACCCAACAATCCTAAAGGATTAAAAAGTCTGGTGTAGATCGGCAGGACTGATCTTTTACACTTATGTCCATAAATTAATGATAATTCAGAATCACACAGAAATCGAACTCTAAATTAAAAATTTCACCTCTATAATTATCACACATATCTTGAAGAAGAATATGCAAACTACAGGAAACCACCAGATGGCATGGATAGTACATCACATTGGCAAAAGTGTAAGAGAGGGGTATATAAGGAATGGTGGCAAAGCATTAAAATTTTTCACAAGCGCTTTAAAAGCCTTTGAGTGCAATAACGGCATAGTTATGGCACAAAGGAAGCATTTGGATTATTTTTTACGTGGTAGAATTATTGGACGACTGGAATGTGGACGTACCTAGCTGGAAGTATCCGAGGAATTTGGAATCGCCCAAAGTGTCATCTCCAGGATTTGGCAACGATTCGAAGATGATATAAATGTGAGTAGATGTTACAGCACAGGTCGCCCCCGAGTTACAACGCCGAATGAGGACCGGTATTTGGCAGTTACTGCCAAAAGAAACAGACGGAGCACAGTATAGACCAGTCTCGTCAGCTCTCTTCAGCTACATGGAGAGCGCCAGGTACCCGTTACCACCAAGAGAACACCATTGAACGACACCGTTACGGTGGTGCAGGATGGCTCGTTTGTGGAGGAATTATTCTTGGTTCCAGAACTGATCTGCATGTTCAGAGTGTAACGATGACAGGCCACATCTATCGGGATGTCATTCTGGAACAATATGTACGTTTGTTTCGGGACACCATGGGTGCTGAATTTCTTTCTATGGATGACCACGCCCGTCCTCACCGTGCAAACATTATAGACGAATGCCTTCAATCGGAGGATATCACCCGTACGGATGGGCCAGCATACTCACCGGACTTGAATCTAATATAGCATGTGTGGGATATGCTTGGCCGACGAATTGCAGCCCGTCAACCCCCTCCCACCTGTCTACCGGAACTTCGGAGGGCATTGTTTGATGAGTGGTGCAATATAATCCCCAAGGATCATATTGATAATTTGATACTCAGCATGCCTAGGCGTTGTAAGGCCTGTATTGCATCGTCAGGGAGACATACTCCGTATTAACCATCATACTAACCATGTTATACTGTTTTTTGTCAATAGGTTCTTTTTTGAAATTTGCTCCAGGGAGTAAAAATCGCAATTTTTATTAATTATGTCAAACATATAGCATTTGTTTTGCTCTTTATCTTTTGTTTAATAAATAGACTTTACAAATAAGTCAAATTTGTTTTGCTTCTGTCTCTTTCATTCTTTCTCTACTTCATTATCCTGAATTTAAGGACATGAGTGTATTAGGATGAGCATTTTTCTCCAATCCTACCTTGAAATTAAAACAATCAGTTTTATATTTCCAGGTAATGCCTAAGGTTTTAATCTCCTCCGGAGATGTAAAATCATACTCCTTCTCTGTGTTTGAGAAAAGTTCGGATGTGCTCCCTGACCATTCATGCAATGACATCTAAGCAGTTTGTTAAATATCAATGAGTTGATGCTGCAATGTCTTTCCAGCCTCCAATGAGTTTGCTCCGCTCAAAACATCATTCATGTAGAAATCCTTAAACAGGACTGATGCCGCTAAAAGGAAGTTCTCTCCCTCGTCAATAGAAATTTGTTTTAGAGTCCGAATTGCTAGAAACGGAGCACTAGCCGTACCATATGTGACCGTATTGAGTTGGTACACCTTTACATGTTCGTTAACGTCCTCCTTCCACAAAACTCTCTGAAGTGACTAATGGTAATTAACTTCAACTTAAGGAATTAATTATTCTACTCTCAATTATTCAATTAACACTCAAAGAACTAAATATCCACACACAATACTCAAAAAACTAATTATGCACACAATACTCAAACAATTAAATATCCCCACAATACTCAAAAAAACTAATTATTCACAATAATCAAGAATTAACTATTCACAGTACTCAAATAAATAACTATCCACAATACTTCAGGAAATAACTATTCACAATACTCAAAGAACTCAAATCACAATACTCAAATTGCAACACTCAAGAACTAAATCATAATACTCAAGATTAAAATCACAATACTCAAATTGCAATACTCGAGAACTAAATCACGATACTGATATGACTAAACTACTCAAATCTCAAAGAAACATGTTAGCCTTTATCTCAATGCCAGGACTGCCTTCACCAGAGACCATGACCATTTCTCGAATCCTCTAATCATGGTTAATACTATTATCAATAATAGTAATCACTCAAACACATACTAATATTTTTTGCCGATTTATCCAGCGAGTTAGGACCATGTTTAGATCCATCGATAGCACTATTAAAGTAAATAAGCGTGGCCACGCCCCCTCGCTAATCCTCTTCACTTCGCCGCATTTGCGAAGCGATGAAAACACAACAAACGGCGAGGCACATAACAGTATAACAATAATTTCATTTTTAATAAATGAACAAATAAAACTTCTTTCCTCTTCTTCTACTTCAAAATGGAACTGCATGCGAACATCTCAAAATACAAACAACTACAAATGTAGAAACAAAATAATACTTTAGAAAAAATTTCGTTCTTGATGAACCCAACTTATAATGCAGGAATCGTAAAAAAACTTTTGGAAATTGGCTAAATTTTATTCAATAGGTGAACCTATATTTTTAGAGCACAAAGGAGTTATACTTTCCGAACGTAAACTCTTTAAGATGGCATTAAAACATAATTCCACACCATCTGCATATGAATATTATTTGTTCTGCAAAGATAGATCTCATCACCATGCTATAAGACTTAAAAATTGTATGCACTCTTCCTATAACGAATTGCACAAACGAGAGATTTTTCTCTCGCTTGGCAATAAACATGCTTAAGATGTACCATGCATAATGAACTTTTAAATAGTCTTGCTCTGCTGAATTCAAAAAATGTTAATATTACTCCTAATATTACCACTGAGGAAGTTATACATGAAATTCCAAAAAAAATCCAGAAAACTAGATTTTATTCTATGTCTATTTGCAAGTCTATAGAAAAAGACTGACGTCTGTAATGAAAATTCTATAATATCATCCTGTTTTTATTTTTTTTAATTACAGATTATAGATATATTTTTTTACTTCATATACACTTGGGTTTCTATAACGATGAATATTCTTTCGCTGTTCTTATTTTTGAATTATAAGAAAAGTAAATACATAAATTTTTGTGCTTTCTTGTAATTTTTAATTAAGTGTATGGTATTAATTATTTAGGTTATTAATTAATGATAATTATTTATCCAATAATTTATGTTTTACTGTTTTCTGTGTTACCGGTTTCCGATAAAATCAAGAGAATACGTTTGGTGGCTTATTAGGCGAATGAAACGAGAAGGGTGGACTTCCGACCCTCCATCTCTACCCGTTTGAAAAATTCCTATGTATGCCACTGATGGCCAATGATATCAGGAAACTAAATCATCTATTAATGTTCAATGTAAACTTCGGTGTTGTTCAGAAAAAGCAGGACATATGATGCAAAATTAATGAAACGATGGTAAGAAGTGTTTAACCCGGGAGTAGGCGCGCGGAGCACAAAAGTCACCCGAGACTCACGAAATCGTTAATTCTAGAAAAAGTGTTTATTTGTTACTAATGACCTTGACAATATCCTCCTACATGACAGTCTCCATGGGAGGTACAATATGTTTCTCCCATATCTCTCTCTTTTTGGGAGTGGCAAACGTTACTTAAAAATTTTAAGGGATTTGTTTTGACTGCGTTAGCCACGCGACCACTTTCGTTCCAAAATATTTCTATGAAAGAGCTATGTTTTCCCCCTGCGAACAACTTAGCGGTTTTGATTGCTGTGCTGTACGACTTATTATGGTTTATAAATGTAAATAAGCATAATATATTTTTTTAAATGGGCATCGGTGATCTCTATTCAAGGAAGTTGAAACTTATAAAGCAAGGGTATATAACCTGCTTAAAAATACATTTCAATCATGATAGTGAAAGTAAATTCGAGAAAAGTGATAAACATGAAACATTTTAGTTGAAATGATAATTTTCAAAGGCTACCTAAAGAGTTCCATCAAGAAAAATATAAAACCATAAGTATAGCACTAGACACACTTTACCCTGTCAAAAAGATAGAAGAAAGAAAAGGTTTAACATGCTGTTTGTCGATCATCCAATAACACTAAAACTACAATAACTTGAACAAAATCTGATATTTTTGCCTGAAAATAACATTCCTGTAATGTTAGCTAAAAGGGTTTGTGATTTTAGTCCTTTGTTAAAATCAAGCACATTTGAAACTTCTTGGTTCAGTTTGGTTGATATTTTTGTCAAGTAATCAAAGAAAAATTTAAAAGTACTTAAAAGTAAATAAATATACTCTTTCTCCTAGTTAAATTATTTACCAGAATAATGATTTTTTTGTCCTGCACAGTAAAAACTATTGTAAAAAAAGGATTGGGGTGACTCAGTCTTCCCGCGCAAGCAATAACGTTAGTATCGAGCATGCCTGCTCCCTGATTAAAGGAACAAGCAATGTTAAGGATTTTCCTAGAAGTGGCAGCCTAGTGTGAGGGTAAGCCGTAGTTGAGCATTTTCAGCAATGGTTTCAAGAGAGTTAAGATTGGTGTCGCGCTGTTCATCTACACGGGGAGTTTTGGTGACAGACCTCGTAATTTTGAACGATTATCCAGTAACGAGGACGACACCTGAGCCGGCACCCCTCAGTTTCAACTACTATACCACACCAACGGGTGCAATTGTTTCAAAGATATTCTATAGTATCGGATATAAGTTTTGTAAGAATTGTTCATAAAATGCTTAGGTTGCATACTTATAAGTTGAAAGACATGTTAAGGAATACTTCTAGGAAACTAGAATAATGCTTAGACATCTTTAGGAGATACCAAAGGAGTACACGTTGAAATCTACTGTGAAAAATGGCAAGATAAAAATTCATAATATTATTTACAGTACATACAAGCAAACATTTGTCTAGATAAAATAGATTGAACACAATAAACAATTACAAGCAGAGCAAGGAGTTTGGTTCATAATGTTCAATATTTATCACCTAGAAATCCAAAATATGGAACTCTTAATGTGAAAAGGAATGACACCACAACGAAGTTTTTTCATAAACAGTTTTAGATTTTTTTTCCCAGCTTCGTAAAATTTAAAATTGTGTGGAATGCTTTTAACACCATTTTTAAAATCTATTATTAAAATTTAAACTGTTTTTAAGAAAGCATCTTCCTCAAATATTTTCTAAATGTTTTTTTCTTCCAAGCTGAAAATACTTGATTGTTCTAAATATGTATTTAAATCAAATTATTAAAAATAATTTTTTTACGAAATTTTATAAGAGCAAAATTCATCAGTTTAACTTTAACTCCAATTCATTAAAAATAAATGATTCACAATTGGATACACTTACCATAATTTAAATTATAATGTTTTTGCACCAAGTTTAAATTGATTAATAATCGACATTTGTTATTTTTTCCTCTCCTTGTGCGTGAAAATAGCTTTTATTATAATTTATTTACTCAATCAGTTTTACAATGATTTAAATTAGTTATGCATATCGTTCAATTCTTTTTTATCATGGTTAAAATATGAAAGTAGTTTCTTTTATAAAAACTTATTTCTTTCATGTAGAAGGAGAGATACCGTACTACACACAAATTACTTACCCTAAAAATAAACATAAATCTAATTTATATTTTCTTTTCTTGATGTATCTTTTATACCAATTTACACCCACTGACGAATATTTTTAGTGTTTCATTGATAATCACACTCAATTATTTTCCCATACTCCTCTTTGGAGATGTATTTGAGGAATTTTTTACTAAAAAAACAGAAAAAATTCGTCTTACTAGGCTATTGGTGACACAATTCGTCATTTTAAACCATGTTTCGAAGTGATGATACCAACGTGGAATCCCAATCCCCAAATTTTTAGCTAGAAAATTCTGAAGCCTCAGTGGCTTAGAGGTAGATAGGAAAATCGTATGCCATATGAATATATCGAATGAATATGTGACATGTAAAATATCCCTTGAGTATTAGTTTGGATCGAGTACTCTCGGAAAAATTAAATCACTACAATATTTAGCATCCGACGAGAGCTGGGAATGGATAAATTCAAAAGTCAAACATTTGTTAGCTGGAGCCACCACTAGGTGGTGCCACAAATGAAACGTCTCATACACTTAGGAACTTTTCCTGCTTGCAAAGACTTGATTACGGATGTGCAGTCCATTAAATTAAGGGAGAAAATAAAGAGTTTAAGTCATGAAGTATTTTCCCTTCATTAGCTGTTATACCCCTTCAGTGTCATCAGGATTCAAACCCAAAACTTTACAACGTCAGGCATGGATTTGAGATAACGTCCATCCACTATACATGTTCAGCTAAAGTACAATGAGTGTGATGTAAACTTTCTTCAAGCTGCGAAAAGTAATAAATGTACTTCGGATGAATGATATAAAATGAATATTCTTTAAGCCTCCATCTTTAATTCAAAGCTTGATGGGGAATCAAATAAATATTATTCCAGTTAATATAAAAGAACCGGATAACTAAAGGTTCGAGCAAAGAAACAGACATAGATCTACTTGATTTGTAAGTATCATTCTTTTTCAAAATCAGTTATCTTTCTTAATAATATACTTAAATATTAAATTCCTTTCAATTATTCCAAGCTCCCAGAATTTCCTATGTCTAATTAAATTCACACTTATTAATAGAAAAAAATCGATTTTATAAATCAAGGCTGCCTTAGTTATTAACATTATCATGATGTAAAATAACTGTCACTTAAAGAAAAATAATTACAAATTGTACAATTTATCATTTTGAAACTAAAATTTATCGAAAAAATGTTTCAAAAATTTCCTGAGACAGTTTGGCAGAACTTCCACCAGAGGTTTCTGCTGTAAAAGAAAAATCAAATTGTATCAGAAGAAATAATTCTAGGTACTTTCTTAAAAAACAAGTACTTCGAATCATTTAAAGAGGTCACTGAATAACGATTCAGAAAAAATGCTTTTTAGAGAGGGGGAAAATTGTTTTTGTTTGGTAAAATGGGAATATATATAATTTGTTGTTACGTAGCATTTTTGTTCCCAATTATATGAAGATATATGCCTCTTATATATATATATATATTACTTAGTTTTAAATTATCTCTTCATAAAACTTTCATTTTTTTGCAATGCAAAATAAAGGACGCGTAATCCTTTACAAAGTAAATGAGTCTTAGGCTTAATCTGTGTTTAAAGTTATTTAAGGTATCTGAATACCCTAAAATCATGAATTTTGTCAACAATAGACTAATTTTATAAAAAATTTATTTTTCATATTGTCTTATTAGCTTTGCAAAAATATTTGATTTTTTATCTCCCATTCACTAGAACTAAAACTAAAAATGTTTTAGTAAAAGCAAATGCCATAACTTTAAACACTATGTCAAACTTTAAAATGCGCGTTACTCGATTTTTTTTTTCAAAAACTCAAATAGGAACAGCGGTTGCTGAGAAAGCTTTAAGAATAATTAACTGAAATGTGTTTGTGTATGTTCTGTATAATGGAGAAGCGTTCTGTATATATAGAAGCGTTTTAACCTTCAGATTTATCAATCACTGCTTTATTAAAAAATTTATGTGAATATAATCACTGCTTTTCTAAGCAATTCTGTATAATAAATAAGATAAAGTTCACTCTAGTTTTTGTAAAAATCAAAGTATCTCTTATCCTGAATGTCATTTCAAAAATAAATAACATAACAACACAACAAAATTGAAAAATTTAGAATTTTTTCTCATTTTAGTAATAATAATTTCTTTTTCTCTTCTTAATTTTGACATTTTTTTTCTTAAAATGTACTAAATAAATCTGAAACCCACAAAAAGTTCAATTTCTCCATTTTTTAAAAAAAGTTATCGCAAATGTACTCGGATACCTTAAAAAGTTCATATTCTTCTAATGGCAATTTACTCAATACAGTCACATAGGGTATACAGACTTATCATAACTTTTCAAACTAGCGTTGAATAAATAAATTTTGTAATATTTTAATTTATAAATAGTGTGTGTGCACGTGAATCATTAGCTTGTGCAATAGCTTATATATATATTTATTTGAATAAAATAGTTTCCATCTTCATAACTTTTTTATCAACTCCTAATGGTCGTAACACCTAAAACACACAGTTTCCACCTAGTCGAATACGTTAACATGAAAAATTTAAAAACTTATTTTCTTTCATTTTCGTCACTTTTGTGTTTTAGTTTACATTAAGAACAAAGCTAAATTTTAAAAAAAGTACTGATAGGAAATTTGAGAATCATTTTATATATTCTTTTTGCGAAGAAAGATTTAGGTATTAAATATACTAAAAATATTTTATGGAAAGAATTCTCATAAATGTCTATAGCACAATAACATTTTCGTCGAGACAAGAAATAAAATCTGATTCCCTCTGTTTATCTTTCTAGTTTTGGAGAAAAGGCTTTGTTTCGTTTTCTTGTTAAATTCCTGTTTATTCTTAAGTTATTCCAGGCATCATCTGTATAATATCGGAAGCGCGTATATATAATAAGCCACTAACATTTCTGCATTTATTTAAATGTTGGTATTTATTATAAAATCTGAGCAGATTTTGAGAATAGATATCTTAATGTAAAATATTTTCCGTACTTTCATATGTAATTATTTAACAATAAATAAAGTAAAACAATCCATTTAATAGAGTATCAATGAGGTTGTGTGGCAAAATCCAGTGATAATTCTTCATATATCTTTGTTTCTAAAATTAATAAATAAATTCTTATTTTTAAACGTTCTTTATTTGCCTTTGATTTACGTCAACGCTAGTAAGAAAATTGCCAACTCATGGGCAGTGTTCGCAAAGTCATGGATTTGAATAATGGTGCAATTGAAGACCCGTCATGCAGAAATGCTGATACATGTTAAATTTACTGAAGTTTTAAAGTCGTTGGTATGGAGTAGAACAGTGATTCTCAAACTTTTTTTCTTTTGTGGCACACTTTTAAGGTATCCGAACACGCGTTGAAATTAATCACATTCGGTCAAGACAGATATTTTTTTTTATTTTATTGAATATAGAGCTGTCTTTTAGCTTTACAAAAGATACTTTATTATATTTCTACACTACTTAGAGGTCAAGTTACAATCAATTTTATGAAGTTAGAAAAACCGGAAGTGGGTCTTTGATATACCAGATGTAGGCATTTAAATCGCTTAAAATTTATCATGGTGAGTTTGATAATTCAAAATGTTACAAAAATGTATTTCTGTAAAACTTTTGTAACCTGATATTTATATTATTTTCTAGTACGCACTTAAATATTTCTTATTGAATGAATAATTTTTGAGTAATGGCTTGTTATTTAAATAGTGGTCTAATAAAGAATGTCACATTTCTTATATTATGTTTATTCAATTATCTCTAAAATTTTAATACATTTTCTAGATAAATGCATCTAATTTGTTTTAGTAATACTCTTACTGATATAAGTTTATTACTTTTTTCTCTAATCGCCCTGAAGTGTTTCGAAAATATTGCTAAAATTTAACTTATTATTGTGATTTTTCTAAACTTTAAGTAATTTATTTTAAATATTGATAGTTAAATATGAGTATTTATTGGTATTGAGTCCTAGAAAAAGCATTTATAATGTTTAAATATGCTATTTTACTAAAAAAGTACTCCGACCGAGTTCGGATGCCTCAATTTCTAAATTTGGCGGCGCACCAACAATACAATTTTAAAAGAAGTTTAGCAATCTGTAATACACTTCCGCATATCCAAGAAAGAATAAGTTAAATATACCAAGAACATTCTTAGCTTGTTTCTATAAAACGGCCAAAAAATAAATTGATTCGGTTCAGGATTTTTTATTATTTTTTTCTCAGATTATAATTTATAATTTTCAAAAAATTTAATGGCACACTTTAAGGACTAAGTGTCATAGAATAGTTGTCGAGCGTTACTGATGTAGAAGGCTGAGAAGTGGAGTGAACGCCAGCATCGTTCTCTTTAATTGACTGGGATTCAATATTACAAACTCGGGAATTACAACTAACGCGCACATTATAAAATATACATTCAAGATAGATGCAGTTTCTATAGAAGTATCAACTCGTCCAAGACTGATTGGAATTTAACAAGATATTGCATTTTTTTGTTTTGCGCAGTCGTCCGATAGGTTGCCCAGACTCACGCAGACGTTCGCGAGATAGCTAGACGTGATGGATATGATAAACAGCTATATAGACTAGACTATTTTACAAGCTTTATTTAACTTGCAATGTAAAATGTTCGGGTGGAATTTTTCAATTCAATTTTGAAGCTGTTGTCTTCATACGATTGAGCTGAAATTTAGTATACACGTTTAGTTTGGATGACAATGCATGTTTGTGCGCTTTATATTCCGATTTCGCAATTAGTTAAAAAAATATTAGATCAAGTAATTTGTTCGGGTGGAATCTTGCAACTCAGTTTTGAAGCTGATGTCTTCAACCGATTTAGCTGAAATTTTTGGTATACACGTTTAGTTTGGATGACAATACATGTTTTGCCGATTTATATTCCGGTGTAGCATTTAGTTAAAAATATATCAATTACAGTAATTTGTTCGAGTGGAATCTTGCAACTCAATTTTGAAGCTGATGTTCTCAACCGATATAGCTCAAATTTGGTATACACGTTTAGTTTGGATGACAATACATGTTTTGCCGATTTATGTTCCGGTACAGTATTTAGTTAGAAAGATATTAATTAAAGTAATTTGTTCGGGTGTGGAATCTTGCAACTCAATTGACTCAGGTGTCCTCGTCACTTGACCGAGGTTCAAAATTACGATGGTCGTTTCCGTAGTTCTTGTGTTGCTTTATAATGCCAATTTAATACAGCTGTCACTCCCTACTTCTATCCTCTTCTTGAAAATTATACACATCTCATTTTTAATAGTTGATTGCAATGCATTATCAATAATTTTAAAAACATCAACCTTAATTTTAGTTTCTGCTTGTACAGTCACTGAAACTATTCTGATTTTTCCTTAATTTTACAATATTGTGTGCTTGATGCCAAATTCCAGTTCGTTGAAAACTATTTATAATTTGAGCACTCTAATTAAAAAAAATTATTTTTAATCTTTGGAAACATTATCTTGCTCTGGATTTAACCCTTATTAAAAATATTATGTTTGCTATAATAGCCAGTTTTATTTTTTTTAAAAAAATTAACCCATGCAAATAACAGGTGCATTTCAATGAGAGCGATAACCTGAGATAACTTTTTCAACGGTTTGTCAGGTCTGGTTACGGGGGCTGTGGTAGCCCAGTGGTTAAGGTATCCAACCATGGCAGGCATGTCATGAGTTCGATCCCAGTACCACTAAAGACCCGCCGTGTAGGGCAGCGATGCACGTTAAATCTGTCGAAAGCTGAAACGTCCTCCCGTTTGTGTGGTGTGGTAGTTAGGAGAGGGGGGCAGCTCAGGTGTCGTCCACGTCACTTGACCATGGTTCAAAATTACGTGGTCCGTCGCCAAAAGCCCTCGTGTAGCTGAACAGTGCGACGTTAATATTAAATCACTAACTCACTCAGGTCTGGGTACGATGAAGGTGATCCGTACAAATTCATCTGCTGCAAATGATTGCTATCTGTGACCTTCGCACAGCATTCTGCAAGGCTTGGGCTGATGTAGATGTGGGTGTCAAGTCGGTGACCTTGGCCTATCGCCACATTCTAGTCCAGCAACCACACCTGTGGTGGAGATAAAAACAAAGTAAGAGAAAACAACTTAGGAGGTATTCTTGTCCATAACTACAACTTATTGAGTTGTCCAGAAAGTCCATGTCCATTTTGTAGGAAAACTGAAATGCAGATTTAAATTTTAGTACACATTTATGAAACCCATAGGTGTCATTCTTTTCTACGCCTATCTTTCAGGAAACTTGACAATTCTGCGAAGTTTTTCAGCGAAAAAAGTTTTCAACGGTTTGTCAGGTGTGGGTTTAATAGATGTTATCCGTACAAATCCATCTGCTGATCCAGGTGCAATCGCTTCTACCTGTGACCTCAGCACTGCTTTCTGTAATGCTTAGGCCGATGTACAGGTGGAAGCCACTCCGGCTACCTTGGGATATAGTCACGCTCTTGTCCAGTGGCCGTACCTGCAAAAATGCTTTCCTGGTATAAAGTAAGAGGGCTGTTTTTCCCTTTTAGTGAGTTCAACCCCCTTACAACACATTTGCTTGATTGTAGAGAGTATCCGTAATCAATTTAAAATCGGATTATAGAGGAAGAGAAATGGAAAATGAAAGAGTCAAAGAAAATAAAAAATAACACCGGAAAAAAGCTAGTTTTGTCAATAGAACAAGATTGTGCTAAGAATAATGAAATATATGAGCAAGAAAATAAAAAAAAGAGTAAATAGGGCAACACAAAAAATAGAATATCATAAGAAATCGAGTATAAGAGGCAAAAAATTTGATTATGTATAAAAAAAAATTCTGGGAATATATAAAAATTTAGAAAAAATTGTAAGTAAATCAAAATTTAAGTGAAGTGAAAAAACGAGTTACGGTATATTTTCATATATTTTATGAAGGACTTCATTTTTCATTAAAAATCACATGTACGGCCTGATCACCACGATTCTTTTCTTTGTATCTGGGGTACAGTTCCAAAACCGGAAAATTGGTTAACAGATTTAAAATTTATAGTGTGACGGGGAGGGGGTGTTAGACTATTATACAATATATCCTAGAATTGATTTAAGGAATCCGACTACTCGCGACAACTTTTTTTTTAAATGGAAATATGAGGTTTTTATGTTTTTTAGATTTATTTAGTACATTTAAAGAACAAATATTGTAAAATTAGGAAGATAAAATAAGTTATTATTATTAAAATGTGAGAAAAAACTGGTAAAAATGCAAAAACAATTACATAAACGGGTCCATTCTGTACCCAAAGTTAAGAACAAAATTTCAACTTTTCAAGCTTGATGTTTTGCTTTGCTATTCATGTTTGAAACGACCTTCTGGATAAGAGATATTTTGATTTTTAAAAAAGCTAGAGTGTATGTACTTTGTCTTAGTTATTATATATAATTGCTTTAAAAAACAGTGATTATATTCACATAAGGGATTTTAAATTTTTTAAAAAAAACAGTGATTGATAAATCTGAAGGTTCAAACTCCTCTACATTATATAGTACATACACAAAAAATTTCAGTTTTAGTTATTTTCAAATCTTTTTCAGTAGTTTCTGTCTACGTTTGAGCTTTTAAAAAAACATTTTGAGTAAAACGTAGTTTAAAGTATGACATCTTGCTTAAAAAAAATGACATCTCCTTTTAATATAAGACTGCGTAGTTTTTGCTCTAGATAGCAGAAAATAATAAATTTGGTATTTTTATAAAGCTAATAAGATGACATATAAAAAACAATCATTAAAGAATTGGCAAATTTTGGCAAAATTCACAATTTTATGGCAGTCGGTTACCTTAATGGAACCATAGAGGTACATTTTTGTAGAGTTCATGTCAATGTATTGTTGCAAGAGGTCATACGTTCTTACATCAACGAATAAATGACTAATTTTAGGAAAAGAGCAAAACAATTTGAGCGCATATTGTATTAAAACATACTCACAGAGACGTTTAATAATATTATTTTAAATTTCTGCGAAAATAATTTGAGAACTTCAATAAATATCGACTCACTCCTATCTGCTTAAGTACTGCAGTTATTGGGTTATTTCTCCACATGTCTACAAAATATCTGAAATGAGTGGAGGAAATGTGTCAACCTTTTTATTTTGCAAACCTGAAGTTCAGATCAAAAATCAAATTACCTAGCAACAGAACACGCTTTTTTTGCGTGTACTCCAATAAAGAAAATCTTATTATATAATTTCTCTCTATCACGAGAAAGGAAGAAATATGTGCCTATGGTATAAATCAGAAGTGAAAAAAACATCTCGAAGCAGGAAATGACTTTTTTTTTTTTTTTTTCTTTTACAAGTGAAACAATTCATTATTTTATGAAATCAGCTGTGATTTAAGAACCGATCCAACATAAATTGAATTATTGTTAATTGGAGAGTTTTTTTTCTTTTTTTATCTCGTTGAAAGTATTTTGAGTTGTTTTCTCGTAATAGTTAGAATCTTGGGGAAAAAATCAGAATTATTTTACTTCCTTTCAGGAACTTATGCATCAATCTAATTTTATTCCAGAAAGCTTATTTTGTACAATTAAAATAAAGAGTGTGAAATTATGCTTGTTTGAAATGTGAAACTAAACGAGATTATATTCAAACATCAGAAGATATGTACGGTATTTTTTAAAAAAAGTAGAATAGGGGCTCATCCCTTTGTTTTATGTGTTTTTATAACTAAGAGTAAATTGATATTGTAGCAAAAATATTTTACTTCGGTTGCCTTGGACACGATCTACTGATTGGACTCTCACCTGGCTGTGGGCAACTTTTCCAAAATAACTTATTTTATTTTCTTTCTATTGACTTTAATTTTTGTGTCTCGTAATTATTTTTTTAATTGTAACTATTTCTTTCTCTCGTGCTTTTATTATTATTTTTAATTGTACTTTTATTTGTAAAAGTTTACTTTAATTATAGTTAAAAAAAATTCTGGAAATTCCGATGGCAATATACATTGGTGAAACAAATTAAGAGAATTTTCAGACTTGATCGGTTACCTCTAGAACTTCTGGACCGATTTAAATGAAATTTGATATGTACAAACATTGATACATTACAAAACAAATAACTATTCAATAATTGCAATACAGACGCAACATCATGCGTATTAATCGTTGGAGTTGGAAGGTATGAAACAACGGTTGCAGAATAAGCAAAATAAATGGGTTAATATGGCTCATTCTTAGCGTTATACAGGCCTCGAAGCGTGATGTCATACTCGAAATAAGGCAGTTTATCAGTTCTTGTGTGGCAATTGGTAACACTCGTTCAGTAACGATGTTTTCCTTTCCTGGATGGTTTTCGCAGGGGGATTGCGAGTTGCAATTGCCCTCTACAGAGCGTTCCATACATGGTCTGGAGACCTGGTGGCCAATCTATTCGGCGAATATCCTCACTCTGTAGAAATTCGTTGAGAGTTTTATGTGGTCTTGCGTTATCGTCTATTAAAATGAACTCGGGGCCACATCCACCAATGAAAATGTGAACATAGTGCTTTAAGTCCTCATTTTTGTACCTCTCACTGGCCACAGAACCTCTTTCAAAGACATGGAGAGGTGTACGGCCATTCAACATGATGCCTGTTCATGTCATTAAGCCCCCTCTGCCATAATTGTCGATTTTGTGAATATTGGAGAGTAGGTAGCGCGGGTCCCTGGCTCTCTCCATATGAACGGTATCGAGATAATTGGTGTTTAGGCTGAAACAGGACTCATCGGTGAAAAGAACTGTCGCCCATTGATCCATACTCAAATCTCTATGCTGTCTGCACCATGCTAAATGGACTTTTCTGTCCATAGAGATAATCGGGACACAAACAGCAGGTATTCTGGCGAACAACCGTCTCTCATGAAGTCTTTTGAAACAGTCACCCTTGATACATGGGTTCCTGTGGCTACATACAACTGACGAGAGAGCTGAGAAGTTGTAGCCCCTCTGTTGCATCTCACTATAATCGATTAACAAATGGTGATCTTCTTTGGTCATCGTGACTCTTGAACGACCCTTCTCAGCCTTATCTCGATGGAGCTAGTACCTTGGAACTCTTTTCATAAGCTACACACGACGTTGTGTGTTTAATTTAACTCACTACAAATCTGGACTTGGCATTAGCCTGCTTCTAGCTTCCCCACAGTTCGCTACCTCATTCCATCCACTAAACGTCGGTGGTTACTAATTTTTACTGTTACAATTTGAACTGAACTGATTGCTTTTCAAAATATTACCAAGAAATTTGCCGAAGTGTGCTGGCGAACGAAAAAAGTCTTAACTTACTCGCGCTTATAAGGCCTGTGTTTTTCTGCTGGCTCCACCGACACACATGTGTACGCATACGGATTTGCCATACAAGTTGTGAAATTTTATCTAGAAGCAGTGGTTTTCATTAAGTTCAGTTCTTTTCATACAATTCACTAAAATATGCAAATTCTCTTAATTTATTTCATCAGTGTATAAGGAAAGGATACATTTAGTTCATGGAATCAAGTGTAGAGTTGTAACTAGCGAAAGTTGTAGTCATTTTATTTGAGTATCCAATTCCGCAGTAGCTTAATCTACGCACCAATATTTTAATGTGTTTTGATGCTAGGTTTTTCAATTTAAGTAGTAATTATTTTTATGTAGGTAAAAATTGTTTAAAGTTAAATACATGTAACATTTTTAAGTTAATTGATCGATACTTATCTTCAGCAAATTCCCGAGAATAATATCAAATATGAAACATTTCGAGAAACAAAATAATTCGAAATTGTAAAACTAAATTTAAAAGCTATTTTAAAAAAAACCTCTTTATTACTTTATTATTCTGTTTTTTAAACTTCTCTCTGTCAATACATTCTCATTAAGTAAGTAGTTTTTATTAAGCAATCAATTAAACTATCTTCCAGCTTAGTTGTGAACTACCATCCTTAATAAGAACATTGCACTAGAAACTATATGCAGATTATTTTTATCGGACAAAAAACAGAACAAGATTGGAAAATTGGCCTACTCTTGAGTGTGAAGAAAGGGAAAGCACAACCTGCGCATCTATAGCTCACTTAATGCATTCTTTATTTTTGATTATAGTGTTTGTATAACGTGATTGTCGACCTTGCAAATATTCACTTTTTCTGGTTCATATTTCTAATCCCACGTTCCGTATTAATTTGGTGGTAGATAAATCAAAAATTTATAACTTTTTTTTTGTATAACATGTAAATATTACAAAGTAAGTTGAAGTGAATAAGGTTGATATTTACAAAATTCTTTTTAAAGAAAAAAATTTGAATTATTTCTTTGAGGACATTTTGAATGAACCATAAATTTCTGTGTCACACACTTAATTTATATATATGTAAGGATGGTGAACTCTTAGTTTCAAAAGAAATTATATTAAAAAAATCCTTGATAATAATTCTAAGTCATGATGCTACAATAATCACATTTAATAACTCTGAAAAAATAGTTAACACATTTATAATGTTATAAAATTAAACTCTCAGTGGCGCAACAGTCCAGAAGATCTCAGGCCTACTGTACCCATCTCAGTGTTCGCGACCCTGGGCACTGAGGTGAATGAATAAATGTTTCGGTCAGGTGGTCAGTCTAAATCGAAAACCCCTGTGCTTAGTTCCCAAGAAACTTAAGGACACATTTTTCGACCCAATGAAAGGATAAAAAGCTGAGTCAACCTTGCCCACGCGGGGTTTGAGCCCCAGACCTGGCTTGGTAGCGCGAAACGCTACCACTCAGAGACTAGGCTTCATAATATTACACTTTAAGTTAATTTTCGATCATTAAATATAAAGATTAACTCTTTTCCGATTTTTAACTCTCTTTAATAAGTTTCACTTGTATTTCATTTAATTCTAGAAAGACGAAATTGGTGACAATAAAATTATTTTAATTTAATTCATTAACACAAAAACGTAAATGGAAGCAAAACACATTTAATGTTGAAGGAAATGAGATATTATCCCTTGTTAAAGAATATATTCGAAAATGGAAAGCTACTCTGAATATGTTTTTTAGTGCAGTAGGGAAAATCAAAATTAATTTTGTTACTTAACGTAAAGTGATATGTTTTAACAAATCTATTTGAATAGAATCCAACATTTAAAACAGCTTCCAAGCTTTAATAAATTTGATACTTAAAAATTCCTTCAAATGTAACTTCATTTCAAGAGATAATTAAAACTTTTTCATATAATTGTGATATAAATTTCTAATTAAATAATTTAATCATTCATTACTATATATTTGAATATGCCCTTAGTGAATAGTTTTAATCCGGCAATTTAAAATAATTTAAATCATCTACGTGAACAAAATTAAAGTCTTTTATTTATAAACAATAAGAACTTAGTTTTAATATATAACTAAGAAATGTAAATACGTTCTAATACTTCATAAAAAATGCTAAATAACACGACATAAAATTAACTGCACAAAATATTGCATACATATCCGTATGATCATTTAAAATTTAATTCTAAAACTTCCAAAAATACGTGATAGGAATCCTCAGAATCACTTATCGATTGAAATAATACGAAAATGTTACAAGTTATCATCATCGCCCACCCACAATTATTCCACTTCAGTAGAAAGTATTTCAACAGAAAGGAACAAAATTAAAAATAAACAATCAGTGTCATGATTCGAAGCATTATTTTGAGTAAAAAAAAAGCTCCACATTCCATGTTTTCCACTACACATGCATATTTCATGAGAATCCAAGCAAGTGTCATTTCTCAGCACAATAGGAGATGACAATTACTGAGGTGGAGAAAAGTGACTCGTGGAAGATGTTTCGGTGACTTATGCGTCAGTCATTTTTAAAATTCATCGGTTCTCATATTTGTTACCATAAAGGGCTTAGGAAGTTCAATTAAGTAGAAAAATAGCTCCAAAATAGAGAAAGAGATTAAGGGTATCTATATTCGTCAGTAGATATACCTTGAAACTTGATCAAAACTGGGGAAACGAATCTAAACTCGATAATCATAAAATGAAATTGGGGGAAGAGATACTGAGGTGGAGAAGAAATTTATTGTGATGAAATAAACTATGGATATTTTAAGTTAATGGACCAAATAAAAAAGATGTTTGCCTAATCAACTATGCAAAAATAAATTCAATGTAAACTGTGTCTCCTAAAATTGCATAGGGACATATCTAATTCTGGAAAATTTATTTAGCAAATAAAACTTTTTCCTATGAACTTTTTTCAACAACAAAACAGTTTACTGAAGCCTTTACGTATAGAGAGAAACCAAATACTTATTGTACGAAAAAATTAGGATAAATATAGTAGGTGAAATCAAGTTCGGCCGTCTGTTAAAGCATTACTTGTTGATGATTATTGAGGGAAAGTATTCCTTATATTCAGAAAGTTGTTCATTCATCAGAATCATTTTAAATCAAAATACTCTCATGTTTGTGAAAATTATAACACCACGAAGAAATGACGCTAGTAAGCTGGAAGCTTCAGTAAATGCTAAGTAGGGAATCATATGCAAATGATTAGGATTTCAGAGTTATCACGCATGCGTGGACTAAACACCACCCTATTAACAACTCGTAGATTTGCAGAAACAGACAAACACATTAAGGTTGGTTTGGTAATCAGTGATTAGCTAATTGTGCTACGTAGTCGTAACTATGCCAGTTCGACAAAAGAGGTAGACATTTCAACAACTAACTGAATTAGAATGGGTAAAAATTATACCGGCCTTCATGAAGAAAAATTGTCTTTCCGTGCTATAGTCGCTCGTATGCAACGTAACAGAAGACAAATGATGCATGTTTGAATGCAGTGGACCGAAGAGAATCAGACAACTCTGACATCTTGGAAAAGGCCACGAAAAGGGATGTCAACGAGCGATGATAGACATCAGGTTCACATTGCACTGATGGACCTTATAGCTTCGTTTAGAGAATTTGCAACACATCGTTTAACTGCTAAGGTGTATCCTTGTCTACTTCGTCAGTCCATTAACGTCTGGTACTCTGTGAACAACATACAAGAAATCCTTTGTACAGGATACCCCTAAAGCAAACCTATTGGTACCTACGGCTACAATGGGCACAGTGATATAGTCAGTGGCGTTTTTGATCGGCCGCAAGTGCTTTTCTCTAATGAATCTCGTCTTTATTCGCGTTGTCATGATGGCTGCTTCGTATTAGAGGCTATGTCGGTGAACGCCACCTATATACTGGAGTGTGTTATCATACGTCATATAGAACAAACACTTGGAGTTATGATCTAGACAGTGATTCCATATCAAGGATGATCTCATTTGCTATGAATTGTGGGTAGAATTAACAACAATCTATACTTCAGTGAATTTCCAGAACCATACGCTGTTTCCTTTCTTCAAAACATTCCGAGATTTGTATTTCAGCAAGACCATGTATGCCTGTGTATTGCTAGGATTGTTCAAAAGACTTTCTTTCATAGAGAAAAATACAACTTCTTCCAAGGCTTGCCTATTATCTGGATACATCTCCTATTTTTCATGTGGGAGAGTTCGCTGGCCGGCATCTTCATTGTGACACTCGTCCTACAGCTCGTACGAATGTAAATAATAAGGAATGCTCTTCCACAGGTATATATTCAAAATCTGTTTGACTTCATGCCACTTCATACAGCACTTCTTATTACAGCGTGGGAGATTGCAAATACTGATTCTTATTTTTCCCAAAACTAGTTATCTTGCTTTAAAATTTTTATCATTTATTTATATTAATATCAGTCAATTGTGTAGTAAATTTCATCTAATTCTGATGATTCCTTAATCGGGTGGCAATTTCCAAACATGAGAGTATTTTAGTGACAAATAGACTGGCTCAAAAAGAGTCTTCATAGCAATCAGGTCTTCAGAAATAGCTGAATTACTATCGTTTAAATATTTTGCATTGCCATGATTTCTTTCTTAAATAATATATATAAAAATATAAAAGCAAATTAAAATCTTGAATCTAAAGACAAACATCATGTACTTAGAAGTGTAACGTTTTATATTTCACATGTGCCTTTGAAATTTATCTCCTTATAAGACCCAATCACGTCCAAAAAGTCACATTAGACATTCTGCATTTTTGATGCTGACTTCTTTTCTAAGAGTAAATAACCTCAAAAGCTGCATAACGGACATGGAGTATAGATACAGTCGTAAAAAAATTCTCTATTATAAAATTTTTTATTTGGTTTCATGAAAGCTGTTACATACATTTTGATCTGATATTTTTTATTGAAACATGTATAAAACATGTATATCAATAATCTGGCAAAAAAATAGCACATTTTTCAATTTTAGAAAAGTAGTAGGATTATACTGGGTGCCTTTCAAAAAGCCCCCAAACTCAGAACAGTTATTTTCCTTGTTGTGAGTTCATAAAAAATGCTGAAAGAACTGTTCCTGCACAATCCATAGTTTACAAGAAAAATACGGTAAATGATGATGCACAATGATGAATGAATGGTGATGAGGCTTGATGGGATTCCGGAGAATCATGTGCGCCTGCATGTGATTGACTAGATATGGCATATTATGATCACTGGATCGAAAGTTGAGATCCAGTGCTATGGCCACCACGATTGCTAGATCTCATACCATTGGATTTTTTCCCTATAGGGATTTCTGAAAGGATTGGTGCATTAAGAGACGTCATGACTGCCAGACGTTGTGTCTTCACGACTCGTCTACATGCTGCTTGTACTTCAGTAGACACCACGGCGCTGGGACGTGTGCTCTAATACATTCCACGGCACCTTCCAGCAGGTCTTGATACACGCAACGGACCCTTTGAATATCTGTCTTCAGAAATATGTCTTCAGAAATATTTTCAAAAATTGTTGTTGACGTGTCTAAGGCTGTGACTTCATACATTGTTCTTTTTATTTTTCTCGTAAACTATGGGTCGCGCACAGCAGTAATGCTATGACCCTTTCTTATGTATTTCCAAAGAGTAATCTAAACGTGCATAATTTGGGTGATATTTGTGAGACACCCTTTAGCGACCCTATAGATCTCTCTCTGTCTCTCAGGAAACTGAATCATAATCAAGGGAGGGAGACTGATAAATAGAGGAAGTGATGATGTATCTGAGCTAATACCCCATTTTTTCATAACTTACGCAAAGTTACATCTAAGATCTTTACGAGTCCAATTAACTGAAATGTGACAGTTTCCTTAACCCAGCGTTACTCAAACTGTGAGGCACGCCCCTCCTTGGGGGACGTGATAACTGTACGAGGGGGACGCGGGCTTATTGAAAAGTCGAAAAACAAAGATTATTCAAAAAATTATTAATTTACTGAAAGTAAACAAACAAAATGCTTTATGATATAACAAAATATAAAATACACATTTACATGGATGTAATGCACTTATAAATGTATCAGTACTGTACAATGCATTTTATTATTGATTTAACAATACTAAGTTAAGATCTAGTGGATAATTACCATTTATCTCGATAATTCGTACGGTTTATAATTAATTCCTTAACTGCCGATTAAATGTTACGTGATTCGTTCCCCAATGCCACCGTTTACCACATAGACGCGCGTAATATTACGGTTTTTTTCAGGGGGGGGAAAGAAGAGGAATAAATAAACAAATCCTCTGAAATAAGTAAATCCTTCGCAAATACTGTCAAGGTCCTTTTATTGCATTCCAAAGCCTTCGGAATAATTGTATGGATATCAGTGTACAGAAAAGATCGTACTTCACAAAGACGTATATATGCGTCCAGAAAATTAATGCTTTGGCTGAGAGGGACGTTTATATACGTTGGTGGAACATAAGATATTACATTCGTATTGCATCCTTTATACCAAAGTATAGTATTACTGAATTCAATACTTGTTATTGTATGGAAGGGGCGCGATGAAAATGATGATAGGATATTGGGTCGCGAATATTGAAAGTTTGAGAAGCACTGCCTTAGCCCCTTGGAAAAGCCTTCTACAGAAAATCAAAATAAAGCTTTCACAGTCTAATTTTAAACCTTTCAGAAATGCGTGAAAATTCAAGAGAATAGTTCTCCAATTTTTAAGATCAAGGCTTCAACGGAATGTTATATAATACGATTAATTACATTTTAAATGCTCAGTTTAAGTATCAACTCTCTTAACCACTTCTTTACTCGTAAATTTCTGTATAATAAAAGAAAGTTTCATAATTTCACCAGTGGAAGTTTTCTCCTAATTTTGTGCGGTATTCCTTAGTCCGTCAAACTTTTTTCGATACTAAACAGAAAGATGACCAAAGGCAATTGTTAAAACTTCTTTTTTGAGCATAAAAGCACTGTAGTCCATCTATATTGCATCAGAATTTGTTCAAATGCAAGAAAAGGTTTTGTATAAAAATTTGACTAGTTTCATTTTCTTTTTCTTTATAGAAACTTAGTAGTCATTTTGCAAAATGACTTCTAGCTGTGATTTGTTGCAGCGCTAATATTTTACTTTGTAGAGATACAGAAAGAGAATTTCCTTTCTACAAATGAAGCTCAAATCTTGTTTTTATAATAAATACAATTGATTCTGAAATGTTTTGAGTCTTTTTTTTATCAGTTCTTTGTTGCACAAGAAATGAGTTGGTGCGATCATAAAGCCTTTGTTAAAACATTTTTAGATTTTTGATACCAATTTTTCAAACCTCTCTCCTCTCTCTTATAATACCAAACAGATAATTTCTAGCAAATTACTGAAACTTTCCCACATTTCCTCTATAGTTAAAATAAATTTCCCAAAATAAAATTTTGGTAAAGAATTTACATCTAATGCAATTGTATGGAATGGGCTTTGTAAGAAGACGACGAGCAAAATATACAACTTTTTTCTTCCTAAAATCATTGAATCTTTTTTATTGCTATTTATAGATGAGAAGTACTTTTAGGAAGCTAATCCCATTTTCTACTGAGAAAATGAGTTATCTTTTTTGGAGTCATAGATTTAATTTTTGAAATATTCTCAAAAGTCTGCACCATTTTTGGAATGGTCATTGATATTTGATTTCCTATAGAAAGCAAAAAAATTAGTTTTTTTTCCCTTTTGTAATGAAATATATTATTTAATGTATATTTAAATATCTTAAATTCAATGCATTATTTTAAATATGAAATCCTTCGAAAAATGTATTATACTCTGTAAATTAACTAAAAGTAAAGTATTATAATTTGTCTACTAATATATCTTTATGCTGAAGCGGTAATTATTAAGTGTTTTACAGTAACAAAGAGAAACATTTTGGTTACATTAAAAATTCAATGCCATCAGACGTATATTATTAAAATAAACTTTTTTTTAAAAAAAGTAATGAACATTCTCATTTTATAATTCATTTTTAAGATATTCATTAATTTCTTTAGTATTCATTTTATATATTTAAATATATAAACTATTCTTAACTATAATACAATCCTCAAATTAAACTCACAACACCGTGAAGGAAGGCACATTGGCATGTAAATAAAAGTACAGTAGAAATAACTTTTATATGCAAACTAGCTCACCCGGCCACGCATTGCTGTGGCTTTGTTTTAATACGTTGATTTAATATTGTTCTAAGCTATTCAATGCTGTCAAATTGTTCTTCATTTACAATTTCGGAGAGTTGAAATTAATTTTAAAACAGTATAATGTTTTTAATTTTACATTTTATTCACCTTCAATTTGAGTATAGTATAATGCATGAATTACTTACAAAGTTGTTAATTACCAACACTAATAAAGAATTAATTTTATAAATGAGGTGAATAACATTGATTTTCTTAGCAATTTTTAATGTTTTTATCACTCTAAATTAGAACAATAAATAATTTTAATATAATTAAATGCTAATCGGTGCAAATTGTTTTTTGGTAACTTGTCTTATAGATTCGGTAGTTCCTTACACGTAAGCAGGCAACATTTACCATGATATAAACATGGATTTTTTAAGTCCCAGCCCTAAATGGACATTGTTTGACTTTGAGATATATATTTATGGTCATCGCGAAAGCCAAACGAATTGGAAACTGAATCCTTTTGAATGGTACTGGAAATTCTGCCGGTATCGGTGCAGTACGTGGCAACCGGACAAACCTTTAAACTCTCTCTTCTTCTTTAAACTTTACAATCAAAATGGTTGCTTCAAGAAAGTTCCCGGTAATTCTTTTGATGACAAAACGTGTACCGTTATATAATCTAGGTGGATTTAAGTTACGCAGAAGAATAACCAATGAACCAATCTTCAACCGAAGATTGGGAGGTGGCATTCCCAATATATCTAAGGAATTCAAAAACTTTACAGTCTCTTTTTCAACAACAGTAGTGTTTATTGATTTAAAAGGTATTAGATCCCCTAGCAACACCTCTGCATCTGAAAGTTTATTTCGTCAACATCAACATTTTTTTTCTGCCTAAAGTAACAGGATTACGGAGCCAATCATTATCTAGATAATTATACAGCATATCCGGAAAAAAACATTCTCAATCAGTTCCTTTTTTTGTCTTAACAACAGTACAGAAAGTGTCTGGCAATTTGATACATGGTGTATTTTGATGCAGTTCTACTTCACTGTTTCTAATATCTATCAGGTGGTTAGAAAATATTTGCTCCGATTGATGAAATGATATGGTCAATGGATGTGTTTCAACGTTTCGCTATAAAAACGATTGCTTTAAACTTACTTTAATCTCTTGAGCAGAAGTAGAGCGAAGAACGACTTGCAATGTGTGTTGGAAATCACCAGACAATAATAGGTCAGCACCACCGAATATTTTCTTGTTGCCGATTAAATCTTACAAAATTCTATCTAAAACTTCGAGTGAGTGTTTATGGGCCATAATACCAGGTGGGCTGTAAAGTTCGTAGGCTAGCATAGTAAAAATTTTTTTTTGATAGAATTTGATTTTATTATTCAGTATAGTTAGTTCCCTTCAAGGGCGATACAACTATTATAGCGGCCATACAATTTTTCGATACCATTTTTATAATACGATTTGTTTTCAGCCTCAAAATAGACTTCAGTTTCGGCGATTACCTCTTCATCGGTGCGAAATTTCTGCCCAGCGAGCATCCTCTTGAGGTCTGAGAACAGAAAAAGTCACTGGGGGCCAGATGTGGAGATTACAGTCGATGCAGAAGCAATTCGAAGCCCGATTCATACAATTTTGCCATCGATTTCATTGATTTGTGACACGGCTCATTGTCTTGAAGAAATAGCACTTTCTTTTTATTCAAATGAGGCCGTGATTCGTGATTTCGTCTTTTAACGCTCCAATAACGCTACGTAATGGTCGCTGTTTATAGTTTTTTCCTTTTTAAGATAGTCAGTGAATATTATTCCATGAGTATCCCAGAATACTGATGCCATAACCTTGTCAGCCGACTTTTGTGTCTTTCCACTCTTTGGAGTCGGTTCTTCACGTGCAGTCCACTCGGCTGACTGTCGATTTGACTTCGGTGTGAAATAATTTAGCCATGTTTTATCTATTGTCACATATCGACGCGAAAAATCAGATTTATTACGGTTGAACAGCTCCAAACACTGCTTAGAATCATCGATTCGTTGTTGTTTTTGGTCGATTGTGAGCTCGCGTGGCACCCAATTTGAACAGAGCTTTCGCATATCCAAATATTCATTCACGATATGACCAACACGTTCCTTTGATATCTTTAGGTTCTCAGCTATCTCAATCAACTTCACTTTACGGTTATCAAAAATTATTTTATGGACTTTTGTGATGTTTTCTTCGGTAACAGCCTCTTTGGTGTGTCCACTGCGGGCATCGTCCTCGGCGCTCGTTTTGCCTCGTTTAAATTTAGCGAACCATTTCTCAGCGGTTGATTTTCCTGGTGCAAAGTCAGAATAATGTTTATCAAGCCTTGGTTTCAACAGTATTTTTTTCGCCAAAAAAGCAATGCTTTATAAACACACAAAATTCCTTTTTATCCATTTTTCAAAGTAACAAAAGTTCTTTCCCTAAAAACCTTGTGACCTTGAGATATTCATTTGAAAGTTGACTTCACTGCTAGTCCTCACTTCACTTACGACATGCACCTGAGGTGTCTGATGCACGGCCCTTTTTGTCTTTTACACATTATTCAGAAATGATTATGGCTTTAAAAAAGTACAAAATGTTTGAAAAGTAATCATAAATTTAAAAATTATAAGCATATAAATATAAGAAATAATTTTGTAATAAATATTAAGCAATTTTTGCGTTACGACGCTATTTTCTAAAATAATAGCATCTGATGTATAAAACTTTTTTAGAATAATAAAACAAATAATACTCTTTAAACCCTACATAATTTAAGAGTAATATACCATTTGTAATTCAAAATATTTGAAAAATGTAGAAATTTTTTTAAAAAATTTTTGAAAATGTAATTTTTTTTTTATTTTTTATAAAACATAATTATAAAATTCTACTTGTATAAATATACTAAAGTATAATAAGGATGCATTTAACTTTATAAATCAACTTATAGCTAGTAGTTAAAGCCACTATTGTAGAATATAGCATGCACAACTTAAAACTTAATTAATATTTCTTGTAGAAATGTTTCTTATTTTCATATGCTTATAATTTTAAAAATTATGATTATATTTTAAACATTTTACACTTTTCTGAAGCCTCATTCCTTTGTAAATATAATGAGTAAAATATTTGAATTATTTGATTTTAATTTCGAAGAGTTATGCATATTCGAATATTGTTCATATTTTCAGCCCTCTAGAGAAAGTAAACACCACTAAAACCTCTTAAGAAATGAAGCTTGAGCAAAGATTGTAAAATAGCACCATAAAGTGAACGTGCAGGTGATGGCCGCTACATTTTCCACAGTCAATAATCTCTCAAAGTGAAATCGGAATTCATCTGAATGAGTGATTGAGTGTATGCTAGTATCATACTATAACGCTACATGAAGGCTCATAATTTCAATCGGCGAGCATGACACCTGATACAACACTCCTTCTCTAATTTCAACACCACAATCAAGGAAGGATGGTTGAGCTTCAAATGAGTTAACTTGCCTCGGTTTCCTCCAGGATGATATATTCGAACTCATCAAACACTGGTCAGAAATCCGAAGCATGACCACTAGCCTAACGCTGCCACTGACTTTATTGGAAAAAGCAACAGATGCCATTCATTAGTGTCATGGTGATGGCTGTAACGTCCTAGCCATATAAGTGATAATACCTGGTCTGTATTTTGAAGGTTTATTTACAAGCACACAGGACAGTTCACAGACCCAAACAATTTACATTATTTAAACGTTTTCAGTAAAAATCATTAATATTCCGAGTTATGACATACAAAGAGAAATAATCCCTTACGCTCTCTGATGAAGCTAAAAATACAATCACTCTTGTCCAGTGTCAATCACACACTCTCCAAATCTCTAAACTACGCTCACGGATGTAGCAAACAAAATCTTGACCTCTCTCTCGTCGAGAGGTTCTCACACTCCCAACCTCCACACTGCGCTCACTGGCGGAGCCCACAAAATCGACCGCTCTCGTCAATGGGTAAACAATCTGTGACGCTGGCTTGGCACACGCGCATGCGCAGTGCTTTGAATCAGTCCGCGCTATAACGAACTCTAGACCTTTTCTTAAGAAAGGGTCTAGAGTTCGTTCCATGGTATTGATATAAACTCAGGTATTGAGGCCTGTGCTGAGAGCTTAAAGCACTCCAGTGGCTGTCTGCCGTGAGCGCTTACATGTTTCAGGCTTACTTTGGTGGATGGTTTGTGATTGCTAATAAATGCATTTTCTGATTATGGCAAGTGGTTTTTGTATCACATGCCATGGAAAAGGGCTAAGGACGAATCATTAGACTAATCTATTTATCAGTGTAATGTTTTGATCATTTGTGAAAACCTCTGTGCTTTCAGACGATTCTGAGTCCATCTTGCCACACATAGCTGAATTTTACTTAAGGCCAATAGACATGTACAGTGGAACCTGTTTTTGTGAGGTAGATTGGGCTGCATAAAAATAAACGCACAAAAAAATATCCAAAAATTTCATAAATTCTTACATATAACGAACTAATTTGTGGAAATACTACAGAATTTTTTTATGCGGTGGATAGGGACCGCATAAAAAAAGAAAAGTCGCCTTTATAAAATAGTTCAATTATTTACGAAATTTATGTAAGAGTACTTCCATAACTAAATAAATAATTAAATATTACGCATGGAAACATTTTAAAAACATATAGTTTCTAATTGTATACACGGATTAATTTTCAAAATGCACATACATAATTCATTGCTACTCATTTTAAACCAAAGCCCTTGGATGAATAAGTTCAAAATCGCTTTCGTCACTTGAAGGTACAATTTCAATTGATTTACTTTTAGGCAACATAAAGTAAGAGATAAGTTTTTGTGACGAAGGTCGGGTGGCAAGCTGCTTGTAAATGTCACGATAACCAGATCTGCATGTCGAATTCCTTTTGGAATTTTATACTCCTTCCTTATTGGTATTTACTTTTAGAAAATGCTTTTCCAATTTAATGGAAATTTGGATCCCTGCATATTTTATCCGCTCTCAAAAAATCCAGTTCTTATCCGTCTTCATAATCTATCAAATTATTGATAAAGTCACTTCCATTGAAAGTTTCGTCTTCAATCAAGCACAGGCTTCTGGAGCCGTGAAAGAAAGCAACGGAATGCGCATTGTCGGGAGACTGTGTATAACAAATGGACAGAACATCTTGAAGTGTCTACAATTCCGTGGCGTAACGTACACCCCTTCATCACGAGGGGGCAAGACTCTAGGGGCCCAAGGCCTGACTAACGCTAAATACCTATTTACCCAATTTATAAAAAAAATAAAGGCAAAACCCGACTTTCAGGAGGGGGAGGTCCTAACATTATCCGTTACGCCACTGGTAAATATATAGAAAACATTACAGTGGTCCTAAAGCCATTGAAATTTTCATACTCCGCATAAAAAAATATCGCGTATAAAAATCTCAGAAAACACATCACATAAAAATAAAATCGTATAAAAAAGACCGCACAAAAACATGTTCTACTATATAGTAATTGCACCTATTAACATACGAAATAAAGCAGTTTCATAATACAATCCCATTCCATCAGTAATAACTGCTGGTATTCGGCTTACTGAAGCATATTCATTGCTCCCTTTATATTTCCGATGTTGCAAGCCATCACTGATATTCAGATTTTTACTTGCGTTTATATCCAGAAATTTTATATTACATTACCATGTATATGAGCACATAAATTTACTAATTTGAATGTGTATTTCATCTTTACGCATCATATAATTTTTATTTAGCTAGCGCAATATTTCACAATGTTGAGATTTCCCTTTTAAGCATATTTAGAGATTTCCAATTTAAAACACTCACTCCGTGTACAATAATTTTATGACAAACATTTAAACCTTTTGCTTACCTTAGCTTTTGCTTTTTAAACCTTAGTTTTTTTCTCCACAGAATTCTCAATCGGAAGGCAGAATAACTAGTATTTAAGCCATTGATTATTAAAAAGAAAGGTTTACAAAATTGCGAAATGTTTACATTTTGTATTTCAAAAAATGTTATTAATATGGAAACTATGTCCGCATATATATGAGTTGTTTCCAAGCTAAGCATTTTTTTCTAAAATAACTTGAATCTCATAAGTACAACAAGAGGGAGCTTTGTAACATTTTTATTTTAGAAAATTTTTTTGTTAATGTGAATTTATTTTTAAAAAAATATAGAACATTTTTTCGTATAATTTTTATTTTCTATATTCCAAAGTATTTTTTTAAATGGGAGTTTCAGGCAAAAAAAAAAGTAACAGTATGCAATATTTTAGTTACATTGCTAGCAAATAAAGTTTCCTTTGAAGGGTTAGTCAGGGATATTTTAATGCCGTTCTACCTTCTGTGTCTATTTTCTATCTTTCACTTGTTATCACAAATAATAAATTAAAAGTAGGAGAGACAATAATACGGATGTATTGGTTAAACATTATTTAAAAATTAAAGTACCGACTCAAATAAAAACACGAATTTAATTTTCTAGAGATAGAACTTAATTTAATAGTTTCTTTAAAAACTATATCTCAAGTATTTGAAAAATTTCTGAAAAATAGGTAAAAAACTAACTTTTCTGTTTTTGGACATCATTTAAAAATTCTTTATAATTGAAAAAAAAACCAAAAAGTTATTTTTATTTCCCTATGTTTGAATGCTGTGATCTCAAAGTAAAACTTAAATCCAGTTAGTTTTTCATATATGTTATCATGCAAAGAAGGAACGATGCCACCCGCTGACATAAAAATCACACAGGCAAAAAGTTTTATAAGACAAAGGAAAAGTGTCTCTGAGATAACATGGAACAAAAAAATGTCTCGTATTGCCCATAAAAGGACGCAACGTAAGATTCCATTCCTCTTTCAAAAATATTTATCTCCTTTTTTGGCCAGCAATCACTCCAGTCTTTTACAGCTTTGCTATTGGTTTTGGCAAACGAACACTCAATGGAAGCAGAAGTCTGTTTGCTCAAATCGCAAAAATGTTTGCAGCAGCTGAAAGATCTAGTGAGGGTGTTTTTTTTACTTCCAGGAAATATTCTTCCCTGAAACACTTTCTGTCCCGTTAGGAGGAGGATGCATGTGAAAAAAAATCTTCAAAAATGCATAGTTGTCAGATATTCTTCTTTTCCTTTCTTGTGCGTGTGTGGTCAATGTTTTTTTTCCCTAGAAAACTACATTTAATTAAAAAAATGTTTTAAATAATTTCCAAATAACTGAAATTTTATCTATACTTATGAAAACTATTTTTGATCAATCAGTTACTTATGTGTACAGGGTACTGTATAAGCTACATTTGTGTGTGATTGGCTGTTTAGAAGAAATACAGCAGATTTTTTTTTTCATTTGGCCAAGTTTCTCTTTAAAGTTAAGAGACATGTTTAACCTAATCATTAGAATTGTTGTCACTATGAATAATTGTGAAAGGGATGCATCATAAGTTTGTTTCGTGAAATTATTAACAGCCACAAAAGTATGGGTTTACTTATTTGGAATAATGCAGATGTTAAGAGATGAAAGTTTAATTCGGGTCCAAAATATTTATGGATGGTGGCAACGATTCTCGTTTTTCTTTTAAAGAGTTGGCATTAACTAAGAATGGATTAAATTTCATATGCGTTTCGGACCAAATTTACGAGGAAAAGTTCTTTTCTGTGAAATAAACATAAGTATATATTATTTGTATTAAAAATGTTCTCCTGTAACATCAAAGGGTTACGTTAGTGATTTGTTTATTCAATTACTTCAAATATTTAATTTTTTGAAGTACAACTCAATTTAACTGCAATTTATCTTTACATTTTCCTTAATAAGTAATAAGTCAGGGTTTCTATATACTAAACCCTTTATCTACCGATGGTACTTATAAGTACAACTCACTTAAAATTACATAGATTTACCATTCTTACGAATAATCCGACAATACTTAGTAGGGATATTCTTTTAAATCCACTCTTCCAAGATATAAGGTAGCACGGGTTCTTTGATGAGTATTTTAGCGGGGAAGGCGAATAATTTTATAGCAGAAGTTGCGTTTTCAGTGGATTGCAAAAATTGTCATCTTTGTTCCGAAAAAATAGTTAAAGTCAAAATATTAGTATCTTATTTTTCTTCTTTGTATGTCAATGCAGACCTTAGAAAACGATTTGACTATTTATTTTAATTAAACAATGCATATGCCTAATTTTACAGTTGAATATTCTTAGTTAATTAATTAACTCTAACGGATTAAATTTCTCAATGTTGAGTATTTTGTTTATGTATATCCCTTAATTTGTAATGTAGTGATTCAGAGGAAATACTACATAGAAAAAACTGCAGTAAATCATAATGCGATAGATAAAGGGTTAAAATTAATTATTGAAGGATCCCAAATAGATATTTGTTGAGAATAATGACAGAGTATGAAAATAAAACCACACACATACACATTAGAATTTAAATTTCTGAGGAAATTTTGGTTATGATTAAAATTATTTATTATAAAGCAAAGGCTGAAAGAAGAAAAATATTGTTGAATATGCGTTCAATATTCTTAACCCTGACAAAGTATTGTTAAGAAAGAGAAGGAAAAACCATTTCAGTTATTTTTTCAAACCCAGTTAAATACACGTAAAATTTATTTTGGGGAAAAAAACTCTTGCGAGAATGTTTTAACTAAAAACTCATGTATTTATCTTTAAAAAAATAATACAATATATGGGAAAATTTCAAACAAAGAGTGTGATTTATTTTAAGAATTGAAACAAATGTTCCTTTTAAAAAATGAAGTAAATAACAAAATTTTGAAAAACGATTCAAGAAAAAATGTCAGCCTCATTTATAATTTCTCCCAGACATCAAACTAAGATAAATAAATGAAGTATCTTCTTATAATGTAGATCAATTCATTTCTTTTAAAAAGTTAAATTAACGCAAAAAAGATAGAGGTACGAAAGTAAATAAAGCAAGTGCGAAAGACCATATTTCAATTATAGAAATGAAAAAGAACAAAACGTTATTTCTGATGCGGATTATAATAAAATCAGCCCGTAATCATTTATGCATTGAGATTCAAAAACTATTGAGATTAATCTCTATCAATAATGTCTTTAAAATATGTACTTTAAGTACTTCAAAAATTCTAAATAAAAGGTAAAACACTTCACTTTTCTTTTTTGGACATCATTTTAAGATATTTTTGAGGGAAAATGACCAAAAGTTATATTTTTTTTATTTTTCAATGTTTGGACGTTGTGATTCCGGGACAAAACTTAAATCCAGTTCATTTTTCGCATACGATCTCGTGCAAAGAAGAAACGATGTCACCCACTGACATAAAAAGCACACAGAGAAAGAGTTTCATAAGACAAAGGAAAAGTGTCTCTGAGAAAAAATGGAACAAGAAAATGTCTCGTAGTGTCCATAAAGGGACACAACGTAATATTCCATTCCTCTTTCAATAATATTTATCTCCTTTTTTGGACAGCAATCACTCCAGTCTTTTACAGCTTTGCTATTGATTTTGGCAAACGAACACTCAATGGAAGCAGAAGTCTGTTTGCTCAAATCTCAGGAATGTTTGCAGCAGCTGAAAAATCTAGTGAGACGATGTTCTTTTTACTTCCAAGAAATATTCTTCCCTGAAACACTTGCTGTCTAACAAGGAGAAGGCTGAATGTAAAATAAATCTTCAAAGTTGTGCCTCGTTGTCAGACATTTTGCTTTTTTTTTTTTTCTCTCTAATAAACTACATTCACTTGAAAAAGCTTGTTTTATAATTTCTGAGTAATTTTTTTTATTGTATATATCAAAATACATTTGGTGGAGTCTATGGACTAAATTCCTGACAGTCACATGATAAAGACACACACAATCACGTGTTCTCCATTGATTAAAAACAGATATACTAGTAGTCCTACTCGTAGAAAGTTTAGATAACATTAAAAAAATGTAACGTGTTAAAATTCTTCAAATATAATTTTTTAAATAAAAAAAAACAACCTTACATAATGCGTGTACTTTTAAATTAAGTATTATATATGCATTATTATTTCCTTGACAGATATGTACTTTTTAAAAGAACGTTTATGCAAAAAGCAAAATTTGGCAACAGTGAAGCCTATGAACTAATTGGTTGGAAACACGCGATTATATATATATATATATATATATATATATATATATATATATATATATATATTTATGATATAACTATGATGTCTCATGAATTTATGAATTGATTGGCTGGAAACACGTGAGTTCAGTTATCATGTGACTATGACGTCACATGAATTTAACCCATCCTTTATATCTATTGGGTACTTGGTAAGTTATCAATGAGTGTGATTGGCAGAGGTATCTTTAAGTAAATACAGAAGATTCGGGTTGGTTTTTCTTGTTCGGAGGTTTTTTTTTTTTTTCAAAAAATTGGGAACGTGTTTAGCTCAGGTGGTAGGATTGTGTTCTCCATGAATAATGATGTAAAAGAGGAATCATAAGTTCGAATCGCTCTACCATTTCAAACCACAATGGAAAAAAAATTGATTGATGTATGATGTACGGAATATTGACTGATTATTCTTACCTCTGATAAGAGCCTCAATTGCGACATATATGGTCCCTGTATCTTCATATTTCTTACTCCTTGTTCAAGGATGTTTTTGCATTCCTTGGGTCGTTGGACTCATAAAATTTATAATTGTAACTTTTCCGTGATAGCGCTCCCCCAATCAAAGAATTAACAGTAATGGCAGAAAATAGAGCCACTCTGGAATACTAGTGTGAAGCGGGGGTTTATATTAGAATACACTCAGAATTAAGGGAGATCGATGCTTGTGCAATGATGTAATTGCGACGCGGAATATTCGCAACCCACACCGTTGGATCCAGGAGCCTCTTTTCACTCTCCACCTAATTCTCAGATAAGTGTTTTAATTTCCTGAAATTTCTCTTGATCTCTAAGAAATGAATTTACTGCTAAAATGAGCTGTGTTGAGTCTTATCTCATAGTAACTTAAGTTTTGATTTTATTTAATTTACGTCATGAGGCGAATGCAATCTAAGTCGGATCTAGGTTAAAGTAAACTTTTTTAACCCTCCAACTGAACAGCACGGATTTTTCCGCCCTACTAGAGAGGCTTCGAAAACGGACCACACTGAATTTTTCCTAAGGCCCGGGACTCACCAAAAATGAACTAAACAGATTTTTCCCCTTCAAGTAATGTGTTCAAAACCGGTAAGGTGGTATTTTTCCGAATTCTTTTCCCCCTTTAAAGGTTTACGATCTTGAAAGATAATTAGAGACGGTCGGGGAGACACAATGGGCTTTGAGGGGAACTTTTATGGCTAACGGGGACACCGGTTCCTTTAGCAATCGTAAAATCTCGGAAGAATTTCTTTAAACCCTAAAGTGTACGGAAATAAATTGCAAGTCAACGAGTTGAGAATTCTCAATTTTTTACTTTACCTTAAAATTCTCAAATGGAATTAAGTTTTATAATGTATGTCTAAGTTTTTAAAAAATATCTGTAGTATTTAAATTCAAATTATATATTAAAACTTTGAGGATAATTTACTGTTTCATTTTACTTATTTTAATCAATACTTTCAGGGATTTTTTTTAAAAATTATTATTTTGTTACGTGTCAAAAAAATAAAAAAAAAGGTTCAAAATTTAAAATCTTTTAAAATTCGGACACTTCTAAACATGAATAATTTTTAAGCTTCTGTATTACATTATTTGCAAAAAATTTATATGTATTGTTAAAAAAAACCCTATTTAAATCTTTTAGTTTTTCATAATTTTAAAGCCAGGTATTCAGGGCATCTTACATAGAATCCCTTGTTTTGTATTGTTCAGATAACAAATTATATTTGAATTTTGAATGTCTGAACATTAATTTCATTCAAAGAGAACTTTAACTTCAAGTTTATATTTTTTAACTTGAATCTTCAAATAAAGAGTATTTAAAAGCATCTGGACAAATTTACAGTTAACATTTGCGCATATAAATAAATATAAAGATCCTTTTTAAATTCAAGTTAAAAAAATATATATTTATGCATAATCTCTCATCATTCATGTTCCATTAGTGGTTGACTGAAGAAAAGGTTATTAAAATTTGGACATTTTTATAATCTTAACCATGCAAAACTAGGAATTTTGTATTAGCTCCATTAAAATTCTGCATTGGAATTTCGAAAAAGATATTTATGCGTGTCTCACATAATCAGTTGAAAAACATATATTTACCATAAATACTAATAATTCTGGATATTTAAAATTATCATTAGATTAATTTTTTAATATATATATATATATATATATATCGACTACTAATATTTTTTCAAGTATTCCTTAAATTTCATATAATTTAATTAAGTGAGGGGATATTAAAGTCGCACTCTCTCTCTTCTCTACTCAACTACTTGAGGGCTTTTGGTGACGGACCTGTCGCCGGGGTATCAGATGGTCAATGTATCGAATCATGGTTGGCATGTCTCGAGTTCGAGCCCAGTGCCACAAAAGTCCTGCCGTGTAGTGCAGCGATGCACGTTAAATCTATCGAGAGCTGAAATGTCCTCTCGTTGGTGTGGTGTGGTAGTTAGGAGAGGGGGGTGCCAGCTGAGGTGTCGCCCTCGTCATTTGACCATTTTTCAAAATTACGAGGTCCATCACTAAAAGCCCTCGTGTAACTGAACAGTGCGACTTTAATATTCACTCACTTGGCGACGGACCTCGTAATTTTAAATCATGGTCAAGTGACGAGGATGACGCTTGAGCATCGCTCCCTTACACGGCGGATCTTCAGTGGTGCTGGGGTCGAACTCATGACACGTCAGCTACGAGTCCGTTACTTTGACCATTAGGCTACCGCGGCCTCACAATGTGGTTAAAAACTGCATGTTATGAGTAAAAATATGCTGCAACATTTGATGAACTTATAATAGATTTTTGCATAGAAGATAGATGTGTGATATGCTAAAATGTCAATAAGTAAAAGTTATGAGAATATCAATGACAATTTTTGAAAACTTCAATTTAAGTTTCAGTTTGAAACTTATTCGTTTTTTTTTTCGCATTTAATATTAAATAGTCGCGATAACAAGTTAATAGTTTAACGCATTCATAGATTATAAAAAATAAAGGTATAAATGTGACATTGTTGGGAATAATATGTTTTTATAGTTTTTGAATTCAGACTTCTTTGCAGGAGTGTAGACTATTAAAAGGCTGATGTAGAAGTTAGAAAACTAATATTTAAAATATATGGAAAACAACATCTGCAATTCCATGATCTTAACGTGCAGACGACGGCATTTTTACTTAGTAGGGCAGAGTAAGCATAAGGTAGAAGCTTGTGGAGTAAACAACCAGGCCTCTGCAGTTTTGGCAGGTAATGAACTCCCATTTGTTGCTTTCAGTAAGGAATATAAAATAACAAATACAAAAATAAGTCATGTAAAATTTTATATATTTTAATAACAATGAATTGTGAACTTAATTTCCAATTCATTGTCACGAGTTGGCAGTAACTACGGTACTCTATCGACGTACTTCTTATATATATATATAAAAGAAGTACGGTTGATAGAGTGCCAAAAATTTTAACGCAATTTTATATTTCGTTCTCGTAAACTTTACTCCTTTTAAAACATGTATTGACAAAATACTCTCCTTTTGTATATTTATAAAATTTTAAAAATATAATGGTTATCTTACCCAACATTTTAAATCAGGGGCGGCAACTGTGTAGCTAAGACGTGCCAAACCAATCTGTCAGTATCATTCAGCGTGCCACATAGTAGGAATTTTTTGAAATCTTCGATTCTTATGGTAATATTTGCAGATTTAAAGAATAGAGGTAAATAATTTAGATTTACAGTTTTATATTTTATATTAATTATGGATCAATAAAATTCATTTATTAACATAAAAATAAACAATATAAAATGTTACTATTTCTTCAACAAAGATAAAAAAAAAAAAAAAAAATTAAAAATGTGTGTTTCCAACATATTTACTTAAATAAGAAATAGACAAAGTGAAATATAAATGATTCCCTTCATTACAGTTAAATAAAAATTGTAATGCGAATTAACTCTTTCACGACTCTTCTTTCATATCGCAAAACCAGGGGTATAATGCGTGACACGATTCTGAGCATTCAGTTCTTAAACAATTTCTTTGAGGAGTCGAAATATTTTTCATATTAGGAAAGATTTTTTACTTTGATATGCCGAATCATACGTAGGAAGCAGAGTACACGCAATTTTCTTTTTTCAACAATTAAATCCCCTAGCAGTAACACTCAATTATTTACAAAATAGCTGTAAATTTATCCTTAGAATTATCTTTCAGATTATTTTGTAGTTCCATAAATGTCCATAACTCAGAAGATGTTTGTCAAATAAGGTCTATTATCAACTTCCATCCACTCAAGAATTGACAAATTTGTAGAATAGTGCTGAGTGCCACTAAGAATTGTACCACGTGCCACAGGTCCATAGATTGCCGACACGTTTTAAATGTTCTTATTAACTAACCATCTCCTATTCAAACACAATTTATATGATAAAAAAGGGTTTTCATTCATTTTGTAGGGAATTGTATTAGATTCAACCATAAGTAATTTTGTGCTTCAAATAAATTACGTTGTTTCGAGGATCCCCTTAGAGCAAAATGAAAGGAATTTGACATAATTATAGTAAGTTTCTCTAAAAGGGGAAACGTTCACTTTCAAAATACACTGCGTAAAGTGGTTTTAGGTGTACGAAGTTATATTCACTATTATTCCTAAAATAAATTTTGATATTTTGGTTTTTCGTTAAGTTTTGAAGTTATTTCTTCAAATATACTTCTCCATTACATTTCTTTCAAACTTGCTATTTTCTTTTGCGGCCAAGGTAGCCTGATGGTCGTGGTTATGAACTCGTGTCCAGTGTTAGAGCCCTGGTACCACAAAAGTTTAGCGTTGAAGAGGAGCTGATGCATGTTAAACACGTCGACGTCAAAAGTCCTCACGTTGGTGTGATGTGGAAGTTTGGAAGGGGAGTTATCAGCTCAGGTATCATCCTCGTCACTTAACCGCGGTTCAAAATTACGTAGTCGCTCGTCAGTAGCCACCCTGTTGACTTAGAATGCAATATAAACCCTTGACGTGTGCACTTGAGTTAATTCAAATACGCTAAACAGTTCCAAATATGCACATTAGATATAATTATAGACATGTATGTGTCTTTCTTATACTTCTTTGATATTTTGTGCTATTTATACCTGTTAAAATTATATTTTATAAAAGGTTTTTTTGTAACTAATTGTAATTTGAATAAAACCTTTTCTTACAATTATATGTATTTGAGGATGAAATCTGATTTACTTTATTCAGGAAATTTTTAGTAAATTTCATTTTCTTAGCCAACTTATTTCTTTTAAAACATGCATATTTATGTATTATATAATTAAATTTCTAACTATCTAAAATTATGTCTGGCTTTTTTCTTCATTAAAATCTTTCAGGATTTTACAAATTATCTTGCCATTATTCATTATGTACTTAATAAGGAAAAATATATCTAAATATAAATAATTTCTGTCCTAATAAACATATAATTGTTTTTAGCTACAGTTTGGAAAATGCATTGAAATTTGTATCGGGACAGGATTTTAACATATTATGAATGTGTTTTTTACTGCCACTATGTTATATATTTATCTTTCATTCTTTTTACAATATGAGTAGAAGTCGTAAACAGTTTGTCACATTAAAATTAATTTTTGTTTTATATTCAAATTATACTATTATATTGATTCTGAAAATAATAGGTTAGTTTGACAAGCCATTATTTCACAATTTAAAAGCATTGAACTGTTTTGAAATTTTTAAAACTTTTCTAAAATGTTAAATTATTAAAAATATTTAATTATTGTAAGCGATTAATATTTCTTAGATTATTGCAAACAAAAAGTATAAAATTTAAAATATATCTCCTTGTTGAATTTTAATAATTATTTGTATGGCTGAACCTGGAAAAACACAACTTTTTTTAATATTACATTAAGATATTTTTAAAAAATAACTAGAGCTCTCAGACCTAAATCCATATGAACTTTTATAGAACATATGTTAGGGAATATTTACAAGATATTTTCAAGACTCTATCTTGTACAGGAAAAACGCCTTAGGGATTAGAAAACACTCTCATCGTCAAAATTAAAAATCTGAGAAAAACACATTCAAAATTTGTAAAAGCATAAAAAAAAATTCCTAAGCATGTAAAGCTTTAATTTTTTTATATGTTACTATCCAACTTATATTCTAGATGAAAATTCTACTTGAAATAAATATGACTGAAAATATCTTTTTTAATTTAAAATATTCTTCAACATAATATTGATAACAGCTGTTAATTTGATCAATTATTCACTTTTATCAGAACCTTATATATTCACAGGAGTTTTAAATGCAAAATATTTATACAGAAAATAGTAGTGATACAAACGTAATCCAGAAATCACCAAGTTTGTAAATAATATCTATTTTTTTCTCAGTTCCCCTTCGTGGCAGTTAAGCAAGTTTAAGGTTTGTTTGCATGACTTTATAATACTGTAATGTAGTACTACAATATATTTTTTATAATGTAGTTTGTGGTACATCAGATAAATAGTTAGTTCATTCTGCAACATTTGTATTCTGTAGTCTAATTGTAATATCACCTGAAAGCTGGATTTTAGATTTACCATTTTCAGTCATATTCCATCCCTTTCAAGTAGTATTTCTCACAGTAGACTGCGTACATTGTGGTCATCGCATTTTTCAAAAGGAAAACAAAATTAATGAAAACAAAGTAAAGAGCTTTTAAATTAAATAAACTATGTGTCAAAAAATATATTGGTCTTTAAATCAATCTTAATTAAGTAAATGTGAGAAAACTCAAAAACTTAAAAACATGAGCAAGCAGAAATGATTTTAGAAATTAAAATTGCAGTTAATGGCCATTTCAAACGAAATAATGGATTGTTTTAAAAAAATATTCTTAATTAATTCAATCTAGGAATCCAAAAATGCTTTAAAATGAAACCGAAACTAAAATCAAAACTCAGAAAATTTAAATTTCTTAAAACCTAATTGGTTTTTAGATCAGAAATTGAGCAAGTTTTCCAAATATATGAAATATATATTTGCAATAAATTGGGTAAACTTTCTGTTGGCCGTGAAGTGTAGAAAATGTGCATTTCACAATCCTCGCCCTAGGCCACAGCTGTGAATGAGAAACCTCCCGTTTCGAAGAACACAGAGACCGAAAAGCAATAAAATCATCCCCTGCAAAACCAATTCAGGACATCCTGCGGCTTTAACAGGGGAAGACATTAAACTGCCGTGCATTTTTGAAGCAGTTCGCGAAATTTATCGGAACATTTTTGGCTTAGCTAGCTTTGAAAAAGTAGATCGCTTTCGAAGTGAAATTCAATTAGCGGGTCATCCAGTCAGAGGGTTAAAAATGTTTAAAGGAGCGTCGCATCAACCTCGAAAGATGTGGTGCCTAAGAGAGTGAAGTTAAATTATGTGTCCACAATATCTATGCAAGCTGCCAACAATCCTCGTTTTTCTTTTAAAAGTCAACATTAATCAAAAAGGTATTCAATTTCATATGTGTTTTAGACGAATTCTTGATTTCTTTGAAATAAGTGAAAGCATATCTCATTTGGTTTTTAAAAGTGTTGTCTAGTAATAACAGTAAGGGATTTCTATTGTAATAAGTTTATGCAATTACTTTAATTAGTTAATTTGTTGAATTTCAGCAAACCTTAACTGCAACTGATCTTAACTTTTTGCTTAACCCTTTCCCGGTTTTCCCCGAGCTGAACTCGGGCAGGCGAAATGTACCATCCTAGCTCATCCCGAGTGTAGCTCGGGCACTGCGAAATTTTCCACTGTGCAATCAGTCTTTCTCGAATTATTTCACATGTGCTTTATATGGATTCGAATGCTTTTGTTTACTTTTCTGGCTACTAGATGATAGCACTATACAGTATTTTTAGCTGTAGATTTAAGATAAGGATAAGTGTCACTTTCTTGTGAAAGTCCAGATGTCTTTGTCATGAATTATTGAGTGCTTGCATATCTAACGTCTTGTTTTATTTTTTTCCAAATGGCTTGCGCTGGATATATTGATTCTGATTCCAGTGAATCCAATTCAGAGCATGATTTTTGAAGTGAATACCGCTTAGATATTTCAGAATCTGATTGTTCAGATTTCGGTACTTCTGAAACAGAAAGTGATTGTGATTCAGAAAGTTTTAATGCTGCTCGTCAGTGGTGTGAACTAAATAAGGATACAACAAATCCTTCTTCCCCGAATTTATATTTCAAGGAGACCCATGACTAAATTTATGGTCCTGATAGTGACGACATTTTGCAGTTTTTTAAAAATATTTTTTGATAATGGAACTCTACAAATTATATATAATGAAACAAATTGTTATGCTTCTCCTTTTTTGAAAAAAAAATGAATTGTGAAAAAGGAATCAAGGGCTCAGAAATGGTATCCCACTACAAAAGATGTAATTAGAATATAAATAAAATTTAATTCAAGATAAAAGCTAGGTATTCTACATTTATAGTTAGTGTGAATTGACTCCAAAGCCTAATAATTTCTGCCGTAACGAAAGCCAACTATACAGGTAAGTTACTCATTTATTTAAACTGATTTTTTTACATTAATTTTTAGGAAAGTTTGCATGCAAATCATGCTATTTTTCTTAAAAAGCTACGCATGTATGAAAATAAGCATACAAATTGACATTTTTTGACCTATAATCCCGAAATAAAATGAACCTAGAAGGGGTTAATAAATAGCAAACTTGGTTTTCTACCTCAAAGGAATTTGTGAAGGAATAGAATTAGGTATTTGATTTGAATAATGACTGAGTATGAAAATAAGGCTACCTGGAGAATTTAAATTTATGTAACAAATTTGAGCAATTTTAAAGTTATATTTATATATATATATATATATATATAATTGGACATTTGTATATATGGCCTCACTTCATTACAAAAACTTTCAACCGATCGCTATGAAAATTAGCATGCATTTGTACACTGCTGGCCATCGTAAATGCAGCACCCTGAAGGAAGCATTCAAATAACTTGAAATTTACAACATGCATTAGAGGAGGTGAAATATGCAAATGATTAGAGTTTCTTCGCAGACACACATCATGCACGCCTGAGGCGCCACCTTAAAGCGCTATTTAAGGCTTGGAGATATCGGCGATTTCAAATTAGGCAATTGTGTTTTTCTTGCATTTTTTCAAAAAACAAGCAGTTTTGCCTCGTAGAAAACAATCATCAAATTTTGATCGAGTATGCAAGTTTGACAGAAGAAGGATAGTGGACTACCGAGATTGTGGATTATCTTTCAGAAAAATTGGTAGTCGGGTTGGACGAAACCAGAAAACTATAATACGGATATGTGACCGTTGGATGCAGGAGGGCATGGTGGACCGAAGTGGTCAATCGTATCCACCTCAGGGCACCACTTCACGTGAGAACCGCAAATTGGGCGCATGACAGTGACGGATAGCTCAGTCACATCAAGAACCATAGCACAGCGCATTGAGTCTGTAACGCATTATTCAGTGTCTGCGCGTATCATTCGACGCCGTATACATTAGAGTGGTCTGTCAGCAAGACGTCCATTGTTTGGTCTACCTTTGACGCAGAACTACAGACGTGTCTGTCACCAATAGGGCGATGAAGAAGGATTTGGGTGGCAGAATGGAATAAAGTTGTTTTTACTGACGAGTCACGCATCTGTCTGCAACACCACGATGGTCGGATTCGAGTCTGGAGACATCGTGGAGAGAGGATGCAGAACAGCTTGCGTTATGCACCACCGCACTGATCCTGAACCGGGTTTTATGGTATGGGGCGGTATTGGATATCACTCTCGCACTCCTCTAGTACGCCTGCCTGTACTTTAAGCAGCCAGCTCTACATCTCCGAGGTGTTGGAGCCAGTTAACCTTCCTTACATTCATGGCTTGGCCACAGCCATATTTCAACAGCATAATGCACGACCACACGTGACACGCATTGTTCAAAGGTTCTTCGTCAATCACCAGATTGAATTGCTTTCCTGGCCGGCTCGCTCTCCAGATCTTTCGTAGATAGAAAACATGTTGTTCAACGATTGACCCAAATTACACCCCGAGCTGCCACACCAGATCAACTTTGGCAGCGTGTGGAAGTTGATTGGTCTGCTGTACCCCAGGAACACATCCGAAGTCTCTTTGAACCAACGCTGAGGCGTGTAGCAGTGGTGATGTCGAACAATGGCGGCTACTCTGGCTACTGATTCTGGCAGGAACCACACTGCACAGAAGTCTATAAATTTAATCATTTGATACTTGGTCAACGAGTTATCTACACAATAAATTTTTTGTGCTAAATTTTGTTTTCTTAGTGTTGCATTTACGGTGGCCAGCAGTGTATTATTTGTTGAGAAGGGTTTTGTGCTATCCTATTTGATGCAGATTCCCACCAGTTGGTTGTACATCATATCAACTTCTGCACCGTTCAATAAATCGCCAAATTGCCAACATGGTCTCCTAAAATGATACCAACTTGTTTCTATCGAGAACATTCAGCTGTTTCCATTGAATCTATAAATTACTTACAGTATTTTAGGTGTTCATTACACAAAATTTGTAACAATGTGTTACTTTTACTGAGCAGAGATCAGCTTTGGAAAGTGTTTTCAAAAATCGACCCACAAGATAGTTACATTGTGTTATAAATAAATAAATCCTTGATATCAGCTATTATAGCTACAGACTAAAAATTCAACAAATGTGGTTTTATGTTCAAATGAGATATGCAAAAAGCCTTTTTCATGTTTAATTTGCAATTTATGTAGAATTGAATCATTAAAAATTTCTTTATTCTTCAATCTGTAATGTTTACTTTTTCAATTAACCCGCAATTAACAATGGGTATTCTAGCTAGTATATTATACAGGAAAAGCTGATCGAAAACATCCATTGTTGCCTATCCGTAAACTATATACATAAATCCTAACAAATATTGTTAAAAAGGAGAAGAACGAATATTTTTATTAAATCTTCAAAGCCAATGAAATCTAAAGAAAAATTTATTTTCGGAAGAAACTAACTTCTCGGGAGAATTTTCTAACTAAAAATATTTGTATTCATTTTTATAAGTTCTTAGAAAAGCAGAAATTTTCAAGCTAATAATATGATTTATTATTTCAGTATCTAGACAAATATATTTTTTTCTAAAAATAAAATTAATAAAAAAAAATTGTGTGGATGATATTCGAGAAAAATGTGAGTTTATTTATCGTTCCTTTTGGCCACGGTAGCCTAGTGGCCAAGGATCTCTGATCGTGGCTGGTGGGTCTTTAATTTGAGCCCAGTACCACTAAAGACCCTCCATGGAGAGGCGCAATGCACGTTAAATCTGTCTAGAGTTCAAACATCCTCCCGCTGGTGTGGTGTTGTAGTTAGGAGAGGGGGTTCCAGCTCAGGTGTCGTTCTCGTCGCTTGACCATGGTTCAAAAATATAAAGTCCGTCGCCAAAAGCTCTCGTGTAGCTGAAAAGTGCGATGTTAATCTTCACTCACTCACACTTATCGTTCCTTCTAGATTGTTATCTACGATAAATAAAAAACGAACCATCTTGCATTAATGCAGATGTATATTCAGTCAATTTTCTTATAAAGTTAAAATAACGTTAAAAAAAATTCCAAAACCAATAAATCATTAAGTAGGATAAGTAGGAAGGATCATTACTGAAATGAAAAATAATAAAAAGTTTCTTGTATTCGAATTTACCTAAAAATTGTTTCAAATTTCTGATAATGAAAAGTTTAGACATTCTCTTTCAATACGCAGTTAATTTTAAATTTATGATGTAAATTATATTTTCAAAAGATTTAATTAGCTCTCACTTACAAAAAGAAGAAAAAATGTATAAAAACTTACATTATGTGTTCTATTTTATACTTTAAGCATTTAAACATTTTTAAGGAAAACTTCTTTTTGTGTGAAATGCAATAGTTAAAGCAATAAGCTATGTGTAATAACTATACTTTTGAAGGTTGAACCATTGTGTATGAATCATGTACTTTAAGGAACAATAATAATAAGCCTCATAGATTGGGGGTATAGGGTTTATCTGTGATATATATATATATATATATATATATATATATATATATATATATATATATATATATATATATATATATATTACATATTTAGAGCCGTGGGTAGCCTAGTGGCTAGAGCATCAGACTCTAGACAGGAAGGCCTGGGTACGATGCCCGATACCACCAAATACCCTCCGAGTACACATGGTGTCCGTGCTCGTTAAGTGAGTGGGTTCGAAGTCTTCTGGGATGATTCACGAGTGCAGGGGACTGGCGAATATTTCCCTCCCTTTCAGTTCCATGCAGAAATTGTGGAGGTGGAGATAGGTGGTATCGCCATCTATCGTCCCTTCTGGGAATTTCGCCGAGCTAAATTGTACTGTCACCTGTATGGTGCTGAAGGCCAACGACAGGAGTATATTTATACCCTTACAACGATGAAATTCGTGGGCCTCCATCTGACTACGTCAGACAGGTGGCATTAGAAAAAACAACAACACTATTTAAAGATACGATTTTAAAAGTTTTATTTCAAAGAGGATTGTTTCTATGTAGCGCAAGTTATTTATCTCATGACTTCAAAGGGCAGCTGAAAACCAAGCAATTTATTTGCAATGTTCTAAAAATACTTTCCCCGTTGTTCTTCAAATGGATTGTATTGAACGAAAATATATTTGAGTGACAATAGTTCTTAATCATATTTTCGTTATATGAACATAAGGTAATTCTGTTTTTTTTTCTTCATTATTTCACTATGCAGAGGATACCTGATATTCTAGTGAGCAGATTGTAATGGTCCCTGGGGACCTCACTTTGAGAACTAGAATAATTATGAGACATAAATGAACTAGTAGCCATTTTTATAAATAACTTTCTTTATTTGGTTAATTTTCCCAAATAGAATCAAATAAACTTATTAACAGTAATTTTAATATTATGAGGTTTTAAAGATAATATCCCTCAAATTAACTCATTTAATTAATGATCTAATCAATTAATTTATTAAATAACGATCACGCAGAAATTACCACGATAAGAGATCCCAGAGTTATATTTAATAATGTTCTTATTGAACATTTAACTTTAATCCGCCTCTTAAAACTTGAGTAAGACTTTAACTTCAAAAAGATATTTACCTCTCGGAATCTCAATTCTTCATGAGGTTAATTTATATTCAACAACAATATTTCAATTCAAAATCACTATAACTCTATGTTTCAATGTCTATCTCCTACTGCTCTAACTTTACTATTTCGTTTGACTTAAATACTGAATCTAATCTGCATAACAAGGAATCCTGTCCGCTTTTTGGAGTTGATTGGAAATAGGTAGGGAATTAAATTTCCCTAAAAAGGTCGGTTCAGAAGGTTAGTGATAAAGTTCCGTATAGATTCGTCACAATCCCCTCCAAAAAGAAAACGGGATTTGACCGGACTGTTTTCTCCGCTTGTTCGTTGTGTCTTCTCGTTGTCGCTCTGGTCTGACGGGTCTGGTTATCACGTCCACTAACTTCCATTCGTGATCCACTTGTAGTCGTAGCAGTCCTGCGATCAGGTAACTTTGATGGACCTGTAATGGACTCTACTCCTGGTGAAGAGGTATTAGGTCTCTTAAATTTATAAGTTCTGGATGAGATCGAGGATGGAATCGACCTCTTGACACCCTGCCTTTGTTCAGGAGCGTGTCTTTTCCGGTCCTGATGATCAGATCCTTGTCGGGATCTCTTCTTACATATCTTGGACCGTTTTAAAGTTTGGTTTTTCGACGCAGTACTATTAATTTTACGTTTACTTCTGGGGATCTCCCGTGTGGTGTTACTCTGCCGTGATCTACACCCCTCACTTTCCTGACTAGAGGTTTTCCTATGCTCTTTAAACTGTCCTTGATGTGATCTATTTGATCCATGACTAACTTCTTGTTCGTCATACAGAGTTTCTACCGGACTATCCGAACTAATCGTGTCTGACTGACGAGGTCGGTACACTCGAACCTGATCAATATTAACAGTTATATTTCTTCCGTTTTCCAAATAACTAAATTATTTCCTTTTATTTCTAAAACCTTATAGGGACCTTCAAACTTAGGCATAAATTTTCCCACCTGTTTCCTACCCGCAGCACTTAAGAAATGTGTTTGAAGTAAAACCAAATCGTTCACTTTGATGTGAACATCCCTCCTTCTGAGATTGTAATGTTTTCCCAAGACCTATGCTTTTTTTTTGCATATTTCGTCTTGCCTCATCGAATAATCTTTCGATGTTATTACCAACATATTTCGCATCCTCCGTAACATTTATGAGCTTGCTAAACGGGTTATGATTTTCCTTCCTAAAAACAACTCAGCCGGAGTTTTATTTGTCGTCTCATTTACCGCCGTGCGCAATGCGAAAGCGAACTCGTGTAGAAATTGGTCCCAGTTTTCATGATTTTCTTCAACAAAGAAGCTATCATTTGAACTAAATTTCTATTCACTCTCTCCGTGAGATTAGACTGTGGTCGGTACGTTACCGTTTTCATATGTTTGATGTCCAACCTGTGACTGAGATGTTCAAACACGTCAGAAATAAATTGGGGGCCGTTATCACTTATCAAAGAAATCGGAGCTCCGTAACGCGCTATATAGTTATTAAAAAGGCATTAGCTATTGTCTGGGCTGAAGCTTTACGAAGAGGAATCAGCTCACACCACTTAGTGAAGTGGTCAGTTATAACTAATATGAATTTATATCTCTCGGGTCGGGATGCGGGGTAGGGGCCTACTAAGTCTAGCGTTACAATTTCATTTGGATATTTCGAAACTATAGGCATTAAACGACCAGCTGGTAGCGCGTTTTTATAATTAAACTTTTGACACCGGTCACAGGTTGAAACATATTCAAATATATATTTTCTCATAAATGGAAAATAGCACGTGTCACGAAGTTTAAGATATGTCTTCCTCTTTCCGAGATGTCCTGCCAATGGCAGATCATGAAATTCTTTCATTATATCTTTTCGAAGAGAACCAGGAATATAAACTCTTAGTTCTCCCAGATTAGAAAAATACTTCGCGTAAAAGAGGAGACCATTTATTAACTTGAAGTCCTGGGACCAACTCTCGCATACCGTCGCATTAACAGAACCGTCATCAGGGTTTTCTAAGTATCGATAAATATGTCCTAATTCAGGATCTTCCCTCTGTTCCTTAATGAATTGTTCACGGGAATTTATTGCGAGGGCTCTAAGAGCTGCGCACGAAATTTGCGACCCCTCGACACTGTCTACTGGATTTCTTGATAAAAGATCTGCGACCACGTTTTGAACACCAGGTCTGTGTTCCCATTCTATGTTAAACTCTGACAATTTCAATGCCCATCGGATCATCCTACTTGATAAATTCTTACCATTGGTTAACTTCGTTAACGCTGCGTGATCTGTAATCACTTTCACAGGTAGGGGTCCAAAATAAGTTTTAAACTTATTTAGAGCCCAAATTACCGCTAAACATTCTCTTTCGGTAACCGTATAATTACGTTCTGCTTTATTAAGGGTTCGAGACGCGAAAGCAATAGGTTTTGATTTTGCTGAAGCACAGCACCAATTCCGACCCCACTTGCATCAGTGAATAAATTGAACTGTTCAGAAAAATTTGGTAATTGCAAAATCGGTGCCTCCGTTAGTGTGCGTTTGATCTGATCAAAAGATTCCTGTGCTTCTCCCGACCAGTTAAACTTCGCCCCCTTTTTCTTTAATTGGTACAATGGTTCGCATATATCTGCGTATCGCGGAATAAATTTTTGGTACCAACCCGTCATCCCTAAAAATTTTGACACTTCTCTATTATTTTTTGGGAGGTTTCATTTCCGTAATTGCCCGAATTTTCTTATTGTCAGTTTCGATTCCTTCTTTACTAATAATCAGGCCTAAATATTTGAGTTTGTCACGAGCGAAGTGACATTTTTCTTTATTTAACGTTAGCCCTGCGTCTCGTAATAAGGTAAAAACCTGAGTTAAATGATCTAGATGGTCTTTAAACGATGGTGATGTAATAATAACATCATCCATATAAACGGACACGAAACGCCCAATAACAGGTTGGAGGATTATATCGATAGCCCTTTGGAAATTAGGCGCCGCCCCAGAAAGACCAAAAGGCATGCGTAGGAATGCAAAAGTGCCATTGCGAGTGATAAACGCTGTTTTTCTATGTCCTTTGGACTAATCGCCAACTGAAAATAGCCACTTCTGAGATCTAGAGTGGACATAACGTTGGTGTGAGGGATATTGGTGAGTAAGTCATCAATAACCGGTAATGGATATCGAGGATATTTGGTAATTCCATTTAGTTTCCGATAATCGATCGCGAAACGATACGCCTCGGGAGAATCTGGAGGAAGGTCATTGTTCTTTCGAGTTAATACGACTGGAGATGCATAGGGCGAATTAATAGGACAAATTGTACCATCCCGTAACATCTTATCTATGTGATAATCAATAATGCCTTGTTTGACCCGGTCGTACTTGTATGGTCTCGACACTACCGGTCCTTTATCTCCAGTATCTATCTCATGATATACAACATGCGTTAATCCCGGTTGATCGGAAAATAACCCTTTAAAATTATTAAATAAAGCTTTTAATTGCTTCTGTTGCTCGTCATCAAGTTTCGATTCTGTGAGATCAATATCAACGAGTTTCTCCTCTTTAGGCGTTTGTTTGATCAGATGATCGGGAATGATTAAGGATTTCTGATCAAAATCTAATGTTAATCGTGACGCCTTCATAAAATCAATCCCCAAAATGCACTGATACTGCATGTTATCAAGTATATGGAATTCCCAGGGTTTCTGAAATTCCCTGATTCTAATTTGTAATTCGACTCTACCCAAATGACTGCACGGGGCTCCTTGTGCTGTCACGACTCTGTCTTTCGTCTTTTGACGAGGTCGGTATGAAAAATAATTGCGGTATACCTCCTCCGAAATAAAAGATTTCTCTGCTCCCGTGTCCCATAGTGCTGTAATAAAGGTTTCATTTAATAGAATAGGGACATACGGTAATTCGACTGGGGTCATTCTTATAGATGATACTCTGATAGGCCGATGATCCCAAACTGGAGGATTTTCCGTACCTCGCGATCGATTACCTCCATATTCACATCGATCGCTTAAAAGTTTAAATTTCTACTTCGTTCATTTTGACCTCGAAATGAACTATTTCTCGACCCACTTTGTCGACCGCCTTGACTGTGGAATGGTTGATCCGATTGTCCACCTTGGCGTCTACCCTCGAATCTGCGATTATTTGTGAAACCTTGGTTTTCGAACCGATTAAATTCCCTTTGTGGTCGGCTATTATTGGCGTATCTCTCATTATTTCTGTTTTCCTCCAATTTTCCTGTCTATGCCGGGTATTAAAACGATTGTTTTCATGAGGGCCTGAACTTCTAAATCCCTCACTTGAACCTCTGATTTGTCTATGCATAAAACGTTCTTCGTATTTATCAACGATTTGTAGGAGATTGGCAGTATTTCGTGGATGTCTAACTTCGACATAATCCAAAATTTGAGGTTCTAATCGACTAACGACGTGATCTATTAATTTTTTCCTCCGACATTTCTAGTTTAAGGACTTTATGAATTTTCAACAATTCATAAATAAAGTCCGAAGGCTGTTGATCTCGTCTTTGTGATGAGGAATAAAATCGTGTTTCTAGTTCTGACTTGTTTCGGACCACGGGAAATTGTTCCGACAATGCCTGTTTTAAATGCGCGTAGTCTGTTGTCTTATCTTCAATGACTCTATAACCTAGAACTTCGAACCAGTCGAGTGCCCGTCCTTTGAGATGACCTTTCAAGTAAGCACATGCCAGTTGTGCAGGTATCTCATAATACGCGAGATTATGATCAATATTCTCCAAAATCATCTATGTTCTCAATCCCCGAAAAATATTGTTCCGGAATGATTCTAAAACTGGATCCGACTCTATTCTCGGGATTTATACGTTGGGCGCCATTGTAATGGTCCCTGGGGACCTCACTTTGAGAACTAGAATAATTATGAGACATAAATGAACTAGTAGCCATTTTTATAAATAACTTTCTTTATTTGGTTAATTTTCCCAAATAGAATCAAATAAACTTATTAACAGTAATTTTAATATTATGAGGTTTTAAAGATAATATCCCTCAAATTAACTCATTTAATTAATGATCTAATCAATTAATTTATTAAATAACGATCACGCAGAAATTACCACGATAAGAGATCCCAGAGTTATATTTAATAATGTTCTTATTGAACATTTAACTTTAATCCGCCTCTTAAAACTTGAGTAAGACTTTAACTTCAAAAAGATATTTACCTCTCGGAATCTCAATTCTTCATGAGGTTAATTTATATTCAACAACAATATTTCAATTCAAAATCACTATAACTCTATGTTTCAATGTCTATCTCCTACTGCTCTAACTTTACTATTTCGTTTGACTTAAATACTGAATCTAATCTGCATAACAAGGAATCCTGTCCGCTTTTTGGAGTTGATTGGAAATAGGTAGGGAATTAAATTTCCCTAAAAAGGTCGGTTCAGAAGGTTAGTGATAAAGTTCCGTATAGATTCGTCATAAGATAATACCTTTACATCATGCAAAATACAAAGAAAAAAGTTGATTGTTAAAACACATTCCCTGGTAAATTCTGTGTAAGAGAAATATTTAGGTTGCGTTAATTATCCATCATTGTAGGGAACACATTAAGTGGTAAGTTAAGTAGAACTTAATTAAGTGATTAAAATTCTCAATGCATCATAATTTATTGAAGTTCAGAAAAAAAATCCTTTAAAAACTTATTTTGCAAGAGTAAAATTAACAAGTAATATGAAAAAAAAATAAGTCAATTCCTACTTCTGAATGGATGATTATAAAGTATTTCTTTAAGAATTGAAAATTTTAACTATATATATATATATATATATATATATATATATATATATATATAGATATATAGGGAAGGAAATAAAACTAATAGTAGGAGCTGAAAAAAAAAGAGTATGATTTGTCTGCATTATTGTAACAATACACACCCAGTTTGGCTAGTTTGGCGTAAAAACCGGTTTTCGATGCCAACTTTTTTCCTTGTTTTAACAGTCACATGATTACAATTATGAAGACGAATCTAAGTTGGCGTCGAAAATCGCTAATTAATTTAGTTAAATTATGAATTAATATTAAAAAAACTATAAACATCACGTGTCATCCACTACATGTGTAAAAAATTATTTGAACTTGACTGGATGAATAAAAGGTATTTTATTAACGATTGAAAATTCGAACAAGATATATATATATATATATATATATATATATATATATATATATATATATATATATATATATATATATACAGAGAGAGAGAATGAGTTAATATTAGGAAATGAAAAAATTAAGTATTAGACCTTAAATAAGCATTAAATATATAAATAATAGGGAAGTTGAAAAGTGTCAGAATTATTTTAATAATGTTAGAGTCTTATTACAGATAGGGTGGCAGCAAAAAAATTGATGATGTCTGATGGGTGTCTGCAGAGAGAGAAGTCAAACATATCACATGAAGTAATACCTCGAATAATACTTGTTAATATGTTAATAAGTAATTAAGCTTTATATTAATCCTTATTTGAGTGGAGGATATTGAATTGCATGTGATAGCCACTCAACGACGTAGCGTGTGCTTAAAAATGAAAAAAAAATTAAGAAATAAGAGCATGAATTTTTTCCTTTTTGTTGCAAATAGTCTGTGATTTGATTTGCAACGCCATTCCTACAATTGTGATGTCAAAATTTAAGTAATATTTTAAATATTTTTTTTAATGATTTGCAAATTAAACTCCATGGGGGTAAGGAACTAATTTAGCTAATTAAATAGAATAACTAAATGTATTTATGCAGTTGTATTTCCGAGTTCGTATATCAGTCAATATATAAGTAATATCTGAACCAAATATATAATAATTTTCTTTTAAGTCGTTGGGGGAGACGATTTTTGCCAATCCTATTCTTAAAAAGAAACATAGCGGGTAAATTTCAAGCCTGTATGCTTAGAGTTTCAAAAACGAATTTTCCATAATGTATAATGCGTTCTGTAGAATTTCACAAAATTCGCTTCTAATACTTTATCTACCGCTTTATGCTTTACTGCATTTTTTTCTTGCAGTATTATTTAGGGATGTACATAAACGAAATACTCAACTTTGAGAAATTTAATCCGTTAGTGCTAATTAATTAATTAAAGACATTTAGCTGTAAAATTAATTATATACACTGTTCACTTAAAATAAATAGTTAAATCGTTTTCGAAGGCTTTCATTAACATACAAAAAAAAGATACATCTTTTGACATTAACTACTTCTTCGGAACAAAAATGACAATCTTCGCAATCCAATCCAAATGCTATAAAACCATTATCCTTCCCCGCTAAAATACTAATCATAGAACCCGTGCTACCTCATATCTTGGAAGAGTGCATTTAAAAGAATATGCATGCTAAGTATTGTCAGACTATTTGCCAAAATTGTCATTCTATGTAATTTTAAAGTGAGTGGTACCGTCGGTAGATAAAGGGTTAAAGGATCTGTAATCAACAAAATAATCATGCTGCCGATTTCTCAGTCTGTACGTGTAAAAGTTAAGCAATAAAGCCAAATTTTAAATATACAAGTATTCTGTTTGTATGAAATTTATTTCTTAAAATAAAAATAAATATAGCAAGTAATTAAACTTTTTTTTAAATTAAGAAATTCATATATGACGCAAAAATTCCTAAAAACATATTTTTTTATTAATGAAAGCTACAATGGAGTCTTAAACATCTTAAAAAAGTAATCGCAACGAAAGGTTTTCGTTAGTTGATGCACCCTATGTAGAAAAAAAATGGAAGTGTGCTTTTATACTTCTTAAATGAGTCATTAGGTTTTAATAACATCGTTTGAAACTTTAAAAAGTTGAAGCCTCTCCATTATTGCAGTAATTATGTATAATTCGACTTCTAAAATGTATTTACTTTCGTCCCAAGTCATTAAATGTTTCTTTCTATTGAAAACGACACTAGACACGCACATTTTTTCCGACGAGATATGCATTTTTCGAGTCACAATCTAACGCTGAGAACGGCACTTGATTTCATTCATCATTCTTCAAGCTTCCACATGAGGAGACATTAGTACCTTCGAATTTCAATTTTATTTAAAAGTATGTAAAATTATGATTCACACGAATTTTGTATACCAAATCATGGTGAAAATAGCAAATATTATAATGAATGAAATTCATAATTATTTTTTGACTATTTTTGACTCTTTTCAAAAAAAAAAATAAAACTACGTGTAATATAATGACTTGCAGAACATACTGATACATAGTTCCGGAGTTCGAGGATTTTATTCAAATTAGTCGCAAAGAACAAGATAGTTCTTTAAGAGCGACGAGAATTTATTGTCGAAAATCCTATTCTTTAAATACAGGATTCAACAGCAATATTCACAGAATAAATCTCAGAATTTCTTAGCACCTTCAGCAACACTCAGACATAATTACCGGTGTCTAAAACACACGTATATAAAAGATTATTCACAAGCAATCACTCACTCAACAGCCGAAGTAATCACTAATCCCTTCAACAATCACAGCAATACTAACTTATTGCTAGTCAAAAGCAGACTGCTTGACTTTCGGCGGGCATCTCCGTCACTTGACTATGGTTAAAAATTACGTGGTCCAGCGTCAAAAGCCCTCGTATAGCTGAACAGTGCGAGGCTAATATTCACTCACTCGGCGGGTATCTCTCTATTTATATCCCTCACGGATAATTCGAGGTAGACACGCTTGCGTCATAGTTCTTGAAATTAATGGGGTTTCTCTACTAATTTCTAAAAGAATCCAGAGGATCCAGCACTCGTCAAAATGGTCGCAGAAAGTGACGCCAACTTGGTTCTATCAGCAAGATTTCGCCAAGTTCCTATTGAATCACCATTTTAAAGTAAGGGGTGTGGCGTTGCTTGTGAATATTACAATTTTAACATAAATTAAATCTAATTTAGAGTAAGATAAAGGAATTACACATCAAAATAAAAATTATTTACATTATTTTACACAAAATCCGTAACAATGTCCCTTTATGAATATTGTTAGGAAATTTGACAAGCGATTACTTTCGTCTCTGAAAATGTGCATACTGATAATCATAAAGCAGCTTATGGACTTAAGCATGAAATAAAGAACCAGGTTTTCCAGAAAAATTTTTGCACATCCTTTAACATTTTTGTTTATTTTTAATCTCATCGATAGTTAAAATTATTTGAATCTTAGCTGCAATTTGTATTAATTAGTAATAAATATGCATTTTGCAATTATAACATGAATGCATGTGTTATAAGTACACGATCAATATCTGTTAACGTTATCCTTTATCTTCTCACCTTTTAAAGAATTCCGTAAAATATTAAATATATTTTATAAGGGATGTAAATTTACATCTTGAACTGTTTGATGAATTGACTAACAAAATTTTAAACTTAATAAATCTCAGGTATACGAAAAAATATATCGATTCACTTCTCGGAGTTTTTCATTTTTTTCCGACAACAGATACAAATTAATTAGGCTAAAGTAAATTATAAACAAATAATATAAAAAATAAGTCAATTCTTACTTAGGTCAACAAAGAAAATTGTTATTTTAGTTACTTTCTTATCAAATAGTTACAATTAATATAAATATGTATATACATATATGAAAGAATCACAATATTAAACTGCAATTAAATTTTATTAATTATCATTAAAGTATCGTATTATCATCCAAAACAATCGTGTGTATAAAATTTCAGTTCAACTCATTGCTTTAAAACGTGAAAAAAAAATATTTTAAAGTTTTGTCCCAAGTCGATAAAAATGAAGTCAACATGACTGTATATGTAATTCCTTAAACCATTAGTTTTAGTCAATTAATTTTAATTAATTATAATTAAATTATCGTATTGACACCTAAAACAATCATGTATAGAAAATTTCAGCTGAAATGAGGGCTTTAAAGTGTGAGAAAAAAAATCTATTTATGTTTTGATACTAATCACCAAAATGATCGCTAAGTCGCCAAAAATTATGACAACGTGGCTGTATCTGTAATTCTTTAAATAATTAGTTTTAATAACTTAACTTTTATTAATTATTATTAAATTATATATTGTCATCCAAAATAATCGTGTATATAAAATTTCAGCTCAATCAACCACTTAAAAATGTATTTTATTAACGATTAAAAATTTGAAGAAGATATGTATATATATATATATAGGGAGATCGGGAACTAATAGAAGGCATTAAAATATTTACAGTTATGTCCTCGCTTAAGTATATCTTATCGTAGAACAAATATTATAATGGACTTGGGAGTACGATAACAAATGACTAACTTCTCCAGATTCCATATCAAAAACCAGATTGTGTATTTCTCCTACAGTAACAAACTATTGAAACAGCAGTATTTTTGTGAATATACAAGATTTACAGAAATACCTACATAAACGGAATTCCCCCTCCAACATTCGTTTGAGATTATCATCAATAACTTACGATAATCTGATTTCTGCTCCCCTGTGAATCACGTGCATCTTTTTTGAAAATCGATTTCAACAACATTTCCCAGATCTTGAATTCACTCTATCAAATATTTCACAGATGTCAGACTGATTGATTTGTGCACTACGGCAACGATATATTCAAAGAAAAAATATATATACTTCTATATGTAATAAATAATATATTGACATCTGAGATAGAAAATTAAACAAAAACTACAATTTTTTCCCATTGTTAAAATTTTCAGTGTAGAATTGTATATTTTCACATGCATATTACTAACAATTATGTGTAAATATTTAAATGTACGAAATATCAAATTCTAGAATTAAGACTTCTGTGTTTATTAACATAAGAGTCTGAGAATAGTTTTTTTTGTAATTTAAATTCGCTTGGGATATTAGACAGTGAAATTTTAAAGATTACACTCTTCGTACCAAATTTGCTGCTACATTTTGGTCAAAAATTTTATCCCAAATTATTTGCTACACTTGAATACTTTTGTACTGAAACAGGTACTAATATATATGGTTTTATAATTTTACTTCAACAAATTTCAGGGATTTCAGGCTGCAATGCTATCAATCAACAACATTTAACCGACCGTTCTCTCCTTAAATCAGTACAATGGTGTTTACTAATTATGTTATACTTTTTTTTCTAAATATCGTAGAATTTTGGAATCTTAAATGCATGGGCTATAAAACAAAAAGATAAAAGAAACATTAAAAATTTCCACCTAAACGGCAATTTTTGTGTAGTCACATACCTTATATATATATATATATATATATATATATATATATATATATATATATATATATATATATATATATATATATATATAAACTATAATTTATTTTTCATTTTTTAGTTCAATCTACAATAAAAGCGTGTTTTTTGAGTTATTTAAACTATCATTTATTGATTGACGAATTAATCTCAAATGCGACACTTTTTTAGGATCTGCAATACCCATCGGCATCCTATCAGTGAGTCGATACGGCCCGGTTTGCAAAGTGTAGAATCAGCAAACTGAAGGAAATCTGGAAAAGCTAAGCTTGAAATATTTAATGCCAAAGAAGGTGTCCCCTCAGGGGGCTCACCTCCTTTAGGTGAGTGCGGGTTTCACGCTCCCGAGGTACCCTAGTGATCTTTTGGCAAGGGCTCACTCTCTTGTGAGTGCGGGTTTCGCGCACCTGCCTCTCCCGAGCGATCTTTATTTCTTTACTTTCATATTTACTTCCCCCACTTCCTTTTCCGCCATAGTAAAAAAAAAAAACACTGGTTTTTATTTCCTAAGAATACCTATCCAGGAATTTCATTTTATGGTTTATCTCCTTAGTGGGTCCTTTTTTATTATTGATTTTTCCGTTACATTTTATCTTTCATTTTACTTGCGACGAAGTCCTGTGGCAGACCAGGACTGAGTGGAATGAAGTTGTGTCTGATGGTTTTTCACAACTGGTATGACGACACAACAGACTGCTCCCTGGGAAAACTGGCACTTGGAGCGGGGTGTTGAACTTCTGAGGACCTTTGGACTAGTGAGGTGGGGTCTTGGAGGAAGCGGCCATGTAGAGGGTACCGGAGAAAAGCTGAGTTTTGCGTCTCAGGCCGCCAGATAGTACAGGAGCCCGGGGCAGCCTAACCAGCATGTCCTGGCTGCTCTATCAGCTGGTGTATAATCCCACCTGCCTTGTAGTTCCAGGTGGTGCCTGGATGGGGTCCTGCATTGCAGAGTGGGGGCTCTCCTAAGGCCACTGCTGGTTGCTGAATCTGGGGCTAGCCCCGCCAAACTGGTCCTCTGAAAATCAAAAGGTATTCTCTCCCTCCTTTCTCAAAACCAAAATATAAATGCACAAAAATAAGGAAAAAGATAAAAATGCATACTTTAAAATCCCCAACCCAACACATGGTGGTCAGCCCACCAACTCTCAAACTTGCTCCGAATCCTTTCCAAAATTTATTGTTCTGCATGCAATTGATAACAGAAAACTTTCTAATGTTTCACCTTTTCTAGTCTCTAAAGCTGTACAAGGTTCAGCTGGATCTGTGAAATCTATTAAAAATTACCATCCGGAGATTTACTGATAGAAACAGCGACACAAGCACAATCAATTAATCTTCTACAATGTACAAATCTTTCAAACATCCCTATTACCGCTACTCCTCACAACACACTCAATTCATCCAAAGGAGTGATTTACTGCCCTGATCTAATTCCATTACCCGATTCTGAAATTGAAGAAGAGCTAGCTTCTCAAGGAGTGGAGGCTGTAAAAAGAATAACTTCCATAAAAGACGGTAAAACTATAACTTCTCCATTATTTATACTCACATTTTCTAAACATACATTACCAGAAAATATTCTAATTGGTTACTTAAACATTAAAATAAGACCTTACATCCCTAACCCTCTCAGATGTTTTCGCTGTCAAAGTTACGGTCATGGAACAGCTTCTTGTCGCGGCGTTGCTACCTGCAATAAATGCAGTAGTACGGAACACGCCAGCGAAGCATGTACGACAGAACGCAGAAAGTGTGCAAACTGCAAGGGGAGCACGCTGCTTATTCCAAAATCTGTCCAAAATGGCAGCAAGAAAAAGAAATTCAAAGAATTAAAGTACTTGAAAACATCTCGTATTCTGAAGCAAAGAAACGGGTGGTCAACATCTTTTCACCTCGAGCCTCCACTTCTTATGCTAATGCAGCAATTACCAACACAAAATCAAAAAAAGATACTGCAACTCAAACAGACATAGGAACTCAAACAGAAATTAGCCACATAGAAACACCAACAAACATTGCCAATTTAACTTCTGAATCTCATAAAGATTCTCCAATCGCTCAAAAGCCCATTACAAATAACTTAATTGACCAAGAAACAATTGTATCTCCCCCTGAAACATCTTCCACGGACCTAGAGTCCTTAAACCAAACCAAACACTTACTCCTGACACATCGCACCTCTCAGTGCCATCAGATGCTGAAGCTTTGATGGAAATAGACAAAAGTTCTATCAAACGGCCAGCTACTGACATTGTCCAGGAAGCTGCCAAAATACTAAAGCCATCAATTCGAATAGAATCTGGTGGAATTCAAGCCACCAAAGAAGTAGAAGACGTTAAGCTTTTCAGTAAAAAAGGAAAATCGAGACGAAGCTTTTCGCCAATAAAATACGACTCCGAAAAGCCTAAAGGCTCTCCTTAGCCGAAGTATTAATAAAATAATTCAGTGGAATTGTCGTGGTCTCTGGAAAAACATAGAAGATTTAAAATCGCTTATGAATGAGCATTTACCTGTGTGCGTAGCTCTGCAAGAGACGCTTTTAAAACAATCATGCACATCCAACATACGAGGATATTCCATTCTTCGGAAGGACTGCAATACGGGTGAAAGAGCTTGTGGTGGCGTGGCTCTGCTCATCAACCACTCGACACCCTTCTCTCCCGTCCTAATTCGCACGTCACTTCAAGCTGTTGCAGTGCAGGTTTCTATCTTCTCTACAGTTACTATCTGTAATGTATACCTACCACCCAACGTACCCTTGAATTTTAGAGAACTCCAAGAACTTATAGATCAACTCTCATCACCATTCATTCTTTTGGGTGACTTCAATGCTCATCATATGCTATGGGGCTGCCAAGATGTGAATTCTAGAGGAAAAGTCGTCGAAAAAGCTTCTTACAGAACTTGACCTCACCTTGTTAAACGACGGCTCTAACACCTATTTTCATTCTCCAACTCAATCATTTAGCGCCATTGATTTGTCCATATGCTCTCCATCATTGCTATTAAATCTGACATGGAGTGTTCTTGATAACCCATTAGGTAGCGATCACTTCCCAGTGGTAATATCTTACGCTACACCAATTGCGTGTGCGTCTATTCGCCAACCGCGGTGGAAATTTGATCAGGCCGACTGGGAAACTTTCAGGACCCAAGCAGATATAACAGAAGACATGGTAAGCTCTGGCTCAATAGATGAAGCGGTATGTTTAGTAACATCTTGCATCCTATCTGCAGCTCGTAATGCAATTCCACAACCATCCTCTAGATTCCCCGTTTTCCCAAACCTTGGTGGAACGAAGAATGCCAAATGGCAAAAAGGATCAAAACAAGGCTTGGAATCGGTTTCGACGTTACCCTACCCCAGACAACATGATTGCTTTTAATAAAGCTCGAGCACATGCCAGGAAAATCCACCGGCAACGTAAAAGGGAAACGTGGATAAAATATGTAAGTAACATCACATGTTCAACTTCAAGTAAAGAGGTTTGGAACAAAATCCGTAAGCTCAGTGGAAAATACAGTGCTAGCCCAGTCTCCATGCTTGTAAGCAATGGGGTCTCTGTCAATACGATCCCTGACATTGCCAACACTCTTGCCGAGACATTTGCTAAAACGTCTAGTTGCGACAACTATACCCCTGCATTTCAAGCGCTAAAGCGTCGAGAGGAGAGGGTGAAGTTGAATTTTTCCTCTTCAAACGAGGAAGGCTACAACTCCCCACTAACCCTCCGCGAACTTCGCGCCGCCCTGCATCGTTCGGGTAACACAGCAGCAGGTCCAGACGGGCTACACTATATTATGTTACGGCATCTGTCCGAAAGTTCTATCCTCTCCCTTCTCTCATTGTTTAATCGCATCTGGGAAACCCACGTGTTTCCCACACAGTGGTGTCATGCCCACGTTTTACCGTTTCCAAAGCCTGGCAAAGATCCAACATCAGCAATTAATTACCGCCCTATTGCCCTCACAAGTTGCTTAAGCAAGCTGATGGAGCGCATGGTTAGTGCGAGGTTGATGTTCCACCTTGAGTCACATAATCTCCTTTCACCACTTCAAAGTGGATTTCGGAAATCAAGATCGACCACAGACAATCTCCTTCGGCTAGAGACTTCCATCAGAGAGGCTTTTGTCAAGAAACAGTATAACATCTCTGTTTTCTTTGACATTAAAAAATGACATGTCTTGGAGGTATGGCATACTTAGAGATCTCTATGCAATGGACATAAGAGGAAATTTGCCAGTTTTTATCAAAAATTTTTTAAACCATCGTTCATTCCAGGTACGCCTGCTTTCATTTTATTCAAATATTTTTATCCAAGAACAAGGTGTCCCACAAGGGTCTGTTTTAAGCGTACTTTTATTTATTATTAAAATTAATAGCATAACCCATCATATAAATCAGGGGATTCAGTGTTCTCTATATGTGGACGATGTACAAATATCGTACTCGTCTAAATTCCTCAATGTTGCACAACGACACATTCAGACCACTATCAACAATTTCACTAAATGGGCTGAACAGAACGGTTTTGATTTTTCTACAGAAAAAACGGTTAGTGTGGTATTCACTCGAAAGCGTGGGGTTTTTCCAAACCCTGAGCTTTTTATTGGTAGAAGCATCATTCAAGTTGTTAATGAGGTCAAATTTCTAGGTCTTATATTTGACCAATCTCTCAGATTCCATCGTCATTTAAAAGATCTCAAAATCAGAAGTGCCAATGCCCTAAACATCCTCAAATTATTAGCAAATACTCATTGGGGAGCCGACCGAACATCCTTGCTTCGCCTCTACAGAGCTCTGATTAGATCAAAACTGGACTATGGATCTGTGGTCTACAGTTCTGCGTGCAAATCTCTTTTGAAGATCTTGGATCCAGTGCATCATCAAGCCCTGAGACTTTGTCTGGGGGCCTTCCGTACATCACCGGTAGAGTCCCTTTATGCTGAAGCCTACGAACCCCCATTAGATTTGCGGAGGAAGTATTTGTGTTTGAACTATTTTATGAAAATCCAATCAATGAAAACAAATACTGCATACTCATATTTATTCAATTTTAGCCTTTATGATTTTAACAGTCATCGTTCATCCCTCACTTACTCGCAACCCTTTCACTTTAGAATTAGAGACCTAATTAATGACTTAAATCTGAACATTGGAAGAATAGCTCTGTGCAAGATTTCTGAAGGTGCCCCCTTGGAAAGTGATTTATCCTAAGGTAGATTTCACCCTGTCATACTACTCAAAAGCATGCACTCCTGAGAGTACATACAGAACACTGTACTTGGAACACAGAGAGCTTTTTTCCGACTATGAACCTATCTTCACGGATGGCTCAAAGTCTGAATCTCATGTTGGTTCGGCAGTAGTTTCTCTGAGCACTGTAATTACAGACGCTCTACCAATTTCAGCATCCATTTACACTGCTGAACTCCATGCGCTAAGAATCGCTCTAGAACATATTTCACTATCATGCGGTAAAAGTTCATTATTTACACAGATTCCCTGTCAGCCCTTCAAAGCATTGTCTCTTTTACATTCATCGTCTCATCCCATCCTTGTGGACATCACATATGCTTTAGCTAATCATCTTAAGAAGAAAGATATCAGATTTTGTTGGATCCCAGGACATGCCGGAATAACTGGAAATGAACTGGCAGACACAGCTGCACGATCAGCAACAGGATCTTCAGAAAGGTTCCCTATTCCACACTCTGACCTGAAAGCTTGCTTCAGGCTGAAACTGCAAAGTGTATGGCAATCAAACTGGGACCAACAAACTGAAAATAAGTTGCATAGCATCATGCCCATTCTCGCTCCAACTGCGCCATCACTAAGCAATCGCCGTGAGCAGGTGATATGGACTAGGCTGCGCCTAGGACACACCCGCCTAACGCATAGGCATCTCCTGTTGGGTGAACCACCACCCTATTGCGAGAAATGTAATGTCTCACTATCGGTAAAACACATACTCTGTGATTGTCCGCATTCAAATCATCTTAGACATCAGCTTTTTAACTCTGTTGATTTTACTATATCCAGTATTTTAAACAATAGCATCAATTCCTCACTTGTATTTAAATTCATAAGCATCAAGGGTTTTATTAATCATATCTAATTTTAATCTATAGATTTTACGAAAGGCATATAGATTATGCCCGACTAAGGCTTTATGGCCTGCAAATATTATATAACTGTTCTTATTGTCTCTCTTGGCGCAGTATGATCTAAATTGGTCCTTGCGCCATTAAAAATGAACCAAACCAAACCAAACCAAAGAAGGTGTAAAGTCAATGATAGTTTTTACTAAAAAGAGTTCTCTGAAACTTGCATCAGCATTAGACATAAAAGTACTTGTTTTGAATCGAAGAGTTTGTGAAAAATTATTTAATCCGGTGACCTCTGAATGAATTCTCAGCTGTTTTGGTAAAATTAAGCAATGCGTAAAGTTTTATTTCGCAGATCTGAAGAGATAATTTAGAAAAATAGACTTTTATGTCCAGGTTTCAAGCAATTAGAACATAAATTATTTTTTCTACATGCCCGAGCCTTTTTTCTTAATTTCCATTATCAGAAAAACTGGGCAATTGTTTATAGTATGGTAAGAAATTGGTGACTCATCTCCATCCCTTTTATCACATATACTAGGAACACTTGGTTTTCTTTGTTGTATTTTTATTAAACATGAGGGGTTTCGCTTTTGTGTTGTAATTTAATCTTTCGGTCACCAAATCTGGAATTGGAGTCTGGAATTAATCACCAAATTTGGAATTGGAGACTGGAGTTAGTCGCCAAATCTAGAAATTTTAAATCGTTAATCCTGATGATTCTGATCAAGACAATGGAACAAAATATCGAAAATATTGCATTCTCATCGGTCCTCGATAAGTGAGCAAAATTTTGAATTCATCATGCCTCTTAATATGGGTAAAAATCGACTTTAAAGATTCTGTTGCATACAGGTGAAGCTAATAAAAGCGTGTTAAAAGTCACGGATTTGCCTACTCTTAAACCAAACCCCATTTGGTATAAGGGCCCTTTCATCAGTAATCGCATGGAACTATTTTCTATATAATGAATCTTGCAGGTAAAAAATTATCAGAAAAAAATCATGAAAAAAATTATCTTTCTTGTATCCTGATGGAGAGTCATAGGTTTTAGATTAAGAGTATATGAACCCTGAGTTTTTTTACACTGATTTAGTACCGATTAAAGAGGACAGAGAGAATGCTTGGTAAAAAAATATTGGCGACTGCTGGCATAACACTCCAAAATCTCTGAAAGATGTTTAGATAATGTCATAAAATCCTCAACATCAATGATCGTACTTAAGTATTCAAATGAAGCAACAAAAAAGTCTTAATGCACTTCTGGATTAAGAAAACAAAACACAAGTTGTGACGTCTCACGAGTCTTTTCTTCAACAAGTCCTTTGGGTTCTTTGAGCCAGAATTAATGGCAACTCTTTTCCAACCAAATCCAAGAAGTGAAGTGTGAAGGGAAGATGCAAATGAACAAATGTTTAAATATCGGTACTTAGAGTAAGCGTGATGGTAATGTAAGATAATTTTTGACAATTGATGTTAAATTGTGGCAGTTGATGGTTATTACAGTTCGTGGTTCAAGTCTGATTGAGTTTTGCGTGACGTGTATACATATTATTAGTGATCGAATAGAAGGAATCAGCCAAGTTGCATACCATTGCATACAAAGACAAAATTGATCGTTACTTCAAACTGTAATATAAGGTAGGATTGATTATTTAATATTAGAATCGGAGATTAGGAGCGGCTCGTTTATTGATAGTGGTCTGAATTAGATTAAGTCTTATTATAAATATATACATATTGTGTGTTGCATATTTTTGCCATCGTTGATTCTCTCACATAAATTACTATAATTTAATTTGTTAAAGGTTTAAGTTGAATATCTTAATAAAGTCATATTAAGATAATGTTCGATCCTAGTCCTTTCGCTAATCCTACACCTCTAGCTCACGCTGATACTTCGAGAGATGTTCTTCCATTGGGAGGAACGTCACAAAGTTCACTCAGATTCAATGATCTGTAGACAAATTCAAAGCTATGAAAGTATATAATAATTGAAAATATTCCCTCCCACATCATCGTACCAACTTTGTTAATTCTAAAAGTTCTTAGTAGATTCTTAAACAAGATTATAGTATTAGGAAATTTTGTTATATATATATATTGTTTTTCAATAAAATAGAAAGTAAAACACTATTCTAACAAAAAAAATTATAATACTGATTAATTTTAAACAACTTTGTAAAATTAAACATATTTTATATTCTCAATATAGTATTACTTTAAATAAATCAAGAACTAATAAAATATTCAAAATGTAGATAACTATTTATAAAATAAAACGAGTAGAGAGAGATTTGTGTGTTAAAACATATTTGATAACATTATCATATTTTTGGATTTTTTTCAGTTTTCTTGTAAAATTAAATATTTGTTGTGTTGAATGTAATTTATAATAATAGACAGATATATGCATGACGCAGTGATAAAACGTGTTTTCCACCTTACCCTCCCCCCAATATATCTTCCAATAAGAACTGGATCAATCAAAAGCTCCCCTGTTGAACTACAGGGAGAGAGAAAATTCCCATTACATTCTTTTCACATTATCATCTATAACTTACAACAATTTATCTTTCGATTCCCAAATGTAAGGCTCACATTCATATTGATCTACCTTGATCTGGATTTTTAAATCCTGATCTGCTCTTCGGTTTTCCTATGAAATTTTTTTACAATATTCTATTCCCTTGAAATTCGATTCCATTCAAACTGGAAATTTTTGAAATTCAAAGTTTAAATACTTTTAGGGAACTCAATAGAGTATTAGCATATCGTTAAAAATTACCTTTTTGTTAATGTTTAATGGATACTTATCTGTGTATCATAGTAGAATACAATGAAAGATAAAATATTTAATGGGATTATTTACTCCTTCATACGCTGAATTTTTGACAAAAATAATGCCCTAGAGGGAAATAATTGCAAATATTTTAGATAAAACTCAAAAGACTAAAATTATTGAACAAAAGCTGGTACATGGTGTTAATTTTGCCTCAGGGGTGAAAATATAAACACTTTTCAGGCAGGTATAATTCTTTTCAATTTAAATTAAATAATTCGACTCTTTTACACGTTATTTAGAAAGGATTATTGTTTCAAAAAAGTACAAAATGCTTGAAAAATAATCATAATTTAAAAAATTATAAGCATATAAAAATAAGAAATAATTTTGTAATAAATATTAAGTAATTTTTGCATTGCGCACGCTATTTTCTAAAATAGTAACCTTTGATGTATTAAATTTTATAGAATTATAAAATGTATCATACTTTTTATATAAACCTTACTTAATTAACGAATATGTCTCTAGTGATTCAAAATATTTGAAAAATTTTGAAATTTAAAAAAAAAATTGATATATAATTTTTTTAATATAATTTATTATTCTATTTATATAAGAATACTACAGTGAAATAGAGATACATTTAATTTTACAAATCAATTCATTCCTAGTAATTAAAGCTACTATTCTAGAAAATAGCATGCGTAACGTAAAACTTAATAAATATTTCTTAAAGAAACGTTTCTTATTTTCATATGCTTATAATTTTTAAAGTCATGATTATATTTTAGACATTTTACTCTTTTCTGAAGCACCATTCCTTTATAAATAATGTGTAAAAGATTAGAATTATTTAATTTTAATTTCAAAGAGCTATATATATTTAAATATTGTATATAAAGAGTGTTTTTTTTTCCAGGTATAGAAGTTTAAGTTGGCATTACTTTCCAAGATGACGACCGATTTAACAGCTGTCAACTGATTTATTCTCAGTTTGGTTTGGCAATTCATCAAAACGATTATCAAGCAAGGCGTAGATTCGTCGAATGGGCCCAAAACGAGATTGCCGTTGTTCCCGATTTTCATAAGCTAATTTTGTTTAGCGATGAAGCGCACTTCTGGTTGAATGGCTACGTCAACAAACAAAACTGCCGCATTTGGAGTGAAGCTAATCCACAAGTGTATGTCGAAACACCGTTACATCCAGAAAAACTGACTGTTTGGTGCGCTTTATGTGCCGGTGGAATCATTGGTCCGTACTTCTTCAAAAACGATGAAGGCCACAACGTTACAGTCAATGGTGATCGGTATAGAGCCATGATTAATAACTTTTTCATTCCTGAATTGAACAATCATGATGCCCAGGAGCTGTGGTTCCAACAAGACGGCGCAACATGTCCCACCGCTCGTGCCACAATCGATTTATTGAAAGATACGTTTGGTGACCGCCTAATTTCACGTTTTAGACCTGTGAATTGGCCTCCAAGATCTTGTAATTTAAGACCGCTAGACTATTTTCTGTGGAGCTATGTAAAGTCATTGGTCTATGCGGATACGCCACAAACGCTTGACCATTTGGAAGACAACATTCGCCGTGTTATTGTCGATATACGGCCACAAATGTTGGAAAAAGTCATCGAAAATTCGACGTCCAGTTTGGACTACATCCGAGCCAGCCGTGGCAGTCCTATGCCAAAAATCATATTTAAAATGTAATGCCACAAGATTATTTTTCGAATAAAAAAAATTCATGTCCATCGAATAATACATTGTTGTTTTATTGCAAATTAAAGTTCTATACCTCTAAAAAAACACCCTATATTTTCAGCCCTCTAGAGAACGTTAACACCCATGAGGCTTATTAATATTATCAAACACTTTTTCAAATAAAGGGTACCTAAAATAGTAAAAAATAGGTGATACATATTTTGTATCACCTCACTTCAAGAGGCATGATAGTTCTGGAAGCATGATTGTTTCTTCTCTAGGCACAAGGGCTGCGGTTGCCCAGTGATCAAGGTTTCGGGTCATGGCGGGCATGTCATGAGTTCGAGCCCAGTACCACTAAAGAACCTCCGTCTCGGGAAGCGATGCACATTAAATCTGTCGAGCGCTGAAACGTCCTCCCGTTGGTGTGGAATTTAGGAACGGGGGTGTCAGCTGAGGTGTCGTCCCCATCACTGGACCATGGTTTAAAATTACGTGGTCCGTCGCCAAAAGCCCTCGTGTAGCTGAACAGTGCAACGTCAATATTCACCCACTCCTTAGGCACAATGGAACTTTACAGACACAAAACATCCATTCTGTACGAAATTGGATTGCGTTTGTGCTGTAAGCAGCACATCGTCTTTTCGATTTCAGTTTTTCCTAATCTAATGTTGTAATCTTAATTTTAGTGTAGTGTTAATTTACCTAAGTTTAGTTTTATTTTTAAGTATTATATTCTATACATTATTTTATTTTACCTGGTATTTTATTTAGTCAACATATATAATAAGTATATTAGCTACATTTATTTTTTCCTGAACACGAGCTATATAAATCATATTTAGGATATTTGTATATTTTGTGTGGGTGTGTACTATTATTTAATAATAATTACTATTTTTTTAAAAACAAGAATGCAATTTACAACAAATCTATCTGGCACAATACCCATGTCTATTATTACTAAAAGATAAGTGTAATGCATTTTGTATTTGTAAAGAAGACGGACTTCAATAGCGTGGTGGTACATTTTTTGGACTGTTATATTTTCATGCTAGCAATGTATATGCGAGGCACTAATTTTTGTTAAATTGACTTGTTTAGTAACATAATAAATGTACTTACCTGATTTGTATCAAATATTGTAAGAATCACTTTTATTTACACTAAAAAACACACAACACCTTTACTTCCAAAAAATACCACTCAACAAACTCACAACTGATCAAAGAGTTAGCCACTGTATAAACCCATTGCGCGCAATTAACTTCTGGCTTGGAAACTTGACCTTTGTATGTGAGGGGATGGGTTCAGAGAGTGTCGATCTAGCGTCTGTTTCTGAGGCATTCAAACAAGTGGTACATTTTAAGTACCACCCCACAATAAACGAATAAGAATTAGTGATATAACATATCGTCGGTCTAATTATCAAACTGCGTAACTCCATCTGGGATGCTAATTTGATACAGTAGGGCTAGGTGCCAAATTGTTGTTTATGTTCGCCAAGATAGACGATAATATTACAATATGGTTTACTTTGATATTTTTATCGTGCGATAATGTGGTTGCCATGAGGATAACGTATATTAGTGTTAATGTTTCCCCCCACGGGATCTATGCTCAGCAAAAGTAACGCATTGTTACAAATTTTGTGTAATGAACGCTTAAAATAGTGTAAATAATTCATATCTGGAAGTGTAATACATTAATATTACTTTCTGTTGTATTTATTTTATGTTAAAATCGTGCCACTACCTCTCCCTTCGAAATCTAGTTTTTTTACGAAATAAAAAAGAGTGGAGTGATTACACTGATCGAGGAATAAATTAAAAGCGGATCGAGCATTGAGGCAGGGCGAAGACAAAACAAAAGGATTAAGGAATCGCGCCAAAAAGCGCTTGGCGCGTTGCACTCCTATATCAAATCAGTTATATACATCGGTGGAATTACGCAGTCTGATTATTAGGCCGACGATATGTACCACCAAGCATGAAGAAATTAAAGAGTAAGGGGAAAATAGTGTTAAAACCAATATCTAATATTATTCACTTATTTAAATGTGTGCAATTTTTGGACCAATAATATAGCAATAGAATCTTCTATTCGGCAATATATTCATAGATAGAAATATTAAAACGTGAAAAGGACTAATACAAAAAAAGGAAGAAAATAGTGGCATTCTCCGAATCTTGTTATTATAAAAGCAATGTGACGAATCTATATTGGCAATTTAACTCACCGTCATGCTTGAAGTGTGTATCGCTTTAATGTGTGCTTCAAGGTATCTTGACAACTGAGAAATTATTTGTATTTGCCGAAAATCAAAATACCAATGATCGCTTTATTCCGCCCTTGAAATAATCTCGGAGCAAATTTGCATCTCCTTCCAGTTACTAATTTTTTGCTTCGTTATTAGAACAGAAGAATATTTTTGTGGCTAACAAGCTAAGATTTCCTAGAAAAAAAAATCGAGATCCATAAAAAAAAAAAAAGGAATTTTACTTTTAGAAATTTAAATCTATGTTAAATGTCTTCTTAAGATTTTTATTTTACATTTTGATTGATGGTTTTAATTTTTAACAATTGTTTGGTGCAGTTTAGCTGAAGCCGGCTCTCGTGCCATAAACTCTTACGCTTACTCACTCAAATGTATTATTGTAGTTTTAATATTGGAACAAATGTTTGGCGCAGTTTAGCTGAAGCCGGCTCTTGTGCCATAAACTCTTACGCTTTCTCACTCAAATGTATTATTATAGTTTTAATATTGTAAGAAATGTTTGGCGCAGTATTGTCAGAATTCACTCTTACGCCATAAACTCGCACACTCACTCAGTCAGAAATTAGCTTCCTAAGGTAGATCCGGAGTTTAGGGGAATTTATACGTAACTCACTAGTAGTTAGGATTATCACATCCATCTATTTAAAATTTGGTAGGCGTGGTTTTTTGTTGAATTGAGATCCTATAAGAACGGATTATTGGGGTAATCGACTCCTCGGAGAGTATTGTGGGAAGTTACTCGGGCATATAGATAAAGTAAATTCATTTTCAAAACACCAGACTACGATAATGAAATGTGGTATGCATGTTTCTTTTGTTAAGCTGAAATCCATGAAGAACGGAACTCACGGAAATAGAATCTCAATATGGGAGTCACAAGACATATTAATAAAATTCCGTTTTTGAATTATAAGGCTTAAACTTGAAATTCGGGATGCATGTTTATTTTTTTTTAGTTGAGATCCACAAAAATGGGCTTTGCAGAATTGTTTTTGGAGGGGGGCATGGGAGCATAAAATATAATTCTAATTTTCCCTTAGAAATTCAAGTCCTGTCGTTTTAAATAGTCGTAACCGTGATTCTAGGAGTTGGATACCAATAATTTATATATATATATATATTTATATAAACAGTATACAGAGTGGCCCTAAATTCTTGGTACAAACTTTAAGGGTAGGTGTAGGACATTGTAAAAATATTTTTTTTTTGTATGTATAGAAATGTATGGGCTCAAGTATTCTGTACCTACCCTTAAAGTTTATACCAGGAATTTGTGACACCCTGTATATTCTGCCAATCCCATGAAATACCCAGCGACGTTGGTTGGTAACGCGGCTAGTTTTATTATATTGTAGTAAGAGCTTTTTTGGTTTTTATTACCATATAGTTGGTTTGGCAATCATATTGCAATTAAGAATTCAGAATCAAGGATTACTGACCTGCGATTTTCTGACCAGTAATATATAAGAGATCTTCAAAAGGTATTACATCAAGTTTCACAAAAAGTCAGCTTTCTCGATGAGTTACATGATCCATGAAATATTCATGAATCACCTTCGAGACACGGTGCAGTGAAAGTTCTCTTTCTGAAAGCGATAACAGACCCTAATATATACATCAGGCAAGGTATAAATGCAATCAGACGATTAATCTTCACTTGGGCAGCCAACTTCAATTACCCCCCACAGAGGAAGGGGAAAAAAGCCCATATTTCCTTTGATGCGGAGTCTAAACATTAACAGAATGAAGCACTCAAAAACAGGTAGAAGCTATTTAATATGCAAATGTGTGTGTGTCATTCATTCCCTCTATGAAACAATCAACTATTCGGAAATCTATTTAAATTTTAAATTTCGCCTCTCCATCTAGAGTTCATTTTGGAGAAGGGTATTTAAATTTGTGCTTATTAATCGAAGGGATTCATTTCTATAAATAAAAATTATTCTTCCGGTTTAAGGGATGTGGAACGAACCTTTATAATAATTCTCAAGGAAATTATGCGTAAATTAAGGAAGGAAGAAAAAGATACATTCTGAATAATTACAAGATATATCAAAGAAACTATTTGTTACACTTATTGGTAAACTAATTTAAATTTTGTAAAGCTAGCAGTGAAATTTATGTGTCGAGGAGGCATGAAGACGAAAAACAGTTTCTTAAAAATTGGCCTTTAATAATCAATCATAAAGTCACTCTGCTCGTTACTGGAGCGATAAAAACAATAAGTTCAAAAAGCAACATTACCAGAAACATCCGATTCGAACCGTCTTCTAATATTGTAAAATTAATTTCTATTCTAAAATGGTGATGCAACCTGCAGTTGCATTGCCAACCAGTTGTTCTCTCCCTCTAAGAGTTAAACCACTCACATACTTCTTATATTTCCGTTTCTCCTTCCTTTTCAAAAACTAACATGAGCCGAGTTTAAATACTAGCTCGATTTGCATGGCAGTTGCTGCCAACCTCAAATCACGAAACTCAAAAAAATCGGGTTCGAATCGGTGTGCTTACTTTCATTGAGATCATGGAACGGGATTGGAAAAACAACACAAGGAGATCATAAAAATTTGGATCCGACTTTTTAAATGTCTAACACTATTGATACAGACACTTCACGAAGTTTTGAATCAAAATTTCTGTGGTAAAAAAAACAATCCAATGGAATGAAAAGCGTATTTCGTAGAATATTTTTGAACTTTGCATGGGTTAATTTTTTTAACGATCTCTTTGTTAAAAGAACAAAGTAATAGTTGAAATTACTCGCATTAGGCTTATTTATTTCACAACAAATGAATATGAATGTACTTCATGGTTTTGCGTTTTAAATATCAAGTTCATGCAGTGTTCTGCTATGTTTTGTTTCTAAAAATCACCCATAAACATACACTTCTAAGGTTATTCGTAAACTGATCTTCCAACGTTAGGCTGCAACCAAGGTCTAACAATTGAACTACTGAAAAAATTATAAACCATATTTTGGATTTTGTACCATTTTTGTTTTTGCCACTGAGGGGCTCATCCTTAGATGAGTACGGGTTTCACAATTCCGAGGTGCCCTAGTGATCATTTCCTTTTTCCGAGGGGTTTACCGGCTTTGGTAAGCATGGGTGTTACGACCCCAGAATACCCTAATGATCCTTTTTGTCACCCAATTTGTCACTTTTTTTTCTTTTTTCCTCTCATAGGTTCACCCCCTTATGGGACTCAAAATAATCATATGAGGGTATATAATAAAATTAGAGGAAACAATAAAACCCCGTAAAAACAAAGTCGTAAAAATTGCTCAACAATAAAGTTGAATATATCTTTAGTAATGTAATGAAGTGTCTTAATGTTTTCCCCAACTATTCAATTTAATATTTATTTATATCAGAATTTTTTTTTTTGCTCTGTCAAAAGTTGCCTTTGGAAATCAATTAGATTATAAGTATCTTACAATATTATCCTTTTTATTTCCATTAGTATCAAAGAATGATAGTCATCATGGAATTCACTGAAAAATAGGAAAACTTATTAGGGAATGCTAGGGAATTATTTTTGTTTAATCGAGAGAGCCATATCTATCCTCAAAGGCCCAAATAAATCACACAAAGGCTTTGTAAGCAAAACAGAATACATGCTGAAGCTATTCTTTAACCTCCAATCGCTCTTCAACAAGGAACTAGCCTTTTGAAACCAAAGTGGAATATTTATTTAAGAGGACACAGTACCATTCAATTGACAAAAATCGGTCAAAAAATGAAATCTAACTTTTTTAGCCTAAATTATTTACATATATATTTCTTTAACCTCACAAAATTTGAAAGCTCTAAACTTGAAAAACGCAGAATTATTAGAGCCTTTATGTTGGTTTTTATTCACATTCCTATGGGAAATCAAAAATTTAAACGGACTTATCTCAGAAAGATAAAATAACTAGTTTGTCTTCATTTAAAATGCTAAAAATCTTTTTCATAAGGACTAATGCTTTGAATTTTTTTTACCAATTGCTAATAGTACATGTAACAAAAGTTGGTATGCATTTTTGAATGAAAGCAATACTTATTTTTTTAAAAATCATTAAACTCAGAATTTATACATTTTTTAAGGAATTTTCAATAAGCATTCATAAAAGGAAGTATTGCACGAATACCAACCATGTTACCGCAAAACCCATACCAACTTTTGTTATACGTGGTTTGATGTACTTGTTAATGAAATTTCATGCGTGTACGTAAAATTTTGTAGGGGAGGAGAAGCATTTTAAAATCACTTCACAAACTTTAAGTTGTTTCCTTAAAGAAATTAAATGGTTAGTTTTTATATGAAATTTTGAGCCCATAAAATCTATTTTACTTAGTATACGCACATAGGAAGCAACCAAAAAAAAATTTGAAAATCCATAAATTAAAAATTCTAGTGTAAATCGTACCATGTCTCCTTAAAGGACTGTGATTTTTTTTATTTTACTTCGTTTTGTTATATAAGTATAGATTATATTTTTTCCGCATGATTTCACTACTATTCTTTTTTTAATCTATTAATACTAAAGAGATTGTATTACATTTTTAAATTAAAAAAACAACTTTTCAATATAATATCATTTAAAATTTTATTTATTTACTTTAATAAGAATTTAACTTTATAACTAACACTATGATATTATTTTTTTCGCAAACTAAGCGATAAAAAGTATGAAATTTCTTATTTTAGTTTTTCACTTTTATTCATATTTATTTTATTCTCTAATTTTCAAATTGATAGTTTGGAATATGTACGTATATATATATATATATATATATATATATATATATATATATATATATATATATATAAAGGATGTTTTTTTAGAGGTATAGAACTTTAAATTGCAATAAAACAACTATGTATTATTCGATTGACATGAATTTTTTTATACGAAAGATAATCTTGTGGCATTACATTTTAAATATGATTTCTGGCATATGACTGCCACGGCTGGCTGTGATGTAGTCTAATCTGGACGTCCAATTTTCGATGACTTCATAAGCGAATTTTGTTTAGCGATGAAGCGCACTTCTGGTTGAATGGCTACGTCAACAAACAAAACTGCAGCATTTGGAGTGAAGCTAATCAACAAGTGTATGTCGAAACACCGTTACATTCAGAAAAACTGACTTTTGGGTTCGCTTTATAGGCTGGTGGAATCATTGGTCCGTACTTGTTCAAAAACGATGAAGGCCACAACGTTACAGTCGATGGTGATCGGTATAGAGCCATGATTACTAACTTTTTCATTCCTAAATTGAACAATCATGATGTCCAGGAGCTGTGGACGGCACAACAAAACGGCACAACATGTCACACAGCTCGTGCCACAATCGATTAATTGAAACACATGTTTGGTGACCGCCTAATTTCACGTTTTGGACCTGTGAATTGGCCTCCAAGATCTTGTGATTTAACACCGCCAGACTATTTTCTGTGGAGCTATGTAATTTTATTGGTCTATGCGGATAAGCCACAAACGCTCGACCATTTGGAAGACAACATTCGCCGTGTTATTGCCGATATACGGCCACAAATGTTGGAAAAAGTCATCGAAAATTCTACGTCCAGTTTGGACTACATCCCAGCCAGCCGTGGCAGTTATATGCCAGAAATCGTATTGAAAATGTAATGCCACAAGATTATCTTTCGGATAAAAAAAATTCATGTCCATCGAATAATACATTGTTGTTTTATTGCAATTTAAAGTTCTATACCTCTAAAAAAACACCCTATATATATATACAGGGGGTATCTAAACTCCTGGGCAAAACTTTAAGGGATGATAGTACACATCGAAACAAACAATAGTAAATAGGAAATTTAAGTTCCCAAACGTCTTCCGAAGGAGATAGGAACCATTAAAGTTTAGGGTCCGAAATTTCAAACGATTATAAAAAACGGAAAAATTGGACGATTCGTTAGCGGTTTTCGCTAAAATTTTCTTTTAGTTAGTATTTTCTGGAAAAATAAATTTTAAAGGTAAATCTAAAAAATGTCGATAGAGGACGCTTTAGACTTTAGATTAATGAACATCTATTTTTTATTCTTATTTTTGGTATTACATTAAATGTTTTCAAAAGCTTAGGCTTATACTTACATTTTGGGCTCAAAATTTGAACCATTGGGGGTGGTTAAGTAGCTAAAACTCAACTGTGTTCAGGAGGCGAAATTGGATCTCACCTCCTCCCCTGGACACAGTTCAGTTATTCACGATCTTCGTTGCTCGGTCGTAGATTGGGCAGCAACTACCACCCACTAAACGTAAAATAAACAAGAGGAATGACAAAATAAAAAGTTATTCAAAACAGACATCAGCAATTTCTCCCTACAAATTACCCGATTTGCATGCAAAGGGTAGTATACAAGGAGTTAACTGTATTGTGCTAACTGTATGTAAGGATGTAAATTTCTCCTGCAAAGTGTTCCAGCTAACATAAAGGCTCGTATGTGATTTCATCATGACGGAGAGCCTGCACATTTCAGCGCAGATGTGTGAAGTGCATTGGATACAGCATATTCAGGGCGATGGATTGTGCGGGGAGGTCCGTTAAATTGGCCGGGACGCTCGCCTGACCTCTCATGCCTAGACTTCTTCCTCTAGGGCCATATGAAGAGTCTTATTTACGCAAGCCCCGTCGACTCCGACAAGGCCCTGGTTGCGAGGATTACCGTCGTATCAGGCGATATCCGCTAGATGCCCAGGGTATTTGCTAATGTTCGACAGCTCCTCCGCCAGCGGTGTGAGGCCTACATCTTTGCTGGTGGGCGCTCTCTCGAGCAGCTTTTGTGATTCTGCAAAAGAATCATGCGTGTACCATTTTCTACGTGTCATCATTCATTCAATCTTCATTCGTACACACTACGTGCGTACATCGAAATGGTTCTTTTTATTCTGAGCAGAGAAATTGCTCATGTCTATCATGAATATTTTTTTTTAAATTTTGTCATCTATCTCTCGTTTATTTTACGTGTAGGAGGTAGTAGTTGCTGTCAGATCTGCGAAACCAAGATAGGGAATAAATGAACTCTGTTCAAAGGGGAAAGGGAGTTTCAAGTTTCACCTCCTGAACACAATTCCGTTTGCGCTACTTAACCACCAGCAACTAATCAGATTTTGAGCTCAAAATTTAAGTTTAAATCTAAGCTTTTGAAAACATTTAATGTGATACAAAAAATAACGGTAAAAAATGGTTGTTCTTTTCTCCAAAGTCTAAATCACCCTCTATCAAAAATTTTTGAGCTTCATCTTTAAAATGTATTTTTTAAGAAAATACTGACAAAAAGAATAAATTTAGCGAGAACCGCTAACGAAACGACCCATTTTTCCTGTTTGTTTGTTTTTATAATCAATTGACATTTCGGACCCTAAACTTGAATGTCACATATCTTCTTCGGAAGAAGTTTGAGATCATAAGTTTCCCATTTACTATTGTTTGTGTTGATGTGTACTAACATTCCTTAAAGTTACGCCCAAGAATTTAGATACATCCTGTATATATATATATGTCAGGATAATTAAATTAGATTAAAAATTAAATTCCCTATCTAGCATTTAAATCATACTTTTCATTTCATCTTCAAGTATCAAAATAATCACCCATTTATTTCTTCCGAACATATGGCCTATCCAATAAACATGTCTAATTCCAGATCGTTAGATTTGATAGACCTATATGTCAGCATTAACTTTCAAGTACAATCATAATATCCGCGATACTTACCGCATCTGTGTTTAAGGTGATAACCCAATTAAAACACCCCGTGGCGTACTTTTTCCTCTCTGCTCTTAGCGTCAGAAGGGATGAAGAAATGATTGAATAAAGTTCCTTTTAAAATTAATTCTGATTCTGATTCAAAACATGTCTCATATATATATATATATATATATATATATATATATATATATATATATATATATATATATATATATATATATATATATATATATATATATATATATATATATATATATATATAATATATACATCTATATATATATAAAGGAGAAAAGCGACTCACTGACTAATCACGATATCTCCGGAACTATTAAACCTACAGACTTGAAACTTGGTAGGTAAGTTCCCTTCATGGAGTAGACGTAAGCTAAGAACGCATTTTGCAAAGTTCAATCCCCAGGGGGCATTACGGGGGGTTAAGGTCATTATAGATAATTATTTCCATTACTAAACTATTAGATGTACAGTCTTGAAACTTCGTACACAGATTTCTTTCATAAAGTACAGATTCCCTGCATAATGATTTTTACGAAAATCGACCTCCAAGGGGCGTTGAGGGCGCTTAAGGGGTTTTATACATAATTATTTCCGATTTCTTTCATAGAGCACAGATCCCCTACAAAATGGGTTTTGTGAAAATCGACTCCCAAGAGGCGTTGTAGAGAATTAAGTGGCGTTAAAGGCAATTAACTCCTTTTTTAAACTATAAGGCGTAAAATATCGAAATTTAGTGAGCTGATTCCATTCATTAAGTAGAGATCCGCTATAACATGGGTTTTGTGAAAATCGTTTCCTAAGTGGCATTGCGGGAGCTTAAGATGCGTTATACATAATTATTTCCATATTTAAACTATTAGACGTACAGTCTTGAAATTTGGTATATAAGCGGATTCCTTTCATGGAGTACAGATCCGCTACAAAATAGTTTGGGGAAAATTGATCCCCAAGGGTCTCTGAGAGAGATTAAGGGGCGTAATAGATAAATATTTCCGCTTTTCAACTAATAGAACCACCTGCTAGAAACTTAGAGGGTATGTTCCGTTCATGGATTAAAGTTCCTTTAACAAAGATTTTTGCGAAAACAGACCCCAAAGGAGTGGTGTTGCGAGGGATTAAGGCGTGTTATAGAAAAATTCCTGTCTTTAGTTAAATAGAGTTCCACTAAGAATGGATTTTACGAAAATCATCTCCAGGGTGAAACGGGAAGAGTTATATGGGCGTATTGATAGACAAGATGCCCGTTTTTGATTTGCTAAGACTATAATAATAAAATTTCATTTGCATGCTTCTTTTGTAGAATTGGAATCCGCTAAGAATGCTGTCAACGAGGTATTGATGATAAAAATTCCTTTTTTGCTCTGTTATATTTAGACTTGAAATTTAGCACGCATGTTTATTTTATGGAGTAGAGATCCACTGAAAGTTGTTTTCTACTTCTATTTTAGATATAAATAGAAATTAGATATTATAATTTATTTTCTTTTCATATCAAGGGGCGAGAGTGTAACAGCTATAAATATATTTTTCAATACAATCGAATTCTTAATGCTAGATACCAATACTTAATATATATGTAAACAGTATACATATATACAACACAACATCGTGAAATACCCAGTGAAGCGCGGGTGGGTAACGGCTAGTATACATATATATACATACATATACATATACAGATACATATACATACATACATATATATATATATATCAAAGTGTACAATTGAACCCAAATATGTTCGAAATTACACCTGTAAAACTATTTCAACTAGAAGATTTTTTTTAAATCTTATAGTACTAAAACATTTTCTTTTAATTCTGTCATACCAAGAAATAAGAAACCAACCTACATCGATATAAAATACGTGGTTGGATTCAAAAGTTCCCAGACTGAGCCTGTAACGTAAAAACATTTTGCAGTAGAGAGTCTAAGATAACGTTTCTTTGTTCCTGTTTTCTAAAAACGTTTGTCCGGAATGACGTGATTAATGACTTTCAACGGAGTCGTATTTTGTAAGTGAATACATTTAGTAGCCGATGATGGAAATAAATAGCGTTTGTGTTGAGTAGAGAAAAATATAAAGTTTTCGTTGTTTTGGAAATGTTGAAGCATGTTTAAGGCAGTGATACACTATCCCGAATGCAAAATGTTGCGTGGCATCGACGTTTCAGAGAAGGTGGGGAAAGTGTCAAAGACCACGTACGATCTGGACGTTCATGGATTTCTAACCCCGTTGAAACCATTGAAAAATTTTATGCGGTGGTACGTAAGAATATGCTTCAAACAGTGACAGAGTGAAAATGAAAAAAAAAAAAAACTATTTTCTTTCATGTTTCTTTCTCCCCTGATTTCACCGCTGAAACTTCAGAATATTTCTTGAACTGGAACGCCACAAGCAGGGTCATTTTTTTCAATCTGCAGATAGAGTTAAAAGTGCATCACAGGCTGAAAATGGATTCGAGAAATGTTCCGTTGATCTTTACAAACGATGGCAAAAGTGTGATGTTACTCAAGGGTCTAACTTCGAATTTGGATATGTTTCAGAAACTTAACTAGACATTTTTTAAGTTAAAGACTTAGTCCGGAAACTTTTGAATTCAACTACGTATAGAGAAAAATTTTGATTTTTTTAAAATAAAGGTAATTTAAAAAACACTCATTTTACATTAAAGAAAAAAATACAGAATTTTGCTTTCCAAATTCATTAAATTAGGTAAATTTATATTTTTTTACTTTTATATATTTATTTTCATTGAACGTAAACGGACTTGAAAGTGAAGCATGCCAGATTAAAGTTACCAATGATCAAAATCAAATTTAAAAGTATTCGAAATAAATTTCTATACTGACGTTTAGAAGAGAAAAATTGCCTTTTAAAAAGTCAAATGTTAAGTGGAACATTAAAAAGAAAGCAGTTTTAATGAGACAAATAAAGTTTGATTTAAGGTGAAGTGAATTTTATTTCTTTCACTGTCAAAGATTATAATCTAATTCTAAGAAAATATGTTCTGCAGAATTATTTTTTTCTTCCAAATCCCTTGGTGCTTGATCTGACATCACATAAATACGTAGAGCAAGGGTCGGGGAAAACTAAAAGGCGAATTAAATCCTACACGTGTTTTAGTCAGAATTCGCGAGGAAAAAAATGTTCCTGTTCAATAAGTAAGACATGATTATTTTTTTGAGTGTTTTTCTCTTTAACAGAAGCAAGAGCAATTTTGTTGTTTCCTCAATTAGCTTATTCGCTGAAAGCTTTGTGTTTTTATTACGTATTTGTCTTCTTTAAAAAAAACAATTCTTTTTTTTATTTTGAGGAAATTTTCGGAGGATTTGGAATGAATATTTTATCTCTTTCACATCGATTAGAGGAAGGAGGAACATTTAGTTTATCACGTTAACGAGACTAGATAAACTCTTGGAAATTTAATCTTTGTAAACAAAAAAAAATTAGGACTTTAGTTATTAAAATTACATGTGTTTTTATAATGAGCAAAATGAAATAAATAAAAAAGGGGCTTTCACAGATGAAACAAGCACTTTCTAATATTTGATTAGCTAACATTCCATTCAAAATTTAAGCAGATTAAAAATGAGTTTCAGATCCAAATTTTTAAAATTGAATTTCAGGTTTCTGAGATTAGGGCCGAAAAGTATGCGATAAAAAGTTCCTTACTTAAGAGTAGGATAAAATTCCCTCTCTGCGCTTCCCGTGATTTCCACGGGCAAACGTAGACGTAACACACGTAACGCTACGCAGTGAGAGGGTTAATACATAGCAAATTGATTCACGTAAAACATTGCAAGCAATCTATTTGAACATATCCTACTGACAAATTCTGTTGGAGTAGTATGAGTATATTGGAGGTGCATTTAAAATATTTTTTTCAAAGTATTTCCGGTAAACATGAATTTGAATTAGCTTTAAACAGTAAATACAGAGTGTCTGAAAAAGATTGTACCTTTTTTAAAATTTTTCACTGAGGTACTTGTGGAATGTTTTATTTTTCCAGAAGTTAGGTAATATATATATTGAAGTGTTTTCTGTATCAAAGTTGTACCTTTCAAAGATTCAATATGTGTGCCTTTCGTGACATGGCAGATATCTAAACGATACTATATTTCCGTCCATACTCGCATCAACATATCTCTTGTAACGGCAGCAAATTCATTTCTTATTTGCCCTCGCAGCTCTACCAGATCTCGAGGTAATGGTGGGAGAAAAATTTTGTTCCACCATGTCCTAAAAAGAATGTACCATTTTCTTTATATTTTTCTAGGTACTCAGAGTGGTAAAATTCGAAGTGGATGCTACTAGATATTCCTAGCTTTGAAATATCCGCCTTTCCTGAGTGCAGAAATTTGTCAACATTGAACCCACCAAACCATAGACGGCATTTTGGGCCTTCTGTGGTTTGAGCCTCCTCATTTCCATAATGACGTAAGAAGATAGCTGAATGAACAACTTCCACAACGTTTGACACATCGAAATGTTCGTGATGATAAAGCGTTGTTGAAATGACCTCCAAGGTCTCTGGACATATGACGCCCTGTGACTTCATTTTGTTGGACTTTATCAAAAACAAAGTCTTTGCACACCTTTGCCTTGAGATCTGGTGGAGCTGCGAGCGTGGATCAGAAATGAATTTTGGTGTCGTTAGAAGAGACATCTTGGTGCGAGTATGGACGGAAATGGAGTATCGCTTAGATATCTGCCGTATCATGAAAGGTGTCCATATTGAATCTTTGTAAGATACCACTTTGATACAAATAAAACCTTTATATATTACCTAATTTCTGGTACAATAAAACATTTCAATACAAACTCACAGAAACTAGAGACAATTTTTTAAAAAGGTACAATCTTTCTTGGACACGCTGTGTTTCTCAGTTTGCATTTATTCTTTATAGCAATGTTCATGGAGAAATAATAATAAAATATGAGTAATATTTTTTTATTTTCATGTTATGTCTATTTTTTTACAAACAAATCTCTATAGAATAGTAAATATCAATCTGGAAATCTAAGACTGTCAAATGAAATTGTCTCAATAAAAAGGTTTTCTAACACTGGAAATAAAAAAATTATAAATTGTTTTAGTTTTTATTTGATAAATCAGAGCATTATAAAATCCTCGCAAATGTGTTTCTCGTCTTCGTATACCAATTCATTCAATCAATAGTTAAATGGGGAAAAATCTGACCAAGAGACTAAATAATTAAGTTTCTTATTTTATTAAAAAAATATTTCACACACTTGCACAAACCATTACTCCTATTACTAAATACTTAAAGGGTGTCAGAAACCTCTACAGCGATAATGTTAAATTGACTATTTTCGACGTAACTGTTCTCAAAATTTGTTCTATGTACAAGCTTGGAATTTTTCAAACAATTAAAATACGTTTTTTTTTTCATTACACCAAAATGAGCTTTTAGCTAATTTTTTTTTTTTTTTCATAATTTATAAAATATTTTATCAAACATAATGAAATTTGACCCATTTTTCACATAAAAAATTTGTAAAATTCTCATGTTGGTATATATTAGCCATTATAAGTATATCATTAAAAACTTACATACCAGTAAGCATTATTTTCCCGGAAAAGGTACATCAAACATCAAACATTTACATTTTAAGATAATAAACTTTAATGTATAATTACTTTTTCATTAAAATATTTCTCCCCATGCTCCAAATTATCAATTTTTTTTAAAAAATTCCTGATCCTTTCTCTTCCTCTCAAGTCTTTTTTTCTTTCCTAGCTTCCTTTGCCATTTGTAAACACGAGTATTTAGCCTTTAACAGCCTCTATTTGTTGAGGCAATTTATTCCCTGTACCGTGTAATCACAAGGCTCAATATGAAGTTTTCTCAAAATTTCTGGTTTTCATACACTTCCCATATAAAATGGGGAAATTGCATCATATGTGTCCAATGATAATATTTCTATTTGTGCAAATGTTATCTACGGTACACGAGATTATATTACGTTATTTATACTTCCATTGGGATTTTGTCTACCTCCGAGTAAACTCTATTTATTGCAATTCTGGGTTAAATGTTTTGATTTCCATCATTCATTGAACTTTTCTGCAGAAACAAAACACTTTGCTTACACCAGTGTTTCTCAAACTGTGGCGCGCGACAACTATATAAGGGGGGCGCGAGCCTATTGAAAAGTCGAAAACAAAAGATTATTTAAAAAATTATTAATTTACTGAAGGTAAACAAACAAAATACATTCTGACATAATAAAAAATAAAATACACATTTACACTGATACATTACACATATAAATATATCAGTGCTACTTAATGCATTTTATAATTAATTTAAGAATTCTAAGCCAAGAACAAGTTTATTAATTACCCCAGTGATCCCATGGGTTTGTCATATATATAATTTATAACAAAAATTAACACTTATCTTGATAATTTTTGTACGGTTTATAATTAAACCTTGACTGCCGATCACAAGTTTCGCGATTTGCATCCCAATGCCAACCGTTTTCCACGTAGGCACACATATGTGATGTACTGGGGGAGGAATAAAGGAGCAAAAATAATCTGGAATAAGTAAATCCTTCGCAAACATTGTCAAGGTCATTTTATTACATTCCAAAGTCTTGGAATAATTTTACGGATAGCAGTGCACAGAAAAAATAGTACTTCGGAAAGACGCATATATACGTCTGGAGAAATAAAGGCTTTGGCTTAGCGAGACGTTTACACACACGGGTACGTTTATATTGAGAGGTTAAAGTCGTATCGTAGTTTTAGCGTCAAAGTATAGTATTATTGAATTCAGTACTTTGTTATTGTATGGGGGGGCCGCGATGGAAATAATGATTGAATATTGGGTCGCGAGCATTGTAACTTTGAGAAGCACTGACTTACACTTTTCACCATAGGACTCAGTTTAAATGATTACTTAAAAATAGGTTTTAAGAACATCGAATTATCCTAGAGGTTTAAGTAAGTTATTGTTAGAAAAGTTCAAATCTATGCAATTTGAAAAAGTAAAAATCTCAAAAATGTCATATTAAGAAGATTTTAGGTTTCCAACACACCCCTTAAATGATTCGAATAGAAATGAATTTCTAAAAAATGTGCACTACCAGAAATATGGAATAGATAATCTGCCTTTTTTTTCTTTGAAAAAGAATGAAATATTAGAGCCAAATAAGACAGTTGAAAATTAAAATATATTAACTTTAAAGCTTTAAAAACAATTTCAACAAAGCAAATCCAGCTCTTTATGTATCTTAATTTATTTGAATTAAAGCGTTATTCATAACTCTCTCCAATGTTTCGCAGTACTTTACTGAAAAAAATTGAGAAGAATCCAGCAAAAAAAAAAAAAAAAAACATTTGAAAAAACACATAAGCAATTCAAGTTTTCTTTACTTATCTTACGGAGGTTCTACGTGTGATAACTTAATTACACGACATACATCAATGCGATAATCTAGTTTCGGACGATCTTTAGTACTGGGAACTTTCAACGTTCTTCATAGAACGCATTATCCTTCCTGGTCTTCTACGTAAGAAAAGTTTTAGCACCCCCTTTGTCTTGTGATGCAGCAGAAATGTATGGAAGAATAACACGTACTATGCATAGCATTGATAGTACCATATTGAGTAGAGTCGGGAAGGAACTGGAATATTGATGTATGCCGTGGGAACAAGGCTTCACATATAGAACGCCTGAAAGGTAAGTAAATAAAACTTGAATTGCTTACTTATTTTTTCAAATGTGCTTTTTTCTGCTTTATTCGTAGTCTCTTTACTATAGCTTCGAACCAATGGAGGGAATTATGATTTACTATATTACAGTGCTTCTCAAACTTTCAGTATTTGAGACCCAATTTTCAATCATAATTTTCATCGCGCCCCCTCCATATGATAACAATATATTTAACTCAATAATAATATACTTAGACACTAAAAATACAATGCGATTTTAATTATAAACCGTTCAAATTATCAAGATAAGCATTACATTTTGTATACATTTTTGTACATGACAAGCCCATGTAATTATAGTCACTAGTCAATAGTGTGTTAAGTCACTAGTAATTATTAATCTTGTACTTATCATAGTGTTAATAAATTAATTATCAAGTACATTGTACAGTACTGATACATTTATAAAAGTACGTATATAATATCAGTGTAAATGTATATTTTTCTTTTATTGTATCAGAATGTATATGGTCTTGCCTCCTTTCAGTAAATTTGTAATTTGTTAATTCTTTTATTTTCGACATACTTGCGTCCTTTATGTAAGGTTATCACGCCCCCCAGGGGGACCGCGCCTCACAGTTTGAGAAATGCTCCTGTTCTATAAAAAGGGGTTGTATAAAGCTCCACTTGAATAAATCAAGATTTAAAACCATAGGTTAAAATCCTTTGCTTCGGAAGATATTATAACGTACGCTTTTTGTGTTACATTTTCATCTTTTATGTACTTTTGATGATCAAACAAAGTAATTGCTCAGATAAAAGATATAACTATTTACAACGCAAAACTAATATATATATATATATATGTGTGTGTGTGTGTGTGTGGGTGTGGGTGTGTGGGTGGGTGTGTGTGTGGGTGTGGGTGTATTGCGTTTTTTTATTTATTTTTTTTACTTTGGCTCAGATAAAATTTCATTAGAGTAATTCAGTTGCGTGATTTTAATATGTTTTCTTTTTCCCTCTTTTTCTTTATATTAATGTCTCTCAAGTGTTCTATAAGTTGAAAGCTGCTGTTAGTGAATAGTTCTGTAATAACAGAATGCTCCTAAAGTCACATTTCTTTTCAGTTCTTCCCTTAAGTGCATTCCTCGGTAAACACCCAGGAGAAGAACTGAACTCTGTGAGTAATTTTCAATGTTTCGCTGCAGCAAACCACGAGCACTAAACGTTTCTTGTTTGCTGTTAGAATCAGCAAAAGGCTTTATCTCTGCAGTCCACTCACGTACTCGGAAGAGCTCTACCTCTGAATGGACAATGAGTTCTCAAACCGATTTCTTTTTCTTTTGAATAGAAATGACTTTTTCCTCGACTTCTTTAAATTCTCGATGTGGAAGAATCGCTGCCCTTCAAAAGGAAAACTTTTAAATACAGATTTGCTCAATGGATCTTAAAGTTTTAAGCATTCATTTTCCGTTATGCTTACAGTGGAATGCATTCTTTGAAGATATTCATGGCATTATATTAACTGAAAATCTCAAATCGTGGAGTTATGTATCATATACATGTACTTAAATGAATGCTGATACATTAAATATTTAAATTGTATCAAATAACTTAACTGTGGTTTGTCTTGTGTATATTATTTTAAGTATTTATAAAATTTTATGTTTACTACTTTAACTCCTTGAGTACAATGTCACCACTAGAGTGGATACAGGCAATGTATAGGGCAAAATCTCATTGCAACCCCATTTGGAAACATGGCTAAGTGTACAACCAGAGTAACAAGCAAAGGAAATACTATAAGACAATACTTGTGATAGCCCACCGGCTGTGGGTACTATCTCTTTATCATCCACGCGACCATACTTTGAGGGGATAAAAGATTGATCACCTAACGCTTCCATCATAAAATTAGTTTATTATGATCTTAATTTATATTCAACAAAATAACACTATTCTAGGAGGCTTATGATCAGGAGTGATGAGACATAAACTGTAATTCTAACAAAAAACACCATAAACCACCTAATCTGTATTTATAGATGATTTCCTAACTTACTCTAGAATCAGCACTAGTCTTAAAGCTTATTCTAAATTATCTTACCGCTATTCCACGGCGAACAGCTACGGTCCTTATATCGTCAATCTAATACTTGATCCCACTTGATCCGACAAATGGATAATCTCCTGGCTTCGAACTCACTTAGACTTTCATAGAACTTCCCCATCCTCTCCTAGCACTTCTTGGACCTTCATTAACACTATTAGACCTCCTCCTTAGAACTCTAAGGACTCTTAGAACTCTCTATTAGAACTCTAAGGACTCTTAGAACTCCACGCGTATACTGAAGCTCCGATATATACACAATTCCTAATCTGCATAATCACGTTCTCTTCATTTGTTGGTTGGAAGTAATTGCCATTCTAGCCCCAAATTTTTCCCAAGGGGTTTTTTAATAGATGTCACGATAAAACCCCGTCACATACTTCTCAAACTTTCAATACTTGCGACCCAATATTCAATCATAGTTTTCAACCCATCCCCCTCCATACAATAACAATGTGTTGAATTCTATAACACGATACTTTGACGCTGAAGCTGAAATACGACTTTAACCTCTTAAGTGCAGCCGCGAATATAAATGTCTCACTCAGCCTGTGCGTAAATTGCCCCAGACGTACATAAAAATCTTTACGATATACGATATTTACTGTTCACTGCTATCCATAAAATTATTCTAAAGGCTTTGGAATGCGATCAAATGACCTTGGTAGGATTGAAAGGATTCACTTATTTCAGAGAATTTGCTTATTTTTACTCCATCCTTCCCCCGAATACACCACATATGCGTTCATATGTGCCAAACGATGGCATTGGGGAGCAAATCTCCGAACTTTTAATTGGCAGTTAAGGGATTAATTATAAACCGTACAAAATTATCATTAGAAGTGTTAGTTTTGCATATAGTTTTATATATGACAAGCCCGTGGGGACACTGGTAATTATTACACTTCTTCTTAACTTAGTATAGTTAAATTAATTATAAAATACGTTGCGTAGTACTGATACATTTATAAGTGTATCATATCAGTGTAAATGTTTATTTTTTATCATGTGAGAATGCATTTTGCTAGTTTACTTTAAAAAAAATTAATAATTTTTTAAAATAATCTTTTGTTTTCAAATTTTAATATGTCCGTGCCCCCGTCCTAGTGTTATCACAACCTACAGTTTGAGAAACGCTGTTATCAGATAAAGTTTCTTTTACCGGGATTTAAAAAAGTTAAGTTGAAAATGTCTAATTTAAAGAAATTTGAAAAAATGGGGAAATTTAAAATTATAAAATAGCAGATCTTTGAAAAATTACTCGAAATGTTGGTTCCTTGGAACTAAAAGCTTTTTCTCATAAGTGTATTGTTTTTTTTAGTTCCATTTTCAATTTTCTTCATCACAAATAAATAAATCCGTTCTAGAGCCAATGTTGTAATCATCGGTTTCCGGCAAATGTTCTCTTTTAGTATCACTTCTGTAAAAATCCAGAGATGATACCATACCGGCAAGAAAAAGTAAGAATAAACAACAAAAATAGCTATACAATTTTTAAAAAGCGAAACACAAACGAACGGGCGCCTTGATCAGTGTCAAAAGGAAAAATGAAATGCGCGATATAACGTCAAGGTAGGCATCCCCAAATCCAGCCTCTTTGACTGAGATTTCTGGTGGTACCAGAAAATCGAGTCTGTTACTCAAGAAATTAACATTCTTTACTGAATCAATCAAACTTTGCACCACTCCAATGTTAACATAAGACGTCAAAGATATATTAAAGTGTTTTTCTTACACGATAGAAGATATAGTATGAAAATTTTATCTTATATAATTTATTTATGGATAAAATGAAATCAATGCATAATAAAAATGCGTTGAACAATAAAATCAATGCAATTTGGCTTTGGAATTCTTATAGAGATACGAAAAGAATGTCATTTAAAAAATTATAATAGAATATTATACATTTTCGTACTATTTAGACCCAAATTGAACTGAGCAAATGATTATTTTAATAATTTCAGTATTAAAAATTATTTTGGAAGAATATTTGTATGTGTAATTATCATGAAATTATGAAGTAGGGAGTTATGGAAAATGTAAAAAGCAGACAAACAAATTTTTATTAAATCGGTACGAAAACCTCTCTCTAGAAAAAGTCGTGAAAAAAGACCAAGAATTTAATCCTCTTTTATATGAATAGATGGGATATTAACAGTGAAGCTCTATATCAACTGTGTGGTCTAATTTGTGAAGCTCTAGCAACATATGATATTTACTTATGAATTTCGAAAAAATGTGACAGAATCACTATAAAATAAACAAATAACTCATAAAATATGTGGTTAATACATTAAATTTAAACCAACAAAAATTACCTCATAATGATCTCGAAATTGAAGAATCGCTTGAAGAATTATGAATTGAATCTCTACTGAATTTAAATTCATTGATTGCATTAAAAAACATTTGATGTGGACATGTGTGTGTGTGAAAAATAAATTAAAATTGTATCAAAAAATCTCATTTAAATGTCATCCAGTTTTTAATATTTCGTGGATTTTTCTTATAGAGGAATTCTCATTTGAGTGGTCAATTTTACAAAAATAATTAATAAAATTATTTGCTAGGAAGAAGAAATTTTTCACTTGGATTGCAGCTCTTAGATAGTTTCATCAACTACTTTTACTGTGTATTTTATACACAACATAAAAATAACTTCATGAGAAGTAATGAATTTACCATTTTTAGTAGAACAACTTCTAAATAGGAAAAAGGATCATGTAAGTTTAATGTCTATTCTTACTTCCAAATGGAGATATTTGCTCGTTGAATGAACACCAACAAATATTGGACATTTTTTTAAAAGAAGTTCAAGCAATCTAAAAATATTTCTAATCCAAAGTAGATTAAATCAAAATAATTCCATTGTGTGGCACGTTCATTACACAATAGATAACTAAACAATAGGATGTGAATAAAGAATGCATGTAATAGAAAATTAAATTAGCTAATTGTTAAGGATTTTACAATTAAAAATTGCTTGCCGAGTGTAATCGACATTAAAATAAACACTTATTGTGTATTCCCTTTTACACAAAGAATATTTTACCAATGTGTTTTCATATTCTAAAAATTTTTAAAATAATTTCATTTTTTCCTTGATTTATAAATAATAGAGGATTGATTTTCTTGGGTATGATTTCTAAGAAATATTTCAATATGAATGTCTTTTGAATTTTTTTATTTAGAAATACAGTAAATATACCTGTTAAGTGTGTGCTGTATCATTCATCAGGCAAATACTGCATCTAGTTTTCATTTAAAGATCTTCACTGTATTATTATTTACGTAAAATAGAGAAAGGGAAAAAATCACATTCAGCCAAACCAGCTGGAAATATTTAGCTTCTTTAAGGTTACACGGCACCTTTTTTCAAAACTCTTTTTTTGGAGACAGCAGCAGTACAAATAATTTGTTTAAACAATAGTCAAAACAAACATAAAACACAGAAAAAATACCACTTAAGAATATGAAAACCACTTTAGCGTATAACAAAAATGCACAATGTCATGTAGCATATTCAAAAAGGAAAACCAAAGCTTGTTATTAACAATAAATAATTGAAGAATCAAAACAAAGAAATCTGAAAATAAAATTATATAAAATTAGAAACATATTAATTAAACATCACATACAAGTTCACAACAATTAAATGTAATTACTTTAAACTGTGTTCTAGACTTGAAAAAAAGAAAAGGGGAATTTTGATGACACGAACTCGGGTCGAAAAAAGAGAAGAATCACTAGGGTACCCCGAAGTCTTGACGAAACACCTTGGGAAAAGGAAGATATCTTAAGAGCACCTCGGGGTTGTTCCACCCGTACTCATCTAAAGAAGATGAGCCTCTTGAAGTATCTATAAAGTTTAATCATTAATACAATTTTTTAGGCTTCTGTATGCTTTTTATAGTCGGATATTTTTTGTTTCTCACAAACTATAAAAAAATTGAATCAAATTCTTTTTCTGTGCCTTACATTGTACGGTATTTTACAGTTATTTCTTTAAAAAAAGTTTAAGTTAAGCCAACAGATAAGCATCCTTACTAATATTATAAACGTGAAAGTTTGTGTGAATGTTTGGAACTCTTTCACGCAAAAACAACTAAATGGATTTTAATGAAACTTTACAGTAATATAGCTTATACATCAGAATAACACATAGGCTATAATTTATAAAGATATTGCGTGAAGTGTAAAAATATAACGATATTTGTCAAGTAAGTAGGAAAAAAGTCTGTCATCTGCAAAAAAGCTTGCGACAGCATATATCAATCTTTTATGTGTGAAGCAAAACTTTGTCTTTTGTTTTGCCTACACTAGGCGCCAGAAATGCGAAAGCTTAAACAGGCGGAGTGTGAGGCTGATTACAATTTTAACATAAAATAAATACAACAAAAAGTAATATTAACGTATTACACTTCCAGATATAAATCATTTAAACTATTTTAAGCGTTCATTACCCAAAATTTGTAACAATGTGTTACTTTTGCTGAGCAGAGATCAGCTTAGGAAGGTGTTTTCAAAAATCGACCCACAAGAGAGTTACGGAGAGTTATAGATAAAAAGAAAATATTTTTTATCAGCTGTTTGATCTACAGACTTAAAATTTAAAAAACAGGGTTTTTTTATTCAGCTGAGATATGCAAAAAAGCTTTTTTTTTGTTTAATTTGCAATTCACGTAAAATTAATTCATTAAAAACTTCTTTAACCTTCAAACTGTATTGTTTAATTTTTCATTTCCCCTGTGCAAAGAACGGGTATAACAGCTAGTATATTATACTTTACCATTAAGAATCTATTCAAAATCAGAAATATTTTCATCCAATCTTCATTTGTTCATATAATTGTCCGATTTCATTTCTCACATAAAAATAGAAGACACGAATTATTAAAGGAGAATTTATCATTAGATATTATCGAGTTGCTTATAATGCATTATGGAGGAAAATTTTCGCAGCGCTAGGTGTAAATGTACTGAAATCTTTCGGCTAATGGCTGTTCATCTAGAATTTTTGTGGATAATTTTCACTTCCCTTAAATCGCAATTATTTAAGTTAATGAAGGTTGCATATCTTAGTTTAATGTTTTGATTCAATTTCCTTATCTTTTGTTGAAAAAAAATATACATCTTGCTGTCTCTTTCTAGGAAAGAAACATTTAATGATTTAGGTTGCATCTGTGTATCCTGGATGCGAATTATAATTACGGCAATAATGGGGAGGCATCATTTTTTTCAGTTACAAACGACGTTATTAAAAACTAATGACTCATTTAAGAAGTCTAAAGTCATATTTTCTTTTTAAAACAGTTAGCGAAATATAGCAAGTGCCTTTTGTTGTGCGTGTGCTAGCACAAGCTTTAGACTTTCTTTTTTTCCTTCTAGCTTTCTTTAAAGGATGGAAAAATTGTGCAATTAGTAATACTGCCTAACCCAGATGAGACGTGTAGAATGCTTTTCCTTCATGCAATCATTTGCTTGTTTCGGGAGTTAAATTTATTGTAATTAAAGAGAATATGTTTTATGGATTCTGTAGCATTTAAAGAGATAAAAGTGCAAAAAAAAATGATTTTTACGTAATTAAGCATTTTTTGTGCAGTATTCTTCATAATTATAAAAGATATTTTTTTAAAAAAAGAATTATTGTGCTTTAAAATAACTAATTATTCTCCATAAAAACTCTGATAATATTTGAATGCGTAGTTTCTATGGAAATCACAGAAGAATCATTATTAAACTGCAGAGTTGACAAAAAAGCATAAAAAAAACGAATTTCTTAAGAAAAGTATACGGTAAGTACATAGAATTTGTTGTATTTCATTAAAGATGTGCTTGTGGGAACATTACTTTATATTAGATTACTCTGACGTAACTCTTAGGGATTTGAGATCAAGTAGCATTTACTGGGAATATAAATATATGAGCAATTTATCAACTACTCAACTACTGCATTAACAGTAGTTCATTAAAGTTAGACGAAATACCTGTGTTTCGGTTAAAGAGTATAATCCAGTTATTACATGGAATTCCTGAGTATTTCATGAAATAATTGACCCAGTTACAGTGCCTTGTAAACCAATTTCATATAACTAGTTATTCTATGACATAACTAGACATTCTACAAAAATTAATTAATCATAGACAATTTATGTGAAAAATTATAAAAATAATATTAAAAAGCTGCATATGTTTAATTATCTAATGATAGTTTTTTCTCTTGAAAAGTACATTTCATATTGCGGATAGGTTAATTGATAAATAATATAGGAAAACCGAATTGAGATTTAACAGTATTTTTGCTATATCAGATAGTGCAGTAACACAGCTATATTTAAATTTTAATGAGATATATATAAGTCATTGGCTACTTAGGTTTTTAGACAAAAGCACTTAAGCTACATAAAAAAAGATTTAAATTTTTTTATGAAAGACGTAAATCTTTTATATACTTTAACTATTAGGCACGCGTTGAAGTGATGTAACTATTGAAGCGAATGGCTGGCACTATATCCAGTTTGTACCAAATAACAACTTGGTTATAATCCATAATTAGTCACTAAAGTTTCTTTGTCATTTTAAACAGATCAATTTATTGAATTAATAAATTTTATTAAAACTATTTGACAAACCTGAGATTCCTGTATGTTTTTAATCCTAATACTACAAACCTTTGAATTATCAATACGCAATTTATCCATGATTAAGCAATTACAATAGAATGATATGTGGAAAACACAACATAGAGAGATGCAAATCAAATGAATATTAAACTGTGCTTATCTGGGAAGATGGTACTCAAAACGGTATATTACTCTCAGTAGTAGTTTGTGTCCTCACAAATCACTCGCTTACCTTTGTACAATACTAAGACATAAATGTGTCAATTAATACAACCTCTTGTAGAACATTTTTTCTTACCTGGAACAACTAAACTCGGAACACAGTTTTAGTAGAAAAAAAATCTCTATCATTAAAATAAGTTAGTATACTTACAACTTGCAGTTTACTTCATTACATGACATTCTTAAGACCTCCAACTGCTTTATAAGTTTGTTATTTTTTTATTTTAAAGTGATTTACACAGAGTATCCTGATTTATAAACGATCCAAAAGTTAGGACTTATTATTACGTAACGTATAATCGAAATGTAACAAAAACTGTTCATCCGTGGATTAGAGACCTCTCTCAGATTTTTTGGTTCTAGTCCGATTGGTTGCACGTGCGTGCATTATTCGGCAATTGCAGACGATAAGTTTGTTACACTGACTTCATTAGAAAAGATGTGGACGCCACATCAAAAGATTATGTGCGTACTGTGGTTAACGGATTTTAAATCAGTCACTCGTGAACAGCGACGTGTTCGAACAGAATGGAATGTCGATCCTCCGATATCAAAATCTATCCACCAATGGGAAAGAACTTAGAATGATACGGGAACTTTGACATCTCAAACTGTCAAGTATTATTAAATTTTGGTGATAGAAGACCCTATTGATTATGTGCATGATTCATTTTGTCGGAGTCCTGATAAGTCTATTAGGCAAGCCAGTAACGACATTCCATTCTGTTCGAACATGTCGCTGTACACGCGTGACTGATTTAAATTCCGTTAACCAAAGTACGCACAACATCTTTTGCTGTGGCATCCACATATTAACTAATGAAGTCTATGTAACAAGTTATTGTCAATTATTGTTGAATAATGCGCGCAAGTACAACCGAACGGACTAAACCCGAAAAATCTTGGAGGTGTTTCCAAACCACGGATAAAAAGTTTATTACATTCTGATGGGTAAATCCGTAATAATAAGCCATAACTTTTGGATAGTTTAAGCCCGAAACACTGTACTTATGGAAGAGTGAAACATATTTTACTAGATGGAAAATGTTTGATTGAAGTAGAAATGAATGTTATAATTTAATGCGCCTTTTCACAGGAGAGTGAGGTTGAGAAAAGAGAGGAAAATCACGCGGGAAGCGCTTTTTTTATCAAACAATAAAGTTGGGCTTAAGTTATGTTGTTTAATAATAGAGAGAGACGAATGCAACTTTAAACATGCGTGTTTGTGTTTTGAATAAGAGTGATCTAGGAAGACTTTATATTTATTCTGTGAGTTTGCGTAAAGCAAAGATCGTAATTTGATCTCAACATTGTTGACTTTGATGCATGGCAGCCTGTATTTGTATTCAGAGTAGCTATGTTATACATTCTTTCAGCATGTACTTCTAATATTTAAAAAAGTAAACGCGAACGTTTAGCAGATTTACAGCTTTTCAACTCATTCTGAATTTTTTATATAAATCTATGTAATTTCGGAAAGATATTGCTTTGGTAGAATTTTTGAACGCAGTAGAAACAAAATTTATTATGAAGACATTTCTAGAGATAAATCATATATTAAACAAAATTTTAAACAATGATAAACGACCTATTCTATTGATTTTAACTCCATCTCCAAGAATGCTCCTCAACACATATTGAATACTTCTAATTCACATCTCTGCGTGTAAATAGCTTCCCCCTCTTCTCTAAAAAAACTGCAGTTTAAATGGACGATATGTCGAGTAAAGTTCAATTCTTAAGAAGTGTTTGATGTCTGGTTTATTAAAAAGCAGAAAAAGGATACTTTTAAGGTAATAATCCGAAAAGAAGATTAAAAATGTCGAAATAATAATTTTTTAATTTGTTAATACTTTAGTAGTTTATTTTTTCACTAAAATCTCATTTATAAGAATCTTTTAGATGTTATTCTGCCTTAGGAGTTACGCGAGCATAAAATATATATGCTTCAAATTTTTATTTTGATTGATTTCGTGTGCATTTATTTTTCTACGAAAACATATTGTATCCATTAAATGTTTGAATTACGTTACTACTATTGAACTTCTAAGCATGTTCAATATCGTAAGACAGAGCATTGGAGAAATACCATTGTAATTAAGGGCGGAAAACAGCTTCTTAAAAAAATTAATTTCTTATTTATGCATTTCATCTTGATCATTCTTTTTTGAAACACATATTTGGATTATTTTACGTCTATTATGTATTTTTAATAAATTCATTCAATTTTAATGTAATTTAATTCTATATTCATATTTTTGCCAAACACAACTTTTAAAGCATAAAGTAAATTGCAACAAAAGTGAATACAGAAAACTAAAAAGAATGTAACCTTACTATGGAAGAAGAAAAAGGCAAAAAAAAAATAAATGTTGTGTTATGCTGCTGCAGATTATTTTTCTTGACAAAATTTGGACGATACGCTGTTTTTACTTAAATTAGAAGCATTATAAGAAAAATGTTTTATTTAAACTCTTGATGAATAACTTAATTTTGAATCACATTCATGGTATTTTATGTGGCTAGAATGATTCATTGGGGTCATTCCAGTAAGTTTATCACGGCAAGAGAAAAATCGAGCCTTTGTTTCAGTTTCTCCAAAATGGAAATAAAAAAAAATTGCTACGATGATCTTATGTGATCTAAAATCAATGCCTTCCGCTCATCCAGAGCAACGATTTTGTTTGGAAAAAAATATTGATCTTTAAGAAGGCGGAAACTGTGCGAGAGATGAGGGAATAGATATTTAAGGGCATCGATAATAAAATAAAAATATTTTCTGTTACAATATCTTCAGAAAAAAATTAATTGTTAACTAATTTTTTAAGAATGTGTAATGTGAATAAATTCAAAAAAATAAAAGATGATGAAAAAGCAGAGAGAATGTTTCTGTTAAGTTTTCTGGTACACAGTAAAAGGGAATAAGAGAATTAATTTAATTTACACATGAAAAAATGACATTTCTCTGGAGAAGAAAATAATATAAAGGATTATAAAGGAGGTGGAAAATTACACCTCTTGGAATTTGCTTACGTTATTGAGTAAGTGAGTGTTTGAGGTTATGGCGCAAGAGAAAATATTGGCTAAGCGCTTGCGTTATGGAAATGGACCACTGCTTGTTCGAATTGTAGCTACATTCTGAAACGTTTCATCTTTACATATCTGTGATAAATCAGAATTCATTAATGTTGATTTGCCAACCCGCATATTTGCCATGTATGGCGTCCCATAATAGATAAACGGGTGTTCTGGGGATACCTTTTGTGTTCCCTTTGGTCCTCGCTTCGCTGTAGACCGAAGGTAGGAGTGAACTTGCTCCTTACAATCGGGTCTCTTTGGAAAAATTGCTGTAGTACTACAGATAAAGGGTGCTGGATTTACCCGTTAAATCTTCACCCCGATGCTGTAGTGCTATATCCTGAGTCTACTCCAGATTAGCGTCAGACCTGACTGTTGGCACATTGCCTCCATCATTGGAATCTGGAGTGGGTGAAGGCACCCCGGGATGAAGTTTTTTTGCTGTTATTGATCCAAATCAGCTGTGTCCGGTCAAAGGCCTCGTTTTACCCACTCTGAACATTGATAAAATTGCCACTTTTGCAAGATTTATGTTAATTTCTTCACCAAATAATGAAATGTATAAAAAGTCCCCGTTTGCTATAAATACAGCTCTTTTTGGAGTGGGTGGTGAACCGAAGTCTGTAAAACCCTTACAGTCCGAGGACCTAACTATTGAAACTTCGACTGCTTTGCCCAAACGAAATATTTTCTTCTCGCGAAAACGTTTCTAAATTATCTCATTAAGTCCGCACAAATCTCTCATTTCGTGGAGAGTTGTAATTTCTGAACCTGATCTATTGAATTCTCCTGAAGCAGAAATTCTCGATTGATACTCTGATCAGGGTGTAATTCAGGTCAGGAGAATAACAAAAAAAAGGTACAACAATTCTTAAAACTAAACACTTAATTTTGACATTCAATAGTCCGAAAATGCAGACTACAAAAAACCCTATGTATTTAAACTGCAAAGTGCGTCCATATATTCCAAATTCTCTACACTGCTTAAATTGCCAGAGGTTCAGATATTTACAAACTTCCTGCTGAAGATAACTAACATGCTCTAGGTCTGCATCTGTAGGGCAATCTTGTACAGATTGTAGCCAAAAACCAAAATGCATTAAATGTCCAGAGCATTATACCGCATATTCCAAACTTTCCTCCAAATGTAAAACGGAAAAACAAGTAAAAGAATTCAAAACTGATAAAAATATAACTTACTTAGAACACTGAAAATTAATAAAGGGTGTTTTTTTAGAGGTATAGAACTTTAAATTGCAATAAAACAACGATGTATTATTCGATTGATATGATTTTTTTTTATTCGAAAGATAATCTTGTGGCATTACATTTTAAATATGATCAAGCAAGGCGTAGATTCGTCGAATGGGCCCAAAACGAGATTGCCGTTGTTCCCGATTTTCATAAGGGAATTTTGTTTAGCGATGAAGCGCACTTCTGGTTGAATGGCTACGTCAACAAACAAAACTGCCGCATTTGGAGTGAAGCTAATCCACAAGTGTATGTCGAAACACCGTTACATCCAGAAAAACTGACTGTTTGGTGCGCTTTATGGGCTGGTGGAATCCTTTTTCAAAAACGATGAAGGCCACAACGTTAGTCAATGGTGATCGGTATAGAGCCATGATTACTAACTTTTTCATTCCTGAATAGAACAATCATGATGTCCAGGAGCTGTGGTTCCAACAAGACGGCGCAACATGTCCCACAGCTCGTGCCACAATCGATTTATTGAAAGACACGTTTGGTGACCGCCTAATTTCACGTTTTGGACCTGTGAATTGGCCTCCAAGATCTTGTGATTTAACACCGCTAGACTATTTCCTGTGGAGCTATGTAAAGTCATTGGTCTATGCGGATAAGCCACAAACGCTTGACCATTTGGAAGAAAACATTTGCAGTGTTATTGCCGATATACGGCCACAAATGTTGGAAAAAGTCATCGAAAATTGGACGTCTAAATTGGACTACATCCGAGCCAGCCGTGGCAGTCATATGCCAGAAATCATATTTAAAATGTAATGCCACAAGATTGTCTTTCGAATAAAAAAAATTCATGTCAATCGAATAATACATCGTTGTTTTATTGCAATTTAAAGTTCTATACCTCTAAAAAAGCACCCTTTAGTTCCACGTAAATCACAAACTTACGCTAAGACAGCTAAATCTTTAACGAAACTCGCTACTTCACAGACAAATGAAAATATCACAAAAATTAAATGTCCACCTTTAAAATGACTTCTATCTTCATCTTCATCTCTCCCAAAAGCAAAAACATCTCCAACTGTTACCAGAGTTTCTCCATCGTCTTCAACTCACGCACACCTACTACCTTCCTCGTCTTCAATAACAGTTCCAGTGTCATACGAGTCTTAGGAAACTATTTCTGTGCTTAATATCACTCGTTCCACATCCAATAATATATTTGCCTCTGTTAAATGACCATAATCAAACCAAGAATTTGTTCAAATTAAGCACCCCCTCCACAGGTTAAAAATTTTCTGTCTAACTGAAACTCTGCCATCTGTTCATTGATCCACCCTGGCATGCGATAGTCAAACTTCGCGTGTATCCACTACGATTCGAGCTTTGAAACAAAGTGCTAAAAATCGTTCCAAAAAGTACAATTTAGAAAAATTGACAAACAATCGTAAAATTGAAATAAAAATGGCACCTCATAAAGCGAAGATAGGCTCACCATTAAATGATACAGGAGACAAGGAAACGATAGAATACGATGCAAAGGAATACGTTTTAAAGGACATCGCGTTGTAACGTGTTCAATATTCTCACCTTTTAACACCCCTACAAGTTAGAAATGGTAGGAAGTAAGTATTTTTACTTTCATTGTGTTTAAAGCAACATAAATTCTATCCAGTTATTTACATTTTTTGTGTGTCTTATTTCGCTTTTCATTGACTTGTTTTATTCTTGTCTGACTTGATTCTGACTTGATGGGGCATCCTCCATCAAAATTTATATGCTTCTGTCTTATGAATTGGATTTTCATATTTAATTTGATATTTTACCTTCTACTACCGAAAATGTATTTCTGTCAACATTTTAAGATATAATATTTTTAATTTCTTTTTACAAATCTTTGGTGCAGTATAGCCAGAACTGGTTATTGCTCCAAAAACCCCACATTCACTCACTCTCTCACTTTTGGCACGGATAGTCTTGTACACCGGTTGTGAAGTACACTTTGTATCACAACAGATATTCTTTTTATACACTCCGCTGGCTGCTTTGTTGCATCTGGAGGTTTATTTCAATTTGCAACAGAAATATGTTATTTTTGGAGGTTTGTGTGACTATCTTCAAGGATAAACTATTGCTCTAGCTTTCGAACAATTCCAAAACAATTTAAACTTATGAATACTCCTGTTTATTAAGGATTTCAATATTCTTGGATTTCGTGCATCTGCACATTTGAATAGAGATCTACAAATCATTTGAAAATACAGACATTTTACATTCAGACACAATCACTATACAATAACTGTAGAGGGGAATGAGTTTATAGAATTACACACTGTACGCTGAATTTCTATTGCTCTAACTGTTTGATATAAATTATTAAAAAAATTATGTATTCCTTTAGCCTTGAACTTAACCTCTTACAAACAAAAGGCAGTTGATAACTCTTTCATGTTATGCTTCAAATCAATCCATTGGATTTAAGCCTTAAAATAATAGTTTTTCAGCGGAAAACTTTTAAAACCGAAATTTTTTGTAAAAAATGAAAAAAAACATGTGGGATTGAATATTAACGTCGCTCGGCAAAGCTACTAGAGGACTTTTGGCGACGGACCTCGTAATTTTGAACCATGGTCAAGTAACACAAGGTCATGGGCATCAGAGATGACACCCTCTCTCCTAACTGTCACACCAACGGGTGGATGTTTGAGCTCTCGACAGATTTAACGTGAATCCCTTCCCTACACGACGGGTCTTTAATGGTACTGGGCTCGAACTCATGACGCCCTAGCCATGATCTGATGTCTTGAATACTCAGCTACCACAGCCGCATGAAAGTGTTACAATTAGTAAGATATTCACATTGAGATTTCCAAAAGTGTTGTAAAGATGTATCTGATTTGCATATAATAAAAACAAATAAATCCACTAGATCATGTCTGGTTTTTCTTAAATTAAATTACTGTTGTAACTCAGAAAGCTGTGAAGACTTATGGAACAACCTCGGAATGGGTAGAAGACGCTCTATGAGACATTATTACTAAAATTGAATCTTTAATAAATGTTCTTTTCATGTTTTTTCTGGCATTCAAAACAGAATTTTGACTATATGTTCTTACAAATAATGTTTTGTACATTTAAGATAGACTTCTGGTATAACAAATAAAAAGCATTTCCAATTAAATTAAATAACTTTCCGATACATACAAATAATATCTCAGGCGACTGTCGTGGAACAGATGAGTTATTTTCTTCAACACGAAGTTTATTGCGCTGTCACTCCCAAATCCCAAATTTCATAACTTAAATAATTGAGTATTAGATAAATGGTGACTTAAAGGCGGCATTAAGGGATTTAGAATAGATCTGATGCGCTCATCAGAGATCACGTAAGCTGTTTGCAAATCACCCAATCAGGTAGCGCGCAGATAGGATTCTTTAGCAAGAGATCAATCTCCACTTGTTTACTTAATCATGATCACATATCATTAGTTTATTTCACTGGGAGCTACTTTCTTCGGAGTTCGGAGGGGATTTGAAAGTCATAAAAAACCTTTTCACTAAAATGTTTTAGTTAATTTTTGTTCTTCATATTCGCATTAAATGAAAAGAATATGAGTAGTTAATCAAAATAATTATATATCCCGAAAAATCTGGCATATAACACCCACTTTAAACACAATAAATAAGATCGAAATTTAAGGATGCGTATTATACGCCGAGTACAAAAATGATAACTTTCATTTTTTTTAAAAAAAAATAATAATAAATAAAGTCAATTCCTTCTATGTCAACAAAGAAATTTTGTGTTTTAGTTACGTTTTGTTAAATAACTACAATTAATATAATTATATCCTGCTATGTAGCTTACATAAAAGAAAGTTTTCTTCTCCCATATAAAACTAAAACTTATTAAATGTAATTAATGAATAGTTATTTGAAAAAACTGTATTAACCTCAAGTGTCATCTACTACAAGTTAAAAAAATGTATTTGAACTTGAGTGGCTGGATTAAAAGTATTTTATTAACGGCTGAAAATTTGAACAAGATATATAAGGGATATTGGGAACTAATATTAAGAATTGTAAAAAAGAGATGAACACACACAAAAAAATTAGGCTTCTACATAGATCGAAATACAGTTTATTTAAAAGAAATGGTTTACGTTATAAACTTAAAGGATTCCTGTTCTAGAAGTATGCTATTTCTTCAAAATCTTGGGATAATACCTCTAGTAAATGACTTCAAAACATGAGAGCATTGAACATTTACTTTTCATGTTTCTTCATCAAAATGGGGATGCACGTATATACTTTAAATTAAAAATTGCAGCTTGAAAATATAGCTGAGCTTTTTACCCCGGTGCTCGTTATATGCCGAATTTTACGGTAATTAATAGTTTTAAATAAGTTCATCATAAAATCAATAAAAACCTATAATTTTTTTTGCTATTATCAATGTGCAATCTTTATTATTATTTTATAGACCCTAGCCTTATTTTTACTACGAAATTGTAAGAGAATATATATGATACATCGATTCAATCTAATCTAATTTATATAAAAAGACTAACTTTATTTGTGATAGAAAGTTTAGAGATTATATTCAGACTTAATCTTAAATTATTCATTACAAGAGAAAAAGAGTATCACGTAAGATTTTCATAAAATATGAACAGGTTCTGACGTCTCACGCGTCTTTTCTTTCACAAGTCCTTTCGGTTCTTTGCGCCAGAATTAATAACAACTCCTTTCCAACCAAATCCAAGAAATGAAATGTGAACAAACGATGCAATAGAACGGACTTTTAAATAACGGATCTTAGAGTAAGCGTGATGGTAATGTAAAGGAATGTTAGACAATTGATGTTGGTTTGTGGCAGTTGATGGTTATCATAGTTCGTGTTCAAGTTTGAATGAGTTTTGCGTGACGTGGATACATATTATTAGTGCTCGATTAGAAGGAACCCGCCAAGTTGCAAACTATTGCATACAAAGATAAGACTGAGCGTTACTCCAAGCTGTAATAAGGTAGGATTGATTTTTGAATATTAGAATCGGAGATTAGGTGGCTCATTTATAGATAATGGTCTGAATTATGTTAGGTCTTATTGTGTGTTGCGTATTTCGTCATCGTATATTCCCTCATATTAATTATTATAATTGAATTTGTTAAAGGTTTAAGTAGAATATCTTAATAAAGTTATATTAAGATAATGTTTGATCCTAGTTCTTTCGCTAATCCTACACCTCTAGCTCACGCTGATACTTCGAGAGATGTACTTCCAAGGGGAGGAACATCACAAGATGTTAAGCATTTTTATAGATCAAATGTAATCATTTTTAAAATTATGTAAGTTGTAGGCTCTAGCTCAAAACTGTTAACTAAATGTTGATATTATATATATATATATATATATATATATATATATATATATATATATATATATATATATATATATATATATATACTTTTACTCATAAAAATAAAATATGTTATTGAAACGCCATGTTCTTTCCATTGGAAAAAAAGGCACTCCTTAAAAATGCTTACCTAATAAAAACGTTAACAAGGAATTTCCCTAAATTTTTGGAAATGTAATCTTAATCTACATTAATCAATTAATCGGGAGTGTATAATTTTAAGACAAAAAATTAGAAACAAATCAAATCTATTGAACCTTTTTTTTTTCTGAACCATTATACTCTCTGTATAATGACACACACATCGAGAAATGATGCCAATTTTTTAAAGGCTTTCTCCGAGGTGTGTATAATAAGGTGTAAAATAAGGGAATTAAAAATATTGCAAAACTAAAGAAGGATAAAATTTTAGCAGTTAGACTGTCAAGAATATTTTATTCTTTGTGAAATCACGAAGTGTCCTGAGTTGAGTGGGAAAATGTTGATTAACAAATTTCTAAGAATAATACTATGCAGAAGTAGATAGACGATTTTTGAAGCATCAGTATGGAATCACAAGTATTTGTTTTAGTACTGCAAAATGCACAACAGAAGATTCAATTGTAGTATAAGGAGTATCCTTGCAGATTTGCGAATTGTAAACACAATAGAAACGCATTGGTTTTGAAAGATGAAAAAAAGTATCGTTTTTTTTTTTTTTTTTTATATACTTGTTGAGCTACACTTTTTTAAAAAATAAGTAAAACAAGGTACTTTCTGGAGTTCTAAAGAAACTACTCTTGTTGCTTCTATCTTTCAAAGTACGTTTCAATATTCACTCAGAATTATTCGTAATAAGCTCCCTTCTTATACGAAGAATTTATTTATAAAATATTCTTAAAATTGATGTATGTTGCTCGACTGGTTGACATCCATGGTACTCATTGAAGAGCTGGGGCGGAGCTGTACCTTGAATACTAGTTCTTTTATTCTAAGTGTTAGTCGCGTAATTTTTGAAGAATTTTTTTTTGTCTCCTGGGTGAAAAGGAAATATATACGTTATCACAAGGATATGATAAAAACTAAGCGGAAAATAACCTATTTTATTGCAAAGAAGAAAATAGTCTATTTGTCTGGAAATATTCAAAATAATTACTTGGATGTTGTCTTATATAAATAAAGGTACCGTTTCAGGTTTTACCATTGTTTATAGTAGGTTATATTTACGATTTATTTTTAAAACGTGAAATCCTCTTTATTAAACTATTGATAGGTGAAAAATTCGTTTTTTTTATCGTTTAACAATTTACGTATATATAATTATTAATTATTCCAATATAATTAACTTGTAAAATATTCCGCCATTCCTTATGAAGGCATCTATCTTTCAATAACTTTGTACAATATGATATTGCTCACCAAAACCGATATATTCTTCTCAACATTTATTAACGAGAAGTTTAAATTCACAAAATAAAAGGTCATTGAATACAGTCTAGGCATTTCTTCATTTACTGTGTTTAAAATTGAGCTTTATTTTTGAATACAATTTTAAAATACTAATCAATTAAGACGTTTATATAGTTTTCTATACAAAACCGTATGTTCATTGTATCCAAAGTGTTGCCATAGAATTTGAGGAAACCAAATTATTTTGATTATTTTTACTATTACAAACATACTTTCCTCTAATAATCGGTGTAGTAAGAGACATAAGTGATGGCATTATACAGGTATGTAACAGCCTTTTTTAAAGAGCTCTTTGATATCCATACCTATTAGTTACCTCAGTCGAATAAATCGTTCTGACAACTTAATTCACTTAGGAAACCCTAAATTTCTTTAAGCGAAATGAAAAAAAGATTTATCGTTCAGCTGGAGCCATGTTTTTCATTTCGTACTAACCGCAACCATGACACATTTTTCCAAAGGTACTTAAGTGTTCATTCACTCCTGAGCATACAAATGTCAGAAAAAGAAAAAAAGACGTTTTAATGGTAGGAAGAGAGAGAAAAAAGTGTTGGCATTTCATTTTTCTCAGCTTACACAGATAAAAATCAGGAAAATGTTTTTTAGGGACCATTCCTTTTTTGGTAATTATCTATTGAAAATAATATATATATATATATATATATATATATATATATATATATATATATATATATATATATATATATTAATGAAAGCTAACACTAAAATTTAATATATATATATATATATATTAATGAAAGCTACACTAAAATTTAATATATATATATATTAAATTTTAGTGTTTACTTTCATTAATTTTGCTTGTAAGACGTCTTGATTTTCAGTTACTTTTATCATTCATCCTTTTTTTTTTCTTCGAAATAATCAAAAACAGAATATTTTTCTTAGGAATGATCCACCAAGAATAAAGGAAATAGAAATCATTCATATACAAGGAATTAAAATTAAATTTTGGGTTTTGGAAGATATTTCCTTCCTTTTAAAACTAGAGCGTCTGGGATTTCAATTACCCTTAAATTTCCAATCGTGTCATTTTGACACCGCAATAAAAGTATATAAATTAATTGTTTTAATTAAATAATTGCATGACTACTGTTCAGTAGGGAATAGGTTTAAGACTTTTTAACATTATTTCATGTAATTATCATATATATTGCTCAAAATAATTAAAGGATATTGCGGTTTTTGTTTGAATCTTGTGGCTGTTGGAAACTTTTTTAGCTGATTGATACATGGTCGACAGACGTAGTAAGTTATATGAGAATAAATTACACATGTTTGGGAGAAAAAAATGCATTTTATTGAGCATTTGTGTACAAAAGGAAAAAAACACAATTTGTGCATATGAGTAAAAAGAATAAGAAAATGTGTTTTCTTCAAAGGAAATCTTTTTCAGTAGGGGTATGGTTTCCACAGACGACCAGCAACGTTGAACACCTTTGAGGCATGGAGTCAATGAGGCTATTAATCACGAGTTGGGGTATTCTGTCCCACTCTTCCAGAAGAGCTCTTTCCAGTTCTTGGAGAGTTTGTGGGGTGGTTGGCGGCCAGAAACTCGTCTTCATAGAGCGTCCCAAACGTGCTCTATTGGATTCATGTCTGGAGAACACGCTGGCCATTCCATTCGTACGATTCCTTCCTCGAAAATGGAATCCTCCACGAAAGTTAGCATTATGTGGCCAGCTATTATCGTCCATTAAAATGAAGTCATCTCCGATTGCTGCAGCGTAAGGGACTACAATAGGTCTGAGGATCTCATCCCTATATCGGCGAGCAGTCAGAGATCCATCTCGAATGATGTAGAGGTCTGTGCGCCCGTCAATGGAGATGCCACCATACACCAACACTCCTCCACCGCAAAATCTGACACTTTCGTGCACGAACGCAGGATTATTCCTACTGCCACGGTCCCTCCAGATGAAAATACGCCTATTATCCGGATGAACCGAAAAATGGGACTCGTCAGAAAAAGAACATTGCTCCATTCATTTCTCCTCCAGTTTACATGATCTGTTGCTCACTCCCTGCGGTCGCGATGATGCCTTGATGTTAGTCTAACACATGCCATCGGTCGGCGAGCATACAGACCTACACCATGGGACCGGTTTCGGACAGTCTGAGTTGAAACCATGGTGCCAGTAGCCGAGTGAAGGTGTTGTTGGAGAAGAGTAGCGTAAATATTTCGGTGTCTCGAGCCTTTAACACTAAATAACGATCTTCATTGGGCGTTGTTGCCCGTCTACGACCTTGTCCTGGTCTTCGACCTGCACTTTCAGTCTCCAAAAAACGGTTCCAGATCCTAGAAATCACACTTTTGTGACACTCAATGGCTTGCGCTATTTCGGCTTGAGTTTGGCCTCCTTCTAACCTACCAACAACTCTCCAAGTTTCTGAATCGGTTAAATGACTTCGCTGAGACATCGTACTCATCGAAACAAAGCAGTAACTGAATGCCGATCATCCTTGTCTTCATTTCACTTTTGAAAGGCAAATTTCATTCGCTGCCACTGAAGCGACGTTTTTGACATCGAACTCAAAATTAGCACACTCCACAGTTTGAAAATCAGAAAAATTTGCATTTGTGATTCTCTTCTTCCATTTTCGGCAAAAAATTTTTCGTTAATATCTTTATTTTATATAAAACTTACAATATCCTTTAATTGTTTTGAGCAGTGTATAATGACCCTTTACAGCATAAAAACTGACGTTGACATTTTTTTCGTGAAACGTGTTAGACCATTGCTTTGTCGCAAAACGAACTGTTTTGCGACAAAGCAGTGGTCCAACTACGTGTCGTAAATCTGCCAGGAACATTTCTATTATACCTTTTATATTCTGTGCTATCCCTAGTGACATATGTATCAGGATTTAATGGAATATTATCAACTACATTTGCACTTTCTTCATGTTATTTACAGTTACTTTTATTCAATCTTTTATCTTCATAGAAATCTGAATTAGACCCAATTCATTCTCAGAAAGGGCTCGCAACAAATTAGCAATTTCATCAGGAGTTAGACCTTTTCTAAGAGCCATCGTTCCATGGTGTCTTTTCTGAACTAAGTTCGAAAATCGAATGCATTTTTTTATAAGCAGATAAGTAAATACTATATAACGAAACACTTATACACAACAATTTTAGTAAAATTGATTCATTTCCACTGTGAACTCAAAAATAACATTCTATCAAGGTAAAACTTTGGGAAGTTTGTTTTACAAATTTGTTTTAAGTTTCTACTTACAGGACTATATTTTGCTGAACGACAGCTTTTTATAATGATAAATTGCTGTGGGGGTTCGAAACGACACCAGTGAACGTTCTAGGGATATTTAGTTGGAAAATATCTCCTAAGAACCACAAAACGTTTTCTGTGCAATCACCAGGAAAAATAATTAAAAGTTACGAAAACTTTCAAATTCCCTGCAAAAATGCGGAAAGGAGAACAAATTGAACATGTTCCGGTGTCAAATTGACACACACACCAACCATATATTTTTAAAATTAACTAGACAAGAATTTTAATTTCTATTATAGTTGGGGCTCAAAATTAGCAATTCGATGTCGTGAAAAATATCACCTAAATCCACAAACTTTAAAAAATTTTAATAGTTGAAAGAATACGATTATATAGTAGAAATTTTGAAACATATAAAGCGGAATTTGCTGGCCTGCCTTAGGTGTCAATCGGGTTTTTTTTAAATATGCCGTGCTACGAGTTAGATTACTGACATGAAAAAGAATCCCTGCTAAGGGCAATTTAAAGCTTTTTTACTCTTGTCATTGATAGTTACGATGCACTAGTTCACCACAAGTATCAATATGCACATAATGATGAAAATATTTAGACCATACAGAATCTTAAAACTCAAGTTATTTCTAGTTAATCGTGTTTAGTCTTGTACATGACATTGAAGAAAAAGAACACTGTCGCTTTTTAACGTCGATCACCCACCAAAATTCCCACCAAAATCTATTTACATTTATTTTTAAATCTGACTTTTTATACACAATTTGAGATTTTTACAGTTCATTATTAAAAGCGTTTTTATAAAGCTATTCAGAAATTTTATACTTTAAATATTTGAAAAGTTATTCGGCACAGCTTGACCAAAATTGTCTCTTGCGCCATAAAAAACAACAATAACTCACATGTTGGGGAAGATGTTGCTGAAAGTCCTTCATGTAAGGTTCCGTACTCCGTTTGACACATTTTAGAAGATTGTCCTGTCTTTAACCATCATCGCATCCCCCTTTTTAATTCATCTCATTTAACCGTATCCGACTTGTTGGGGGAACTCACTCCATCGTAATCTATTGGCTTTCCTTGTTAAAACTGGACTTGTATATGCAATTTGATTTGTAATTAGAAACATTGTTTTTATTGGAAATTTTACATTTGGGCATGCACGCATGAAAAGAATGTAATATATATTGATGCATATATTTATTTTAGAGCTTTTTAACAAGTGTTTGGCACAGTTTAGCCAAAAGTTGTTCTTGCGTCATTAAACAACACAGCCATTCACTCACTCGTTAATGTTTGCAAATTAAAACTATAATAAAATAAAAACCCAAACCAGATACTGAAAATACATTTCCAAGATCTTGTCGAATATATTCAACATTTTTAAAGCCATTTGCTGTATTAATATAGCCGAAGTTACGAAGAAAGAATATTTGCACAATTAGTCTAAACTCAAAACACTCTAAGCAAGGAAAACAATTTCAGGAGACCCTCAATCCCCTTTTCTTCCTAACGAGCCACAGACATATTTACCATTTTCTTTATAAAAATAATTTTTTCTTCGAATTATGGATGTCCCTTATTGCACGATTTAAAGCTTACAAATCAGAGCTTTCATGAAATGGGAAAGGGGGAGGATAAGAAATAATTTCTTGTAAATCGCATGATGCAGTAGCGGATCACAAAGTCTATTACCGTAAACAATGTAGGTTTTAAGGAAGTTCGCCCATCCCCTCGTCATTCAGATATTTGAATAATACACTCTCTTTTAGAACGCGAGGAAATCACAATCCAATGAAAAGTAAGTAAAACGAATGAAGCCCATTCAATAATCCTTTCACGTGATATGACGAGATGCCTTGCCGAAGGCAACCATTCCGGTCCCGCTGAGGAGCATGAGGAGGTGTCGATTTTGCAAGAAATTTGCAGAATCACGCATCCGCTCAGGGAACTCATCTTCTTTGGATGAGTAAGGGTGTGACAAACCTATACCGAACTTTATCACTAACCTTCTGAGTCGTCTTTTTTAGGGAAATTTAATTCCTCTACCTATTTCCAATCAGCTCCAAAAAGAGGACAGAATTCCTTGTTATATGCAGATTAGATAAAGTATTTAAGTCAAACGGAATAGTAAAGTAAAAAGCAGTAGGAGAGAGAGATTGAAGCAGGAAGGTATAACGGTGAAGTTAGAGATTTATTATTGAAGATTTCTAGGTGGATAAATCTCAGGAAGAGCTGAGCTGCAGTGTGGTAAATATTGATTTATAATTAAAGTCTCATTAAAGTTTTATATTAGGAGTGAGATTAAAGTTAAATGTTCAATAGGAACATCATTGAATATAATTCTGGGATCTCTTATCGCGGTAATCTCTGCGTGATCGATATTCCAATTGTTAATTAATTGGATCATTAAATATTTAAGTTTATTTAAAGGAAAGTCCGTTTTTAAACCTCATTAAACTATTTAGATATATTTGTTAATAAGTCTTTGATTCTATTTGGAAAAGATAACCAAATAAATAAAGTTATTTATAAAAATGGCTACTGGCTCTTATCTGACTCCAAATTATTCTCGTTCTCAAAGTGAGATCCAGGGGGACCTTCACAAGGGTTTCACAATCCCGAGGTGTCCTAGTGATCGTTTCCTTTTCCTAATGGGCTTACTGTCTATGCTAAACACGGGTTTCCAGGAACCCGGGGTACCTTGTGATCCTTGTCTGTTTTCGACCCTCCTTCTTATGTTACAATTCCTACTTTCTTTCCTTTCTGGTCTAGACCCCAGTTTTAAAATATTTTAAGTATATGTATTTAAAATTAAATTAGTTTGTTTTACTTAGATTACTTATTAATTTTTATTAACATATTTTGGTTTTCATTTTGTATTGCATTAAATTGGTTTTATGCTTGATTAATTTTCCTTTTACTATTTCGATTTTGGTATTGCTTATTTGTTTTTGATTAACACTGTTTTTTTGCCAATCCACATGTTTGCAGTGTGCGGAAAGTAACGAGGAAAAGGGTGTCCTGGGGATACCTTTTGCGTTCCTTTCACTTTTTCACTTCACTGTACACGGGAGGTTGGAGTAAACCCCCTCCTCTCAATCGACTGGTGATAATTCTCGAGATAAATATTGCTGTAGGGCCGGTGCGGCAGATAAGGGGTGTCGAATTTACCCGTTGGGTCCGCAATCTGATGATGTTGTGCCTGGGTGTTCTCTAGGTAAGTGTCGAACCTGCCTTTTGTCGGTTGGCCGGCACACTGTCTTCCTTTTTGGACTCCTTGGTGGGTGAAGGCACGTCAGGGTGAAGTTTTCTGCGCTTTATGGATTCAAGTTGTTCCTGAGTAGAGGCCTTGTCTTACGCAAAACTCTTGTCTTTTATTAAATCTCTAACAATACACGCTTTTTCATCTTATCATCACCTAAGAATGAAATGCCACGAAAATTCCCGTTTGAAACTTTCAAAGCTGTTCAATGAATTGTAGAATCAATATCAGTAAAATAATGTTTTCCTGGGATTTACTTGCAAAACAAAATCTGCTATTCAATCTAAATCCTACTTACCTGTTAAAATATTTCTTGACTCTATCCTTCTCGTAACTCCTCATAAATCTCAGAACTCCAGTTGAGGGGGCATTTCTGAACCTGACCTATTGTTTACTTCTGGGGCTGAAATTCTTAAGGGTTTTTCAGATCTGAGAGTAAATCAGATCAGAAGAATCACAATGAAAAAAGGAGCAACAGTTATTCCTATAAAACACTTAGTTTTGACTTTCAAAGGCACGAAACTTCCAATTACAATGCAAACCTTATACATATACTGCAAAATACGTTCAAATATTCCAAATCCGTTGGAAGGGAGAATTCATCAGAGGTTCGGACATTCACAAACTTTTAGCCGTGGACAACTGACGCGCTCTGGATGTGCGTTCGTTGAACATTCTTCAATGGATTGTACAGCCAAAGTGTGTTAATTTTTTCCCAGTCTCATTCATTAGATTTGAAATGATGCTTGAAATGGAAAAGGAAAGAAAAAAAAAAAAAATACAGGAAATAAAAATATTTCCTATCCAAGAGACCGTAAATTTATAGTTCTACAGTTACTAAAGCTTCAGCTGTATCCTCAACTACACAAACACCCACCTTTGCAATGTCTGAAACCCGTACCTTCTGCAAATCAGTTGCCAAGTACCTCTCTTGTTCAACGCCTGCAGGCCCCACATCATCTTCATCAACTCAAGCCCATTACTTCTTTCTACATCTTCAGAATCTCAGCCACTTATTCCCATTTCTGCTTCTGTTACTTACTCTACAAATAGTTTGCATACTTCTTTATCAACTAAAAGACGCTTATTTCCTTCAACTATATAATGTAAAATTTCCACAAAATCAACTAAAACTGAGCAGCTATACTATTTCATGACAAAACCACATCCAATAGTCAAACTTCTTCTGTATCTAAAGTAGCAATAAGTTTAAAACAAAATCTAAAAAAACAGGAAAAAGCTTACATAAAAAAAAGCAAAAGTCAGAAATCGAAATTAAAATACACCCCATAAATCGAAGAAAAGCTTAGTTCATTATACCTCAGAAGACGAGGATAGGATTTGTACGATTTGGATGAGGAATTAACTCTCTCGTTGCGCTTCCCGCGTTTTTTACGGGAAAAGTACTCGTAGCAGACGTAGCACTACTTAGCGGGAGGGTTAATGTAGTGCTTCCCAAACTTTCAATGCTTGCTTCCCAATTTTCAATCATAATTTCATCACTCCCCCCTTCCGTACAATAAAAATATATAGAATGTAACAATAATGTACAACAATATTTTGAATGTAACAATATATAGAGTGTAACGATAATATAACAATAATATTATGAATGTATCAATATATAGAATGTAACAATATAATGTATACATCAGTATTATGTGTAACAATATGTAGAATGTAACAATAATGTACTTTAATAATAATGTATAGACTGCAATAATGTACTATAAAAAGTAACAATAATTTACTAAAATAATAATGTATAGACTTCAACAATGTACTATAAAAAGTAACAATAATGTACTATGTTTAATAATGCTACAATACGACTCTAATTATTAACCGCACAAATTAACAAGATAGTATTAAATCTTGTATATGACAAGCCCATGAAAGTCACTAGTAAATTTTAAACCTGTTTCAGTAATTTAGTATTGATGAATTAGTTATCAAATAAGTACTGAATCAAACTGATGAAACCAGTTGTTTGACGTTGTTTAGCCAGAATCCGCTATTGCGCCATAAAACTCCATTTTACTCAGTCACTCACTCGACCAATTTAAGTAACAATATAATTGAATGGCTAAACTGCACTCCTGAACGTTCTGGTAGCTGTTTCTTATATGAGGCATATCACATTCTTCTCTCGCAAAAAACAAAATTCCAATGCAATTTTTGAACACTCATGGACAAAAAAATTAGCCCACCAAGAAATAATTGTGGGATCGTAAGGAAACTTGGCATGAGGGTACATGTCGAGAAGATATGCAACTTTGTAGAAATGAAGCGTGATTGCGCATTAAGTATAGCCGGTAGAGGGCGTTTAACGTCACTCTGTGTGGAGTATAAATAAGGTAATCAAAGGTTGTTTGAGTGTTCTAAATCGTTTAAAATGAAAGATCTGAGGTAGACATGCAATTACGATGTTTTCCAAGACAATATCAGCAGCTGTCAAAGTTTGAGAAAGGGGAAGATTCAATGGCATGATGGAAGCCTGGTGGTCAGCTAGGCGAGTAGCTCGTTAATTACGCCGCTCTGATTGTGTTGTGAAGAGGTGTTGGGACCAGTGGATTCGAGAGATGTCATTTACACGAAGACCAGGCTCAGGATGCCCTCGACAGACCAGTCATCGATAAGACTGCCACATCGTAAGAAATTCACACGTACAGCAACCGCTTCATCGGCCACCATCCAGGCATATGTACTACCTTCATTAGGAGGTCCCTGTGTCTTTTCAAACTATACAAAGGCGCCTGGCTGAAGGACATTTGGCATCGCTGCCACCCATTACATGTGCTGCTTTGACGCCCCTCCCCATCGACGCCTCTGTGTGAAATGGTGCCACACACGAGGAAACTGAATTGCAGCGGAATGGAACCAGGTCGTCTTTAGCGACAAATTTAGATTCAATCTCAGCAGTGATGACAGTCGTGTTCGTGTGTGGAGACTCCGTGGTGAACGCGTCAATCCTGTCTTTGCTTCACACCGACACACTACTCCCACAGCAGGTGTCATGGTATGGGATGCAATTGCCTGTAATACACGGTCACCCCCTAGTATTGATCCGTGGCACCATGGCAGACCAGTGGTATGTCCATGACGTCCTGCAACCACATGTGTTTTCACTCATGCAACGACTCTTAGAAGCCATTTTTCAAAAAGACAATGCTCGTTCGCACATGGCAATTGTATCACAAGACTGTCTCCGCACTGTTATTACCCTGCCTTGGCCTGCCCTATCCTCTGATTTGTCTCCAATCGAGAATATCTGGGATCATTTGGGATGGCGAGTTGGGCATCCCACGATTTTGAACGAACTAGAGGCAAGGTTACAGCAAATTTTGAACGAAATATCTTAAGACATCATACAGAACTTGTATGCATCAATGCCCGATAGTATCACATCGAGCATTCGCGCTAGACAGGGTTCAACATGAAATTAAATCCTCCGTTCTTTTGCCTTTTTCTCTGAAATAAATGATTCTTTTTCTTTAATTTTCTAATCATTTACTTACATCAAAGTAGTCATTACTCGTGTAAAATTTCATTTCATTTTGATGACTCCTTCTTGGTGCGCCAATTTTTTTTGTCAATGAGTGTATATGAATATATAAATGTATATATTTTAAAAATATTAGTGTTTTAAATTTTTAAGAAATGTTTGGCCCAGTATAACCAAATTTGTCTCTTGCCGCATAAAATCAAGCAATCACTTACTCCAGCGTTTCTCAATGTGTGGAGCGCGCCCCCCTTGTGAGGCCTGCTAACTTTACGAGGGGGCGCGAGCATATTGAAAAGTAGAAAACAAAAGGTTATTTAAAAATTATTAATTTACTGAAAGCTAACAAACAAAATGCTTTCTGATATATTAAAATATAAAATACACATTTACACTGATATAATACCCTTATAAATGTTTCAGTACTCTGTACAATGTATTTTTTATTATTAATTTAACAATACTAACTTTTTTATGAACAAGTTTGATAATTATCAGTGACGACACGGGCATGTAATAACACTCATCTTGATAATTTATACTGTTTATAATTAATTCCTTAACCGCCGATTAAAAGTTACGCGATTCGCTCCCCAAAGTCACCTTTTACCAAGTAGACAAGCGCATTTTGATGTTTTTTTTAGAGGGAGGGAGTGGAGAAAAGAAATAAATAAGCAAATCCTCTCTGAAGTAAGTAAACCCTTCGTAAACACTATCAAGATCCTTTCATTGCATTTTAAGCCCTTCAGAATAATTTTATGCATAGCACTGCACAGAAAAGATCGTATTTCGGAAAGACGTATATATACGTCCAGAAAATTAATGATTTGGCTGAGTGAGACGTTTATATACGTCGGTGGTACATAAGAGGTTAAAGTCGTATTGTAGATTTAGTGTCAAAGTATAGCCTTATTGAATTCAATACATTGTTATTGTATGGAGGGGGGAGCGATGAAAATGATGATTGAATAGTGGGCTGCGTATATTGAGAGTTTGAAAAGCATTGACTTACTCACTCATCCACAGTCATATTAATGGTACTATCAACGAAAATCTCATCTTCGTAAGTCTCGTATATCTTCTTATAGTCACGAACTCGTGGCTGGAGTGTGTGTCTCGGGTTTGAATCCTTGTGTCACGTTAGATTTACTCCGCAGAGAGGCCATTGCACGTTAAACCGGTCGAGACTCTATGTCCTCCCACTGTGTGGTGGGGCCTCAATATTAATATCTCCATAATTATCCCACACCTACGCTCAGGTTGCCAGATCCTTAACTGTAAACAATTTCACTCAAACCGACAGAAAGCCGAGAGCAACTATATCTTCCGTAGCTCTTGCAGTTTCCTAATCATTTTTATCTACTCAGATCCTACTTTTTTTTATCCATGTCTTCTGTTGCTATCACAACGTCATCAGAGTCACATCCACATATTCCTCTGTTTTCTGCTACTCCCTCCCCATCCAATAATCTTAATTCTGTTGCAATGTCCTCAACCCATCATTCCCTTTCTACATGCCCCATGTTTTCAGCCTTGTCAACTGTGACAAGTTTCTCTGTCCCTGAACCTACTAACTCATAATCCAATAGGCTACCTTCTACAATCGCATCTTCTGTACCTCAGGCTTTAAAACGTCGTAAGGCAGCATTTCTCAAACCGTGGGGCGCGCCACCTAGGGGGTCGTGTATATCGAAAAATCCAAAAATAAAAGATTGTTTAAAAAAACTATTCATTTACTTAAATGAAGCAAAACAAAATACATTCTGACATAATAAATAATAAAATGCACATTTGCACTGATATAATATATTTATAAATGTAACAGTACCATGCAAAACATTTGATAATGAATTGTCCAATCGTCAACAAAGGACAAGTTTAATATAATTAACCCTGATTATCATGAGATTGTCATATAAAAAATTATATATTCAAAGTTTAATATTTATCTTAATAATTTGTGCAGTTATCGTGTTATTTATTACACCAGATTAAATGTATTAAAAATGAAATAAGTTTACATCCATTTCAGAAGATGAAAATGTTAATCATCTGTATCCCGCTCACTTCATTATTATATTATTATTTCCCTAGCTGGTTTTACAGTTCTAAGGCAACTCATTAAATCCATCATCAGATTCTTTCATTGCTAGATACAAAAGGATAAAGGATTAATAATCTGAACTTAAAAATATAGACATGAATTGTTTTTCTGACAAATAGAACTAAATACACTAATCGCAACGAAATTCTCTTTAAAAGAGGAATAACATACCTAAGCTTCTCTGCTTTCCTTCGTCCATCAACACCTGTTACTACACGGTTTATAATTAAAGTCGTATATCGTAACTTAAGTATCAAATTACATTATTAATGCATTCATTACAATGTTATTGTATGGGGGAGGTGATGAAAATTATGGCAGAAAATACTGAAAGTTGTAGAAGCACTGTAATAAGAAAAAGCGTTCACCTTAAACCAGGGGTGCCCAACCCAAATCGGTTGGTGGGCCACGTAAAAATTTACTAAACTGAGGTGGGCCGCACATATCAAAATAAAAAAAATTATTCAAAATATTTTACTATCGTACAGCATTCAAAATATGATAGGATCAACATTCAACTATTGATATGATCAAAAAACACCAAGTTTACCTTTTACTGTGGATCACAATCACAACAAAGTTGAAAGTCGACCGATTGCACTTGTTGGTGGAAGAATATCTCTTAACCTACACAAGGTTCTTATCTACAGTAGGTTTATGCTGCCATCTGAGGTTACGTAGTATAACAACTATGTGCGTAACATCTTCACATTTTATACTTGTGTTACAGTATGCTTGCATAAAATTGATTTAGATTTTCAAAATTTTTATTTCAAATGTAAAAAAGCAATTAAGTAAAGAACAGCTTTGTAATTATTACACTGTTTGTCAAAAAAAGTTTTTTTCTGCCCGATAGCCAAATATTTAGTTTCTTATTGTATGATATTAATTATTGCACCGTGATTAAATATATATCATAAAATGAAAAACTTACATAATTTCAGAAGTTTAAAATATTAAACATTTTTATTCTGCTGCCGTAATTATCTTACACTTCTCTAGCAGTCCTGAGGCAACTAATTAAATCCATCATCGGATTCTTTCATTGCCAAATAAAACAAGAAAAAGACTACTAATCTTAACTTAAAAATATAGACATAAATTATTTCTCTGATAAATAGAAATAAATACACTACTCACTCTCAACGAAATTCTCGTTGAAAGAGGAATAACACACCCAAGCTCATCTGCTTTCCTTCATCCATCAACACCTATTATTACAATTGCTTGGAAGTCAAATGAAGGAAAAAAATTATTTCGGTAAAAACTGCACGGGGAGAGGTGTGGGTAGGTCAAAGCACGATATTTTCGATTCAACCGTCTGTAGTCCAAATGTCTAAAATAATATATAGAGAAACTTCAATTGGGCAGCAAAAATTCTCTAAATGGGCCGCGGGTTGGGCATGCCTGCCTTAAACCATATCTAACACTGCAAAACCAACAATAGAAATAAAGATGACTCCACATAAACCTAGAAAGCCAGCATCTGTACAATTTACATAGGATGAGGAGGTCATGATTCTGTAGGACGCTGAGTAAGATGAATGGCTTTCGAAAACTGGACTTCCGGACTGCGATAACGACTGGAACAAAACTGGACATCGATAACGAATGAATTACGAATTTGAACATTTTTTGATATTTTGAGTTTGAATTTCAACAACTTTAAAAATATTTTAACGAATGTTCAGTCCAGTTTAGCCAAAATTGGCTCTTGCGCCAATAACCCCAGCACTCACTTACTCACCAGCTGACGGGGGTAGTAGCTAGGAGAGGAGGGTGATACTTCCGTGTAATCCTTGTCGCTTGACCGAGGGTCAAGATTACGAGATCCGTTGCCAATAGCCCTTGTGTTGCTCTGAAACGTTATCTATTTAGATATTTATGGTTATAAAGAAAAAAATTGCATTATATAACTAGAAATCCTTTCAGAGGTTCACACTTCCAAGATTAACCGAAGTTTTCACTTCCATCAACAAGGGACGCACAAAATAATTACGACGAAGTTACTGCGCTACGTATACTTGTATTTCGCACGCATAAAGTAGTCTCTCAGTGCCTTTACAAATGTCTTTTATCGCGAGCTAAATATGAGCTAGAATTTCGAAGTCAGGCGAATGATATTTGCTAATTTTGTATCTGCAGTATTCTATGGCATTCAATATCGAATTCTAATATCGGTTTTGTTCAGCGAATCCAAAGCGGAAAATCTCTTGGACAACAATGGCGTCGTCGCCAGGTGTCTCAGCATTTCAGCGTGGGGATATCTCTGCTTAAGTTTCTTCGAAACGGTCCAAAATCCTATTTAAACTGCATCGGGGGAGAAAATGGGCCGAATGTATTGCAAAAATGAATGCTGCCCGTTTCATTGACTGCGCTTAAGCTCTTTATCCTCCGGCTGCCGGTTGGATGTACTTCGGCCAATCACATCAAGCGGGATCTGTTTTATATTCGCGATAAAAGACTCGCAAATCGTTATTTTTCATTAAGTTCAGACGCAGAGGTGAAAAAAAAGAACAATTCTTTTGTTTGATCTTTCCGCTTAACTCCAGGGGAATGGGTTTAATTAGAAAAGCGGTGACTTCTCGTTCGGTGAAATGTATATTATTTTAACACATTTTTTAAATACATATTTTTTTTATTTTACGGCGGTTTTAATTAATTAATAATTTAAATATTTTGCTACCGAATAGATGTTTGTCGGTGTGTTTAAACGTAAGCCCATTAGAGTTTCTTTTATTCAAAACGGCATCCAGTATATTTTATCGCTCGAAATATTCCGCAAATTTGTATACACGCATACATATCATATATTTCATGCTACAAGTGTTTCATGGATAATCTGTGCTTTTGAACAAAAATTACTGTTACGCGCATGTTAATGAAATATTTAAAAAAATAACTTTTAACATTTAAAAAATCATTTATGTGAATGGATATTTACTTAGAGAAGGGAACAAAAAACTTCCGGAGCATATTACAAGGTCCGATTACGAGGTACGAAAAGAAACGATTAATTCATTAGATTCAGTAATTTTGTAGAACTATAACGCATATTTTCTTTTTATTTTTGGATCTGTCATCAACCAATTTTTGCTTAATGAAAATTTATTTTATAAAATAGGACGTAATTTTTATTTGTCTGAAAAGTCTCTTGGGTAATGCGTAATTTAAAGCAAAATATTTATAGTTAGAAATAGAAACTTTATAGAAAATGTGCAAATCGGAATTTCTGGAAACGTCAATGATTGTGCATCGACCATCAAAAGAAAATATGCACAGCTATGCAGATTTTCTTCTCTATTGCTCAAAACACATGCATATGAAGATTTTTATTTAGAAAAGCTATTTGCACTTATTTAAGGATAACTGTAGGATGAACAGAAGGAAAATTTGAAATTTTAAGCATACCCAGCCTCAACAGGAAATGCGATCTCGTCCGAATTGCTCTAGAGCAGGGGTACTCAACCTTTTTTCCTGCCGGGTCGCATACATATGGCAGATATTTCACACGGGCCGCAACGTGAGGATTAATGGGTCACTACAAGATCAAGGAAAACACTACAAGATCAAGGAAATATTTGATATTGAATTGGACTAGTGAAAAAAAATTAAAAATAACAATAATTATATTTTTTAGATTCGAATTTTGAGTCCTTATATATACAACATAATTGATTTTCTTCTGATACTGGTATAACTGAAGGGAATTATTTTGGTAAATTCTTTCATTTTCATAGATACACTGGGTAATTGACTCGTGAACCTAGTCTCCAACCCATATCAGAGTGTTTTTCTTTTTATACTGTCTGTGTTAACGCGAATATAAATCAGTCACGTTAATATCTTTATTAATCTATTTGTGTTTAGGGGTAAAATGACAAGCAACAGTAGCGCAAACAGGAATTTTTCAAGGGGGGAGGACCGAGATCGAAAGTTTACCAATCTTGTGTCATGTTCCTTTTGATTTTTACGATTTTCGGGAACAAAACACAGTAAAAAACTAATTATTGAATAAATAATTATCATTAATTAATAAAATTAATCATTAATAATAATTGCTTAATTAAACTTTACGTACTATACTTAGAATTATAATTAATTGGAAAAAAATCCAGGACTTTGGGGAGGGGGAGGTCCGGACCCCCAGGACAATCCCACCTCTTGTGTGTGCCGCTGTGTAATTATGTTTTTTATGTGTACCACTTTAGCGACAAATCTAACAAGTTGTCGATTCATATTTGTTTTTCACTACACAAGAGCCAACATCCCAATCGTTATCGTTTCTTCTTCGGATATCTTTTGCTTGGGAGACATGAAGGATAATTAAAACTCAGTTACATCCATAAAATGGTCGCGACTACAGCTCAATTCCGTACAGTGAGCACATTCTCGTTTATCCATTCTTCTTTGTTATTACTAATCATTACAGTCACACATAGAAAAAAAATTATTTTGTATATCCTACCCATAAGAAATCAACAGCAAAAATTATTGATTTAATTGCTTGATTCATAGCATTTTCCACTGAAATTATAATGAAATGTTCTTAAATAACTGAATTTCTTAGTATGAAAGGGACTGACTGGTCACTCAGAACAGTCCACCGCGCCACATGCAGCCCGCGGGTCACAGGTTGAGTATTGCTGTTCTAGAGCATACTTACTGTTTTGAGTGAGGGGAAGGTTATAATTTGCGTTTCTTGCAAATGATTTTTCTGTTTGCTAAAGCTCTTGCGTTCAGAAGCAGCATTTTTCCGCGCAATTTTAATCCGTTATATATATATATATATATATATATATATATATATATATATATATATATATATATATATATATATATATATATATATATATATATATCGGCGATATTTCTTTTTCCTAGCATAATAAAATATTAAGGTATCCGACTACGTTCGGAACCGTGATTTTGCAAAAGCCTATAAATGGATAATTTTCATGATATTTAGTGTCAGATTAGAATACATGTATAAAATTGTTTTAAGGATATTTTGACAAAAAAAATTTATTTAAATACAATATTTTGGCAAAAAATTAATTCAGAACAATCTTTTTTCAAATATTCACCTTTTGTGAAAAATGCTTCTATTATGATAATATTTTGCCATGTATATAGGTCAGACCTTCGTACAGAGGCTCAACTAGAATTTTTGACATATGTAATTTAGAAGTGGTTTAATCCCTGTTTTACGACAACAGAGAACCGCAATTTTAAGAAAATAACGCGAATAATTATTTCAATGGGTGATAACTCTGAAAATAATGTGAATTTTTCATAAATTCTAGTTGATCCTCTGTAGAGAGGTTTGAGCTATACAAGCAAAATAATATTATAATAGAACCATTTTTGACAAAAGGAGAACATTTGGGGAAAAAAAGATTATTCAAAGTTAATTTTTTGCCAAAATATTATATTTAAATATTTTTTTTTATCAAAATGTCCCTTAAAACAATTTTATGCATGTATTCTAATCTGAGTGACACTAAATATCATAAAAATTATCCATTTTTGCGCTTTTTTAAAATATCGGTTCGGAACGTAGTCGGATACCTTAAAGCATTTTTCATGTGAAATTACTTAGCTCGTAATTGCTCTAGAATTGTACAATTTGATGTAAATGAAGGCGTTATTACAATTCAGCTTGGAGTTTGGTTTCCATTGAAATCAGTGTGATCGTAACAGTTGCATATTAAAATGAATTGGACCAGATACCTTCTATACTGGGATATCAGTACTCAATACTTTTTATATAAATTTCGAATAGAAAAACTACAGTTTCTACTTGGTCGTGGTTCAGACTTCTGAGATAGCTTTGTGTAGCTTTTATTGCGACTTTTTATGCTAAACAATCTAATAAGAATTATGAATCTTGGAACGAATAACAATAATAAAGCATTTATGTTCTAGGCATTATTGGTATGGTGATCAGATGAAAAAAAAGAGATGCATATTTCTTTCAGGAATGAAAAATATATCAGAGACATGAATATTGGAATATCAAGAGAAAACTCTATATAGAATTAAGATACACGTAGCTGAGAAAGAACATTCTTTATTTCCTAATATGTTTACATTCGTACCTAAATATCTAAATAAAATAGTGTTACTTGGTTATCAAATACAATTTATAGGGATCCTATATCATTTAAAAGTTAGGTTTTAATTAAGCATATTGTGTGTGTATCTTTTCGATTAAATAATTTCAGGAGAAATTTAGCTTACATTGCTGGCACCTTTTTAAAAATGTTTATTTCACAGATGCTTTTGAAGGTTTTAAAATACCTATTTTCTTGTATCGAATGATATTTTAACGTGAAAAGAGTATGCAATGTTCTCTAGTATATTTTAAACAAATTTAGCGTTAAATTTTGCCATAACTTATTACTCTTTGAAGAAGGGGGGCATTAAACACACATTACCGATATGTAAGCTAAAATGTATAGCAAAAAAAACTCAATATTTTCCTAGAAACAGATTATTTTTCAAAACAATCTGCTCAGCTATTTTTAGGATTGAATACTCATTGTACCTGAACTTTGTTGCATGTATTATATACAGTACGCTTCTTAAATTGCTGATGAAAATGTAAAAACAGGTAGAGGAGACGAAAATAAGCACATTTAAAATGACAATAAGAACATGGAAATCATATGTTTAAGGAAAAGAAGTATCAATAACAGATTAGTAAAAAAAAATCCAGATAGAGTCAAAGAAAATGTTTTAATCATCAAATATTTTACAAAAGGTACTCAAAATAACAACCACTCCAAGATTCAGAGTGGTGGTGAATGGGTTGGCGCTAATTATAACAAAAGTTTCTATCACATCATGGACATTTCCAGCAGAAACTGATGGTCTGTCCATCATATCTTCTTCAGACAATGGGAATTTTGTATACTGCTAATTTAATTTAACTCTAGAAGAAGAACGTCAAATTTGGGATGTAATGGCTATAAGGAACACAGCTATTTCAAACAGTCAAATACGATGCGTATGAAGCATCAAGATCGAAATAATCCTTGGTTTTCCTGCAGAAACGAGATAGGAATCTAATTTTGCTGAAACCTCATTTGTATGCCGAGCAGTTTGAAGTTCTGGTAAGATAACTTGTGGAAATATATCCTATGTGGTACCAGTGAAATGACTAGATAGATGGCATGATCCAAATGAACAATTGTGCACAATGCCAACTATACATTAATGCAGAGTCTTACCTTGTAGGCATGCAGTCTTGTGGCATGTGAGTGGTAACTATGGATGCCAGGATTTCATGGTGAAAATATTATGTGTGTGTGTGTGTGTGTGTGTGCTTTTTATCTTTATTTAAAACCCTTAAGATGATTTAAACCCTTTCGGCACGAAGAACACAAGCGCTTGCGCAAAACCAGGGCCGAAGGATTCCGTCACGAGTGCCACTCAAAGGCCGGAGGGTTTTATGTAGTTACCAGGTGTATGAATATCAAATGAGACGATTGCTAACAGATGTATGCACGTATATATGCAAACAATACGAAACCGTGGCATGTGATTTTTTTATAGTTTGATCTTTGATACTCAAATTTAGTATACATTTGGACGAGTTAAAGCGTGCATTGTATTTTTTTTACTGTGTTGAAAATGTCGAATTTTATGCCTTCCGACCACGATTTGCGAAGGGCGTTAATTTTTTGTTACCATCTGAAGAAAAATGCTGCCGAATCTCATCAAATGCTAGTAGAAGCATACAGCGACATTGCTCTGAGCCGTGCGGAGTGCTACAGGTTTTTTGAAAAGTTTCAAAATGGTGATTTCGATGTGAGAAACGAGGAGCGTGGCAGACCAGCAAAAAGATTTGAATATGCTGAATTGCAAGCATTACTCGATGAAGATAATGTCAAACGCAAGAACATCTTGCATAACAATTGAATGTTGACCAGAACACTGTTTCCCGTCGCCTCAAAGCAATGGGCAAGATAATAAAGGTCGGTAGATCTGTACCACACAAGTTAATGGATCGTCAACAGAAAAAGTGAAAACTCGCGTGCAAAATGTTGCTTGCCCGCTACAAACGCAAGTCATATCTCCATCGTATCTTGACTGGCGATGAAAAATGGATTTATTTTGATATTCCCAAGCGTAATCGATCATATGGTGACCCCGGAAAGCCGTCCAAATCGACCGCAAGGCCGAATCGCTTCGGCCGCAAGATAATGCTGGGTATTTTGTGGGATCAGGAGGGACCAATCTCTATTAGGAGCTTCTCAAACCCGGCAAAACCGTTAATACTGATCCCCCTACAAGCAAGAATTACTTCATTTAAATGATGCTATACTTGAAAAACGAGAGCAATGCAAGAAACGACAGCACAAAGTGATTTTCCTTGATGAGAACGCCCCTAACTATTGTGCTAAACTGACGAGGGACATCGTCAAGGCGCTAGACTAAGAACCCTTAGCGCACGCGGCTTATTCGCAAGACTTGGCTACTTCCGATTACCATCTATTTGCATCATTGGGACACTCATTGCCTGACCAGCACTTCACTTCTTACGAAAACGTCAGATCTTGGCTTGATGACTGGCTGGCCTCAAAAGACCGATCATTTTTTGGGTGTGGTTTTCACAAATTGCCCAAAAGATGGGTAAAATGTGTAGCTAGCGATGAATATTATTTCAAATAAAGAAATCTAAACAGTTTGTCCAAATTTATTGTGTTTTTCTTTAAAACAATCGTCTCATTTCACATGCATACACCTGGTAGGCCTAAATCTATAAAAATACTGAAATAAAAACATGTTGCTAATTTTTTTTGTATATTATACGAACGGCATATCATCGGTCTAATTATCAGACTGCGTAACTCCATCTGGGATGCTAAGTTGGCACAGTAGGGCTAGGCGTCAAGTTGTTGTTTATGTTCGCCAAGATAGGCGATTATATTACAATATGGTTTATTTTGATACTTTTATCTTGCGATATTGTTACAAATTTTGTGTAATGAACGCTTAAAATACTGTAAATATATTATATCTGGAAGTGTAATACATTAATACACTACTTTTTGTTGTATTTATTTTATGTTAAAATCCTACCACCACCTCTCCCTTCGAAATCTAGTTTTATTATGAAATAAAAAGAAACAGTGATTACACTGATCGACGGAATAAATTAAAAGCGAAGCGCGCACTGGGGCATGGCGAAGACAAAACAAAAGGGAAACGCTAGGAAACGTCATATTGGTTTTTATGTAACCCGACAACAACCGCTGCTTGGCGCAATTAAGGAATCGCATCAAAAAGCGCTTGGCACGTTTCACTCTTATATCAAATCAGTTACATTGGTGGAGTTACGCAGTCTGATAAGTAGGCTAACGATATGCTTTATATATTTTGTATTAACCCTCCAAGCGTTCCACACGGAAAATTCCGTCATTGTAAAGATGCTTCAAAAATGCACCGCACGTATAACAATTTGTCTTCAAGTAACATTCTAAAAAGCGGTTGAGCCGTACTTTTCTGAAATCCTTTCCCCCTTTTAAAGGTTTAACATCTTGAAAGATAATTAGGGACGGTGCAAGCCACACAGCAGAACACTGATAGGAAGTTTTATGGCTCGCAGGGAACCCCGTGTTTTGACTCTGAAGCAATCGTAAAAAATCGGGGAAGAATTTTTTTAGACCCCAGGAAGTGTTTGTTTGATCGCTTGTATTTTAAAAGTTTTAAAAAGTCCCAACGCATAAGTAAAATATGTTACAATTCCCTTTTGGTTTCATAAGGACAATTTGCTATTTTATATAGATAGACAAATTACCTTTTTAAGTATATTCTTTCGCTTCATTTTTCTTATCTTAATCAAAGCTTTCAGTTTTTGAAACATGATTATTTCATTATAAGATGCCAAAAAAAATTAATATAACACCAAACACTTTAAAATTTGAAACCTTTTAAACTTTTTAATCAATAAAAATGAATAAATTTAAACTTCATCAAATAATTTGAAACATTTTCTTACACTTTGATAAAAATAATAACGTAAAAAAAAACTAATTAAGATCTATTAGGTTTTTTTTAGATTTCAAAGCCCAAGTGTTCAGGGAAGTTTACGTACAGAGTGCCTAGTTATAAATTGTTAAAATTGAATTTTAAGTGCTTGAACTTCAGTTTACATCAAAGACAACATGAATGAAGATTTTCCCACATTTTTTTTATAACTTGAATGTTTGAATAAATGGGAATCAAAAATATACGGATACATTTACAGTAGACATTTATGCATATAAATAAACATAAAAATTAATTTTAAATTCTAGCTATTCAAAAACATTCGAATTATTATTCAAAAATATCTATTTATGCAAAATACCTCAACAGTTATCTTTTTTTAAAGGATAACTGAATAAGTAATTAAAATCTAGATATTTTTTGAAATCTCGACCGTATAAAGCTAGAAATTTTATGTTAGAAATTTCATTTGAAATTTCAAAAAAAAAAATGTATCGCGCAGTTTTAAAATTATTTACTATAAGTTCTAGCAATTCTTTGAGTATAATAGAAATTTCAAATTTTATTATATAGCTTCTTTAGTATTTTTTAATATGTTTCGAAAACTTCATTCAATTTGGTTGAAAACTGCATGTTAAGAGCAAAAATAATACTAAAAAAATTGATTAATATACAATTACAATAAATTCTTACATAGAAGCAAAACTGATTAGCTAAACCCTAGGAATGAAAAATTATGAATATATCTGATTAGTTTTCGAAATATTTATTTTAAAGTTCAGAAAATTTGTGTGCCTTATGTTACACTTAATATTAATTAAGTGGTTAAAATAATATGTTAATAATAGTCATGTAATCGTTTGACGGCACATTCATATACTAATAAAAATATAATGGTCATTGATGCGAATGTCAAGAATTTTATGTAATTTTAAATTCATATATTAAGATATTGATGTAGAAAATATAAAACGACCATCAAAATTACATGAAAAATGCAGTCTGCTATAAAATGATTTTGACAAACAAAATACGGCGTTTTCACTTACTAGGGCAGAGCCGGCTTAGTCAGGGTCGATCTGGGAAAACAGAGAGGGACCAACCGTTTTGATGGATGCCGCTCTAGCTTTTAAAGTTCTCAGGAAAAAAATATATATAAATTACAAATGCAAATATAAATTTAGTAATTTTCCATACATTTTTATAACAACGAATTGCGGAAATTGGCTTCCATTACATTGTTGTGTTTGGCAATATCTAAGTTAACCAACCCTACTTTAGATAGATTTGTACTACTTTTTCGTAACCGTATTCCTTTTAAAATTAATTCGTGCAGCCAAAATACACCTTTTGCACTCTTAAAAATTTATGTAAACTATAACGGTTAATTTTAATTTATGCAACTTGTGAAATGTTCATAATTAACCATTTCCGTCTAAACAGTTTACATGAAAAAAAAAGTTTGGACTCCCTCATTCATTAGGGATTTATATAAGATTCTCTAACATTACATTTTATTTTTCACTGAATAGGAACGAGTGGTAGTGTATAGTGCTTCCACACCACAAGTCTTGGGTTCTATTAACGGGCTGCGCAAGGTCGACTCTGCCTTTCATCCGCGTTGGGTCGATAAATGAGTACCAAGTTGGCTTAGGGTCTTAAACACTAAAGGTCTCTTCTCAGACAAACCACCAAATCGGGACATCTGTTCATGCACCTCAGCACCCAATGGTCACGTATATTGGGATGGGCATAGTAGTTCCTGGCCCTCAACGATTGTTGTGTCACTGAGTTTGAGATTTAAGTTTGAGGATTGCCTCACTTTAGGGATACCCCTTAGATAAACATGTATTTCCACTCATTTGCAAATAAACATTTTTCTTTCAATTACGTTTATTTCAGAAGGAACTTTGACTTTTCAAATGTATTTGCTTAATAACATGTATATTTGTGTATTATATTAAAATTTTGATCCATCCAAAATTACATGTTTTTTGCTCCTCTAAAAACTTTCAGGATTTCAGAACTGAGATCTTACAATCCATTTACGTTTTATAGTAGTATATTTAAAAATGATAAATACATTTTTATAACTGTGTGAGCTTTTATGCCTCGTTTATAAATATAAAAAAATCGCTTTCAGCTACAGTTTTTAAAATGTACTGAAATAAGTGGAGGAATAGGATATTTACATATTATGAATATTTTTGATTGCAGTAAGATACATTTATATTTCAGTTTCTTTACAATTTGAATAGAAGTTGTAAGCCATTTTGCGAATAGTTTGACATTGATTATAAACTCATAGGCTGTTTAATAGTAAAGTGTTTTATTTTGATACCGGCACATATTAAAATAAGACTCATTTGCAGTTGTATGATCAACTTCAGTGATATTTAAATTTTTAAAAATAGTCTACACTTACGACAACATTCTTTCAAAACCACACACTACATCTCATACTATGTCTTCCCTACAGCTGGAAATATTTGTGTATACCCAAAAAATTTAATACAGGATACATTTTCAAATGTTAAAAATGTTTTTTAAAATTTGGTATGGATACATTATGGAATTGTTGGTTAACTTCACTGAACAAAATTGTTTTAAGTGTACTGTTTTGTAAGAGAAAATTATAATTAGAGATAACTTTTCTCATAATAGAATTTGTAATAACTGAATTGTGTGAAAATGTAGTTATCGATGTGTGACATTTTTCCTTGTAATAAAAGAAACAGAAAGATAAAAATTTAAACTTTAGTAGAAAATGGTTAGAAGTACTGTCACGCGCATTTGAAGAAGTATATCCCCCATTAAAATTAAAAATTATTGATTGAATGTGTGTTATGTCCATAATAAATGCCGATGCAGAAAAGAAATTTTTATTTAATTCAGAAGTTCGAAAAGGAGAACACTAGGAATGAAAATTTATATTTTTTCCTAAAAATATTCAGTTAACATAAAAATATCATTTATATAATTTTGATTAAAATAAATTAAAAGTATTAAAATCTTTTTAATGTTATTTTAAATTAAAAATATAATTGAATAGAGAAAGATCGGTTTTATTTCATAAATATAATCATCGTATGTATATCACCTAATTCACCATTTATTGTCTTATTGTTTAAAAAAAGAGATAGGGCCTTTACCCTTTTTACCTCATTACTTTTTTAAAAAACAGGAAAGTGAGTGCATTTCCTTACTCTCATATTCAAAAATGAATGCAGGATGCTTTTTTCTCGTTCAAATCTCAACACCAAAAAATATATAAATTTCTTTAATTTTTAAAAAATGACAGAAAAATAAATTTTGTTTGAAGAAGTTATAATTATTTTTCAACTTCTGACACACTATTTATTTCATTTTTTTTCCTTTTTTTACCCTTCATTTTGTTTTAATTTTACTGTGACTGAACATATCGGGAAAACGACCGAGTGGCACTACAGCTTTCATACAAGATTGCCCAAGGCAACTTAACAGCTAGCTATAAATGATTGATATCTGTTCTCACTTGACAAAGAGACCGAACTAAGTCATAAAATTGTCCCCTTTCGACCTCCTAAGTTTTAAAAGGGGGAAAGGAAAGAAGTCTATTTCATTTTTAAAGCGAACGGCAAAATAAGAGTAAACGCTTTCGGAATAACTTTTCAGGAGGAAGCGAACTACCCGGAGGGTTAATATACTTTATTTACTTTAATCACTTTGCATTTAAAATCAAGTTTTTAAAAATTTTATTGTCAGCATTTGTAAAAGTCGACCTTTTTAAAAAAGTATGAAAAAAAAGACCAATTTTGTCTACCAGATTTAATTATGCTTTAAAAACTAGACAGCAAACCCAAATCAAATGCTTTAGCGAAAATAAATCTCTCAAATTCACTATAAACAAAACCCACATATTCAATTCAAAAGCAGTTGTAAAGCTCTCAATTCGAAAACATTACCTTTCGTTTATATTTATAAATCAAAAATCACGTGTATGTGTGTACGTGTCAATCAAAAATCACGTGTAAATATTTCTCTTATTTTGAGTAGGAAGTCAGATCTCCATGTATCTCAAATCTTATGGACATACAATGTCATCTATTGCCATGAAACTGAGCTTACAAAACTTTGCAAATGCCTGGCTCACCGGTGAGTCGTCCAGCCTATGGAGAAAAAACGCGCCGTCCCATTTTTGAATCATTTGGCCTCTGGGGTGCTTCGCACTGGCTCATATTTGGGACATTCGTCCTGAAGGGGTTAAATTGTTTACGTCTAAGAAGGAACGCTGAACAGCTCTTGTTCTTGTAGCAGAATTATACTCAACTGTACATATAGCTCTTCTTCCACTGCAGAAATCCTATGATATGTTCCACTGCCTACATCAGAACTAGAAATATGAAATGACCATTCGCATACAATACCCGAAGAATACATTCTGATTTCTGACTGTTTGGCAGTTGCCTTCAACGAAATCCCTTCGTGTACATTCTTTGACTAGACATGCTCCATCCATTTTCGACCTAATACATAAAATTCATCTTGGAAAGCTCTGATCTGATGCAACCATGTATTTTTCTCCAAACCTGTGTGAGGAATGATAATGAAAACCAGAAAGATATTTTCATTTACCTAACTCAACAACGTACTCTACCACCTCAACATTGTTTGGTGAAGTTTAGCCGACTCACTACTACGCCTCAACACGGCATTTCCGTATTCACCTTCCAAAACTAGATTCCCTCTTTCTATCTTTATATTTTTGCCAGTTATTTTTTAAACATCTTGTTTAACTCACAGGAAAAAAAAGAAAATGATCAGAAAATATTTAAGGAAAGCGTAGCATTTTAAAAAGAGTGATGCATCAAAAAATAAACCTCTTTTGTACCTAATATATGATTCAAAAAATGTATTACACATTCTACTTAACTTACAATGCCAATTTAAAAGAGTGCTATATACATTTGCTGAGATTTCATTACTTTCATGTATTTCCCGTGCATATTTTTAAAAACTGGTCATATTTTTTAGATTATCCATTGCAGTTGACTAACAAGAAAAAAATAAAGGAAAAAATATACAAAAAATTAAATTACTTTCAAAATGGTTCGCTTCACATATCAAAATGAAAGTGTATAATAAATAAGAACACATCATGTAAAATTTTCAATATTACTTTGTCGTTACTCTACGGTTGCTTATGAAGTTTGGGACACTGAATGAATAGACATTGTTATAAAAATAACAAATTTTATACTGGGGTCTGTCAATTTACTCTAAAGAAATGTTATATACCGACGCAGTAGTCAAATTAAATGGCTAATCTAAATCCATAAGACAAATAATAATGCACTTAACTACATGTGATCTGATGTAACAGCACTCATCAGGTTCCACCCGGGTCAACAAGATATTCCGATCCAAGGCATCTTTTCAAGACAACTAAAGCTTCCGATAGTCAATTCTCTTCTTTTTACTTTAATAACAGCTTGACGACTAAATAATACTTTCTTCGCTAGCGTTTAAAAGGGATGCGGTAGCTCAGGGGTAAGGGTATCGTAACATGGCAGACTTGTCATGAATTCGAGCCCAGTACCACTAAAGACCGGCCGTGTAGGGCAGCGATGCACGTTAAATATGTCGAGAGCTAAAACGTCCTCCCGTTGGTGTTGTATGGTAGTTAGGAGAGGGGATGTCAGAGCTTTTGGGGACTCCGTTGCGAAAAGCCCTCGTGCAGCTGAACAGTGCGACGTTAATAATCACTCACTCGCTAGAGTTTAAATAACACTTAAAATAGCATAACATCAAGTTTTCTCTTCTGAAACAAAATGGTTTTAAACACAAACAACACTTAAAGAAGTATTTTTTTCCAACAAGAATAGTAAAAGTGTGCGAAGGGGACCCTTCGCAACTAGTCTTAGTAGGAGTCAATAATTGGCTTAGATCATTAAAGAGCAACATCTATGACGAAAAAAAGAAGAATACTTTTCGATTAATTACTGATATAATTAATTGTGTGGAAAAAGTAATTTCTCTCTCTGTTAAAAGAATCCCAAAATTTATTTATATTCTTTAAATCACTTATCCTAATTTTTAATTGTTGCACATGCAAAAGTCACATATCAATCGAAAGCCAAAAATTCAAGGAATATTGTTAAAAAAAACCCTGATTTTTTTAGTTTTAAGCCCTTGTTATGGATATAGAGTATTTTTAAGTGTTGTGTGTGTGTGTGTTAAATCGTTTTGGTGCACATTTACGTATAAAGTATGCAAAAATTACTCAGAACTTATGATAGTTTGCGCTAATTGAGATATAATGTTCACGAGCTCTTCCACTATAATGTAGCTGGCGAATTGCGGGTTCAAGATCAATGTCACTGAAAGCTCTCATGTCATGTATCTGACTAGCGTTTATTCTTTCGTGCTATAAATTTTTCACACAGTAATGGCATTTTGTGTTGAGTGTCGGATCATGTGTTGTAGTCACTTAACAATTCCTCAAAATTGGGAAGTATTTCAGCAATAGCTCTTTTGTTGCTTAAAAAGAGATGCTACAGACAACAAATCAAATCAAATTTGCACGATCTTTTCTTCGCTCTAATCCAGTGTTTCTCAAATTGTGGGGCGCGCCCCCCTGTTGGGGGTTCGATAAACGTACAAGGGGGGCGCGAGCATATTGAAAATAAAAGATTAAAAATAATTTATTTGCTGGAATGAAGTAAAACAAAATACTTTCTGACATAATAAAAAATACACATTTACACTGATATAATTTATATATATCCTCTGCGATATTACGTCATAAAACATAAAAGCTTCTACTTCAAAACCTCATTTTAGCTATCTTTGAAACTGTAACCAAATAAAAAACCTTTTATTTGATCTGCTGTAATCCCATGATGAGAGATTTTTTTATTACGGTTTCTTTTCAAACCAAAATGAGAAAAAACAAAACCCAGACCCATAATCAAAATAAAAGTTTAGGAAGATAAAAAAACATCACTGTTATATTATTGTCGTCAGCTCTAGGCAGCAGAATGTATTTGCCGCGGTTTGACCTTCGAACTTACTTGTACGGTTAGTTACGTACCTGTTATTATGTATTTGTTTTTTCATTTAGGGAAGTTGTAAATAAACTATTCTGTTGCGATTTTTTCCTTGTAAAATATTTTTATGATTTTGGAAAAGCACAGAGAGCACTTTGAAGGATTACTTGGCCAAGATTTATTTCTATGAGTTATTCCCAAACGTATAAAGCATAATGAAAAACAGTTTTAAGAACATCCATATTGTAATAAATACACTTTTAATCCGGAGCGGTCACTCCGAGCACAGAGTGCACGAAATCAGTAATTCTGGCAAAACTGTTTAATTGTTACCAATGGCTTTGACACACTATCTTCCTGTTTGACAGTCTTAACGTGTGAACTAAAATATATTTGTCACATATCTCCCTCTTTTTTGGGAGTGACAAACGTTGTTTTAAAATCTTAAGGTACTTGTTTTGACTGAGTTCCCGGTGTGATAACTTTTTTTCCGAAATATTTTCTGTTTCCTTGAAAGTAGGTGAGTATATTTTCTCTTAATTAAATTATTCAGTGTAATAACGATTTTTAATGTGTACTATAAAAACAATTATAAAAAGGGGATTGGGGTGACTCACACAATAACCCCACTCGACCATTAGTATCGAGTGCGTGCCTGCTCCAGGGTTAAAACATGTTGAATTCTTTTCGCTTTAAATATTAAAGATAATACAATTATTTTTCACCGGAATTTTATATTATTGTTCTTTATTCAACATCAACTCTAAATGCTAATTCTGTGAGGCTTAAAATTACAGTTCGCTTGAAACTAATTATAATTTAAACAATGATTTTAAAAAAATCATTTTACATTTTTGTAAACATTGTCGGGCACTTGGCTTTACTCTCCTTAAAATTCAGCGATTATATCAATAATGTTTTATTTTCTTATAAATGAACTCGTGCAAATAGCGGGTATTTCAGCCGTCATACTTTTAATGTATTAGTGCTGCACAGAAAATTTTATAACTAATTAATTAATGCTAAATTAAGAACAAGTTTAATAAATATTAGCGACGTCCATGGGCTTGTCTTACAGAGCAAATTTTTCAAAGGAATGCTTATGATTAGAAATTGACCCTCTGAGTTCTTTCTAAAAAAAAGCTGATATCTATATTTTGTCTTCTAAGCAGCCACCGCATTTTGCAATATGTTTCAATTTAAAAATTAGAGAAAGGAAAAATAACATAAATATTATCCTATTACTTTTTTTTTGCTTAAAAGCAACATATACAAAATCTAATACTTATGTCATGAATTTGTACGGTTTATAATTAAGATTATTGCTTTAGCGTAAAAAAAAAGTGCATAATTATTGCATTCAGTACATTATTAATGTATAAGGGGAGGCGCGATAAAAATTGTGATTGAAAAGGGGGGCGCCAGTATTGAAAGTTTGAGAAGTACTGCTCTAATCAGATTTAATTTACAATGTTTTCTCCCCTCTTAGTTGAAAATATGTCTCAAATTTCTCTACGCTTTTTTAGTTGAGTTGTATATAAAACATAATTATTTTCTTAAGAAAACAACGGATATTTTCAAAAGCATGTAAACAGAAATCCTTATTGAATCCTTAATCCAGCGATTCTCAATCTGTGGGATGCACCCCCCCAGGGAGGCGTAATAAGAGAATCGCAATCATCTCGAAAAGTCGAACGTAAAATGTTATTTTTAAAAAAAATTATTAATTTGCTGAAAGGAAACAGAATAAGATACTCAGTTACACTGATATAACATGCTTATAAATGTAACAGTACTGTACAATGTATTTGATAATTAACGTATCAATACTAAATTAAGAAGCTTAATAATTACTAGTAACTCTCTTATTGGCCTTTTTTTACAGTGCAGACTTTTTCAAAGGAAGGTTTAATTTAATTAAAATTGACACAATTTATTGTTTCTATAGTTAACTGAGATCTAAATGAATTTTTGAGGAAATAAAAATTTAATTTAAATTTATTTTGCAATCTGTTCCTATTTAAAAATTAGGAAGGAAAAGTAACATAATACTTATTCTATTACTTAAAACTAACTTATTTAAAATGTCTATAAAATAAAAGTAGCAAAAACAAAATTTAATACTTATGTTAATTTGTACAGTATATGATATTCACAGATTATATTGTAACTTTAGCGTCAAAGTGCATTATTATTGCATCCAATACATTGTTCCTGTTATTGAATAGGAAAAGAGGGGGAAGGGGTACATTAAAAATTAGGATTCAATATTGAGTCGAAAATATTGAAAGTTTGAGAGGCACTGCCTTAACCTTCGCGATTGAATTTTCGATCACGCTAAACTGGCTAAAACGTGCAAAATCCAGATAATTCGAAGGACTCGTATTTTATGCTGCTGTAACTTTCACACTCCAATATAAGCGTCCCCCGTCTACACTCGTGAGACTGGAAGGATCTGTTGACGCGATTTTGTAAATTTAGGTTAAATTTATTGTAAATTTAGGTTAAATTTATTGAAAATTTAGGTTAAATTTATTGTAAATTTAAGTTACATTTATTGTAAATTTAGATAAATATTATAAAAAAATATTCTTTCATTCTCTAGACATTAGTATTTAAATGTATATGTTTTGTAAGATTTCAGAAGTAAATTAGTAGAAAGACACGTATACAAAATTATCATGGCGATACAAATGTAAAAGAATTTGCAGAGCAAATCTTTTGCAATTCTTCGACTAACGGAATATCATTTCCTTAGTTTGGGTCCACCAATATTATAAAAAGAAGCTTCCACAAGATACTGGTCTATGCGTTGTGTTAAAAGGAATAGGAAAGGAAAAGGGAAAAGAAAAGACAGCCATTACAAATGTAAGAAAATAGGCAGACTAGAATCTTTTGCAATTCTTCGACTAACGGAATATCATTTCTTAGTTTGGGTCCACCAATATTATAAAAAGAAGCTTCCACAAGATACAGGTCTAGGTGTTGTGTTAAAAGGGATAGGAAAGGAAAACGGAAAAGAAAAGACAGCCATTACAAATGTAAGAAAATAGGCAGACTAGAATCTTTTTTTAGGAATTCTTCGACTAACGGAATATCATTTTTCTTAGTTTGGGTCCACCAATATTATAAAATAGGCAGAAGCTTCCACAAGAAACGGGTCTATGCGTTGTGTTAAAAAAAGGGATAGGAAAGGAAAAAGGAAAACGGAAACGAAAAAGACAGCCATTACAAATGTAAGAAAATAGGCAGACCAGAATCTTTTGCAATTCTTCGAATAACGGAATATCATTTCTTAGTTTGGGTCCACCAATATCATAAAAAGAAGCTTCCACAAGATACAGGTCTCTAGGTGTTGTGTTAAAAGGGATAGGAAAGGAAAACGGAAAAGAAAAGACAGCCATTACAAATGTAAGAAAATAGGCAGACTAGAATCTTTTGCAATTCTTCAACTAACGGAATATTAATTCCTAGTTTGGGTCCACCAATATTATAAAAAGAAGCTTCCAGAAGATACTGATTTATGCGTTGGGTTAAAAGGGATACAAAAGGAAAACGGAAAAGATAAGACAGCCATTACAAATGTAAAAATTTACAATTTTTTGCTATGTGCTGCACTTTGCTTGCAAATATATCAGAAGAAGAAAAATTTGAGTACTTTTTGTTTTTTTAAAAAAAAATACCCCTATTGTTGTTTTTGATAAAAAGCATATATAAATATTTTTACTGATAAACATATGTTTTTTAAACAGTTGTTTGAAAAATAAGACAATTAAAGACAATGTAGTGCAAGATTGCAACATTCGGCACTTATTTGCAATATGGATCAAAATCGAACATTTAAATAAAGCATTTTGATTGATTTTGTATTTTTTAATTTTTTTTCTGCCGAAATATAAAATATGTACTCCTTAGTAAAAAAGGATTTTTTTTACTGGTTATTTTTTTCAAAATAAGTGTGAGGTAAGGGGTTAAATTATGGATAACTTAAAGTCGTTCTTATATTGCATATAGTATTTTCATATTATCTTAGTTCTAACCAGTTTAAATAATTATTTCTGCTTCAAATATTCCAAAAAGACATTTTACAGAGTAATTCTGAAATAAAAAATTTGACTTTTCCTTTGAATGAAGACGAAATAAAATAGAATAAAAAGAAATCTCTCTTCCACAAAATCCTCTATAAAAACTTTTTTTTCTCCTATAAAGATCCTGTTGACAGATTTATTTTAAATCAGTTCCAATATATATATATATATATATACCCCCTCCATTAGAGGATTTTCTCGCAGAGAAGTACAGCGTTTGAGAGCAGACTGAATATTTGTTTTGCTTCCCACATTTTCCTACGGAGACTTTATTGGATTTCCTTAGCCCTTTGACAGAGTGTAATGTCTATGGACAGAGGGATTTATTGGGTGTGATATACCTCACCGCATTAGTCCGTGAGAATTTCCTTTAGCACCAATCACAGATGAAAAGAAAATGAACCTGAGTCACATTAAATAATCTGACTATGAATAAATCAAATTTTTAAGTGCATGATTTCTGTAACCATCAAGATATTTCCTAAAACCGTTTCAATTTAACAAATACATTAAATAATATATGTATGTAATTAATAAGTTTCTTAGATAAGTAGATTAATTGAATTGTTTTACTGAGAGATAGATTAATAACTGAATTAAAATTATACTTCAAAAACTGAAGAAAGGGAATACATTCAAAAGTTAAAACGAACAATCGTATTCTCAAGCCCTGACACGCGATCCTAGATCTTCTGGGGAAAAAAAACAGGCATTATTCAATAAAATAACTGCGTTGCATATTTTATCATTTTATTCAAAATTATAATATATATATATATATATATATATATATATATATATATATAATTCAGATTTAAGAGTTTTCAAAAAGTTCTAAATGTCCTTTAGAGACTCATTCATTTTTTAAATTCCTTCAAATGAATAAAAGTAATCAAGCAAAACACACTGAAAATAAAACACTTATTCACAATCTAACGTTTAAACAAAACTATCTCTTGATGGCTCTTTTTCTGATATGCAGTTCTTTTTAAGGGAAAAAAAGTGGCCAGCAGGTGATGAACTGAGGAAAGTTTGGGAGCTACAAAAATATTTGAGTTTGTGCGTGGTTAGCTTACACCCTAGATAATTTTTTATCGTTGCATATTTTAAATGAAAATAATCATAAAATAGATACATTCATGTCCAAAATAAAGGTCACCGTTATTAAATCTGTGAAAACTGAATAAGTGGGGTTGCCAAGAAATTTGGCACGCAGTCATATTCGAATGGGAGAAAGAATATTGCATTATAACAATACGCAAAAGAATTTAATTGTGAATTAAAATGCAAGGCGTATAAAAAAAATGGCGAAATCATGAATCGGAGATAAGGGATTAAATTTGGGAAAAATCTGTCTAACATGGATGTAGCTACCGTGCGTTGTTATACAAACTTCACAACGAGCTTTCATATTGTTTATGACGGTGCCAATATTTTTTTGGCAACAAAGCTCATTCTTCCAAAAGCGTGACTTTAAACCCATGAGGGTTACTGGGAAGGGGGATACTCTGAGAGAAATAACTCTTCTAAAACCATCTCAAACATATTCAAAAAGATTGAGATCTGGAGACGTCGAGGGCTAATTCACACGGAGAATATCCTCACCTTGCAGAAATTCACCAACAATGAGAGTTCTGTGTGACCACACAATTTTACCCATAAAAAATGTAGTCCAGACCCATATATAGCACCTTGGAAAAATCTTATATAAGATTCAAGGACCTCCTTCCTATACCGTTGTGTGTTGACATTAACCGCATCGAAGAAGTGCAGTGGTGTACGACTGCCCAACATTATGCCACCGCCAGCAAGGATTTCTTCGCCATAAAATCTCTCGATTTCTTTTGTTTGGGATGGAGGAAATCGAGCTCCACTTTCTCTCCAGATGAAGCCTGATTCTTACACTGCCGTCTTACGCTCAAAAATTACTTACGGTTCGCCTGTGTGGGGCTATGCAGCAAATGCTAATTTAAAAATTCTCGAGATTGCTCAGAACTCATTGATACGTAATATTGTTAAATCAGATCGTTATACAAAAAATTCAGCTATTTATAAAGATATTAAAGTTCTCCCCCTTAAAACTTACATTCAAAAGCTAGCTATTTCATTTTTTTAATAATCTTCAAAATGTAGACAATATCAATGTTAAAAATTTAAACAACTGCTATCCCGAGCAAGGTATTAAAAGACATAGGATAATACTCCTAGATTCTTCCCCCTAACAATTAATTTAGTCACTCTCCGTATGGCGAGTGACCATGGTAAATTCTAAAATTTCCTCGTTTCATTTTTTTATTATCTTTCTTTAACTTTTTAACAGATGATTCCTTTTTGGAATCTCACACAGGCTAGCGATCTAGACCCTCCCCATTGCTATGTTCCAATAATTCAGTGCAACCAATAGAGTGCCTACTCCCAAGACACTTAACAGCCAATGATATTCGTTTCACTCAAACAACTCAAGTGAAATTTTTACCAAATTTGACTACGCCTCCTTGCCACATACCCTGCACCAATAATGAGACTCTTATTTATCAAGGCCTAACCACATCAGGCCACCTCTTACAAACTCGATATGGGATGGAGGAACTCTTCGCGTTCCATTTCCCAATGACATCCAGCGTCTTGGATGAGAACCAGTTTGTCTGGTAAATCTCGACTCATTCCTAAAAAGAACACGCCTCCATTCTTCTGGTGCCCACGACAGATGTTTTCGGGCTCAACAATAACTGGTTTTTCCCGAGGATACAGTGATTCCGTAAGCACGTGAATATGGCATCGTATGTTTACCATTAATGCTTACGATTATTTTGTTCTTAAACATTTACATTTTACTTTCTAAAATATCTTACTTTTTGTGAAATAGTTGCTCGATCAGTTAAAGAAAGGATACATTGAATATTTCCTAAAAATTATGCATTGATATGATTCATTTCTTTAACTCAATAGTGAAATTGTATTTTCTTGCATTAATTTAGATAATCATTTCTAAAACAAATTCCAAATATTTTTAAAGGATAATTACTAATTAAATCAGACAGTCAAAGATAGGGAATATTATTTTATTAGAGACATTTTCAAATATCTGTAAATGCTTCATAATACACACACACACACACACACACACATATATATATAAAGGGTGTTTTTTTGAGAGGTATAGAAATTTAAATTCCAATAAAACATCGATGTATTATTCGATTGACATGAATTTTTTTTATTCGAAACACAATCTTATGGCATTACATTTTAAATATGATTTCTGGCATAGGACTGCCACGGCTGGCTCGGATGTAGTCCAATCTGGACGTCCAATTTTCGATTACTTTTTCCAACATTTGTGGTCGTATATCGGCAATAACACGGCGATTGTTGTCTTTCAAATGGTCAAACGCTTGTGGCTTATCCGCATAGATCAATGACTTTACATAGCCCCACAAAAAATAGTCTAGCGGTGTTAAATCACAAGATCTTGGAGGCCAATTCACAGGTCCAAAACGTGAAATTAGGCGGTCACCAAACGTGTCTTTCAATAAATCGATTGTGGCATGAGCTGTAACATGTTGCGCCATCTTGTTGAAACCACAGCTCCTGGACATCATGATTGTTCAATTCAGGAATGAAAAAGTTAGTAATCATGGCTCTATACCGATCACCATTGACTGTAACTTTGTGTCCTTCATCGTTTTTGAAGAAGGATTCCACCAGCCCATAAAGCGCACCAAACAGCAGTCAGTTTTTCTGGATGTAACGGTGTTTCGACATACACTTGAGGATTAGCTTCACTCCAAATGCGGCAGTTTTGATTGTTGACGTAGCCATTCAACCAGAAGTGCGCTTCATCGCTAAACAAAATTCATTTATGAAAATCAACCATTATTTTCGAAATAAAATTGCACAATTTGAAAGCGTTGTTCAGGCGTGAGTCTATTCATGATGAATTGCCAAACCAAACTGAGACTAAATCACTTGACAGCTGTTAAATCGGTCACCATCTTGGAAAGTAATGCCAACTTTAACTTCTATACCTGAAAAGAAACACTCTGTATATATATATATATATATATATATATATATATATATATATATATATATATATATATATATATATATATATTACATATATATATGTATATATATATATTTATATATATATATACATATATATATGTATATATATGTACATATATATATATACATATATATATATATAAATGCAATACATTGTGTAAAAATAAAATTCATTTTTTATCAAATAACTGTTCCACAGTGAAATAAAATATTCATTTTAATTTTAAGTGCAGGTAGGTAAACATGAGTAAATATAATATTATATTATATAGAAGATTGTTATTTCCATCTTTAAATACTGAACAATTTTAAGAAGAATAAACAATATTTTTTCCTGCACCTATCAATAACTTCGTTATTTTGCTCAAAAATAACCACAACAAGAGAGTATCATTAACTGGAGAGAGAGTATTTAACAAAAAAAAAAAATTTTTTTTTTTTTAATATACAATACCTGGTTAAAAGACATAACCAGTAGAAATAGATATACATAAAGTGTTGGTACGTTCAGTGTTAAAAAATCAAATATTCCTATTATTCAGTAGATAATGTTTTGTAAATTTCGGAGGAACAGTTCGTAGAAATGTTATAGTTAGTACAGTGTTTCTCAAACTCTCAATATCCACGACGCAATATTCAATCATTATTTTCATCGCCCCCCTCCCCATACAATAACGATACATTGAATTCAATAATACTATATTTTGAAGCTAACGCTACAGTGCGATTTTGACTTCTTTAGTACCACCGGCGTATATAAACGTCTCGCTCAGCCAGTGTGTTAATTGCCCCGGACGTATATATACGTCTTTCCGAAGTACGCTGTTTTCTGTGCACTGCTATCCATACATTTATTCCGAAGGCTTTAGAATGCAATAAAAGGAGCTTGATTGTCTTTGCGGAGGATTTACTTGTTTCAGATTATTTGTTTCTTTATCCCTTTAACCTCCCCCTTCCCAATACACCAGATACGCTCGTTTACGTGTTAAACGGTGGCATGAGGGAGCGAATCACGTAGTTTTTAATCGACATTTAACGTGATTAATTATAAACAGTCTAAATTATCAAGATAAGTGTTAGCTTTTGTTTTTAATTTTATATATGAGAAGCCTCTGGTGACACTGGTAATTATTAAACTTGTTCTGAACGTAGTATCTTTAAAATGATTATAAAATTCATTGCGCAGTACTGATGTTTTTATAAGTGTAAATGTGTATTTCTCCTTTTTTATTTGTTTGCTTTAAGTATAATGGTAATTTTTTGAACAATCTTTTGTTTTCTACCTTTCAATATGCTCGTACCCCCCTTGTAGGGTTATCACACCCTCCTAGGGGGCACTCCCCACAGTTTGAGAAACACTGAGTTAGTATGAAGTTCAAAATAAGAAAATCATTTCTCGATTTTATTGTTTGTGTTTCCATCCACTTCATTTTGATGTAGTTATTAGCATATGCAATGTATCTATGTATTAATAAATTTCAGTGTTAGGAAAATTAGGGTGGTTTAAAAATAAATATAATTACAATAAGCTTTATTATTTGACATGTAATTTTACAGTATGATGAATAAATATTATAAAAAGAGTTTATTGTATTTTTAGGACATGATAAAAAGTGTATCGAGATATTTTACAAAAAAAAAATATTTGCGTTGTACATTTCCATTTAATACATGTATTTTTTTTTACTCAAAACATTCTGAACTTTGCACGATTTCAGTATTCTAATTTGTTTTATGTAAATTCAGAAAGTTGATGGTATAGGCGTGAATTTTATAACTGTACCAGTTTTTAACGTCTGAAATTTCAAATTTCTCGCGATAGTTCATTTAATTTGGATCCCTACCATATAAAAATTTCTCAAAAACAATAAGAACAGATTTGTATATAACCTGCAAATGCAATGCGGAGTTTCCTGTTTTTGCTTTCTAGTTCCTATATGTGATATATTTCACATTTGATTTGATTAAATTAATTTTGTGTGATAGGGCTCAAATATAATTTGCAGAAACTTTTAAGAAACAAATATTTTTTTTTTAAATTTTGCTTACTGATAATTGCCTAATCATTAGTTGTTCAAAGATTTAAGATTTTATCTCATAAATCTAAAGAGATAATTTCAGTTAGAATATAGTGAAAATATTAGAAATTCTACATAATTTGACTTTTCATTAGTTATCTAATTTGTAATTCAAGAAATAATTTTTTTGTAGAGTCATTTTATCTATTTAGGTTTTAATGACATTTAATACTATTTTGTTAATATTTTTAAAAAAATAATAATTTTTTATTGTAAATAATTTAAAAAAAAACATTCGAGTAAGATGACCAGAGAATTTTATTAGATATTTATCAGTAAGATATAAAAATTGAGTACTATAATTGAAATCTATAATAAGATATTATAAACATAATGTTGAACATTGGAAATAAATGTCAAAATTTTTAAATAAACCAAAATATCCATGTTAATGATGAATTTCATAGTAAATTCATTTTCAAAATTGTGTTTATATGCATTTCATGTTTTTGAATTTTCCATGCTCTTCTATATGAGAACTTATACAGAAAACCTATCCAAAAAAATAAACAATTGTAACTTGTAATTACAAAAGAAATCAGACAATGAAAGGTGTAAACATTAATATTTCATTATAACACCATTTCATATAAGTACATGTTTCTTAGAAATTAAAACAATTTTATGAATTTGTATAGAGTGATACACTATCTACCTGTCAGAAGATTTTCAAATTCAATAGTCTCAATTCTGTGCTGTAAGCTATTCTTGTGTGTAACTAAACATAATAATAAACTAAAAAATAACAGGGGACTAAATAAAAATATACTAAAAAATAACCTAGAACAAAATAAATATATAAACAAGCACCAATTAACTGCCATCAACAGACTTGGCACACTAACACTAAATAACACAAATATATAAAATAAAACAAAAATTATACTAAAAAAATTATAAAAATAACTTTCTATCTAATTATTAAACTAGGATAAGGCAACAATATAATAATAATAAATAAATATTAAGAGATTAAGTTCACGCAAAAGGAGTAAACAGCTTAAGTATAGCGATTTCACACACAAAAGCGAAACACATGTAATTGTTTACCAACGGATCACGTGATTTCGACCTGGCGCCGACTGTATGTGAAGACACTCCATTGATATACCCTCTGTGTGGTATATATCATTTTTCAAAAGAGTACAAGAAAATTAACAAACGAGAAATTATTTACAACTTCATACGTTATCCAGCTTCCTGAATAAAATCCTGAGGAAATTTCTTTAAAAGTTTGGCATGCTCAATGTAAGGAAAGAGCCGAAGTTTTATTTTTCGTATCGTTTATTACCTGAAAACTAGCTTCATGCTGATATAACTAACTTAAAATCAGAATTATCTGGATGAAACACATCCACCTTTTTGCGGGATGACAAGTATTCCGAAAGAGAATATTTCCCGTGTGTCAACAAAAATCCCCTTCCCATCGTTGGGTCTTTCAGCTGCTTCAAACATCAGGAAGAGTTGAGCAAACAGAGGGCTGCTGCTGATGAGTATTCGTTCGCCAAAATCAACACTGAAAGTGTAAAAGACTCAGGAATAATTGCTGCCCAGAGACAAAAATGGAGATAAATATTATCGAAACGAGGGACAGAAAATTACGATACGTCGCCTTAAACTTGTCTCTGAATATTAGAAGGTTTTTTGTACTTTAGTTTTTGACCATGTCTGTGTTTCATTCTCCCTGTTTCTTGAAAAAAAATGTTCTGTGTTTGAGTTTTCAGTTAGATGACAGTGCCATCTCTTTATTAGTTCAGGAAATGAAATAGTAAAATGAATCATACTCTGGCTTTGTTTCTCTACACCACCAAAAAAATTTCACTTTATGCTCACAAAAAAAAATGTAGTTATTTAGTAAAAAGAAAAAAAATCCACAAGCGCATTTTGCAAAATAAAGAGCTATACCACGTCGAAAAATATTCAGAAATATTACAGAAAACGTCATTACGTTGATTGATTGATTTGATTTAATATTAACGTCGCACTGTTCAGCTACACGAGGGCTTTTGGCGACGGACCACGTAATTTTGAACCATGGTCAAGTGACGTGGACGACACCTGAGCTGGCACCCTCTCCCTAACTACCACACCACACCAACGGGAGGACGTTTCAGCTCTCGACAGATTTAACGTGCATCGCTGCCCTACACGGCGGTCTTTAGTGGTACTGGGATCAAACTCGTGACCAGGCAGGCCACGATCCGATACCTATACCACTCGGCTACCGCGGCCACGTCATTACGTTGAAACGAGTAACTTAAACAGTTTATTACAAAAATTAAAATTTTCATTCACACATGGTAAATCAGTTCTGATATTATGTTACACAATTATTACTTGTATAACTTTCATATTAGCTATTTATAAGCTATAAAGAAGAATCGAAATATATCTATACTTTCTTACAGATATTAAAAATAAAAATTATGAAAAGTTCAACTAAAATAGGTCTTCAAGGCATGGCCCACAGACCACAAATGACCACGGAAGGCATCTTTGAGATTCTGCTTTCTAATCTGAGGCATTTTTCAGAAAAAAAAATTCTCTTTGTGCTTTTTATCGTGAAAACGCGATTTTTCTGTTATTCTAGATAATTTAAAACATATAGATATCTATCTGATAAGAGAGCATTTTCTTAAAATGACGTATTTTTCAAAACGTTCATAGTATTTTAAATACAAACAAATATGACTATGCATAAAACCTTGGGTTTCAGAAGAAATAATAAACTTTTATCTTGAACACGCAAAGTATTTTATTTCGATTTCCATTTAACGTTTTTGAAACGTATATACATATACAAATCTATAATACCATTCTCTTCCCGCGGAATCAATTGAAATGATTTTAAAAAAAAGCCTCCCTTTCTCTTATTTCAATTTCCTACATACATTATTTTCAGATAGTTGTGAGACACGTGGATTATTGTGAATTTATTGATATAGCTCTAGAGCCGGGGTGGGCATTAAGTCAATCGCGATCGACCGGTGGACCGCAAAGACAATTTGGTGTGACCACCTGAAGTTTAGCAGTTGTGCGATCCATTTTTGTACTGTATTAGACACCCGTAGGTTGAAGTAGGTAAATGTACCACCCTGCACGAATTGCATGCCTCTTTGCATTGCAGCTGACACACTTTGCAGAAATTCAGAGAATGATCTGTTACAGAAGAACAAGGTACGTTACTCCATTCAAGTGTGCGGGTTGGAAATACATCCCCATGAGATAAAAATTGACGAGCCGTGCCCTTATGCTAACACTAAGCCTCTTTTGAGAGTTCCATATTAGAGTCCTAGGGATTTTCCCTTGCTCTCATGTGTGCCTTGTAGGTTGAAAATGTTTCTTGCTTAAAAGTACCCTTGTCATTAATTAAATATTTCCTTCTTCACTGGCACGACAGCCCACAGGGTGGGGCTTGGCCTTCTCAAGAAGCCTTTTACAAGCCAGCCTTCTTCCTGCTAGTGTTCTCCAATTTCTAGTTCTTAAAAGTAGATCTTTTCTAAGTCATCAATCCATCTAAGATTTGGCCTGCCCTTTCTTCGTGTGTCAATTGTTTGAGCATTGAAGGCTTTTTTAGTGGTGTGGTCTTTTTTCATTCTGATAACGTGACCTGCCTATTTAATTCGTTGTATTTTGATGAAGTTAACAATGTCAGATTCTTTATATGATTGATAGAGCTCTAAATTTGATCTTCTTCGACGTGTTTCATTTTCATGAATTCCTCCAAAAATAAATCCATTAACTAAGTCAGTGGCAAGAAATTGAGAATCAGAATATGTTCAGTTTGAAGTTGTACCTTTTGGATGTGGAAGGAGTACATCTCTATTTTATGTAGAACATTCCAGATCACTGTTTGCATAATATCCATTTTGGATGCAATTGCTCGTGTGCTAGTCGACGAGAAATCGGCAGACTTCTGCAGCAAGGCTTCTTTCCTACCATCTGCTTGACTGTACATCATATTTTTGTCAGCGTGTTATTGATTCACGTAATGAGTCGTAACGATACTTATTGAAACAATCAATTAAATTTTATATGGACTTACAACTTGAATAGTGCCAATTTACGTCATAGATATTGGCACAGTACTGCCAAAATTGGCTCTTGCGCTATAAAACTGCGCAATTATTCACTTATTGGCACAGTTACTTATAACCAGTTCATACAGTTAACTTGACAGTTATACATATCTGCATATCTCTGAAAAGAGTGAAAAACCATGGAATCTAGGCCAGATACTCTTAACATTCAACATCTCAAAGAAGAGTAATTAAATTATGATGTACTTGATTGTAAATTTTAACAACAGGAAGTACTTTTGAGACAATGAAATGTATTTAAAATTTCCCAATTTTTATTTCTTACGTTTTGTTTGCATCGAAATTTAGAAAAATACTCAAGAACTTGCTGTATGTGTGTGAATTATAAATATATACATATAATGAAAACTATCTAACATAATTCTTTTTTTTAAAAAAATAATCCAACTATTCTTTGTTGCACTTAATGCAAACCATTAAATTATCATGATACGAACTAAAAAGAAAACAATGTGATATTGATTCAATGATATGTAATAATACTAATAAATGTGCATAATAAAGAAATCCTAATTTAATAAGCAGATTTATGTTATTTCTTCAGGTGTCATAATATATTATTATTTAATTCAATAAGAAATTATAATCCTCCAAATTATAAAACATACAATCTTAAAATTGATTTGTATTTATATATTTTTGTGTTTGATAAAGGTTTATGAGATTATACATAGCAAAAACGGTTTTCTAGAAATTGCATTTAAGAAACAGAATGTGTGTCTATTTTATTAAAATAATCTTCTAGTAAGTAAAATAACTGTCTGCAAACAGTGTAGAAAATAAAGAATAAAAGTAAAATTTAAAGACCATTAAAAATTAAATTATTTGAAGATAAATTTGAAAACATGTATCAATTTATTTACACTTACTTCTTTCCATATGTAATTTGCATGAATTGCAGTTATGTAAAAAAGCTTTAACAATGTAATAAAAAGAGAAAAAAAATCTGCTGATAAAAAGCACATTCGCAACTGAGAAAAATACAGCCAGACGGCTCATAAAAGTTTTAAAAAATAAGTGCATCACTGCAAATGTTAAGAAAAAGTTAACTACTGTAATAACCAATTACGGGGATTTATAACTCATTTCCCATAATATATATACATATTAACATATTTACATTTACACTCTTTTGAAAGTAATCAGACTATTAAAAATTATTTGTATAATTTTAGATATATAGATACTGTAATTGTTTTATGTAATAAATTCAATATTAATAACTCGTTTTATATTAGCTTTTATGTCTCATTTCTTACATTCAAAAGATGGCGCTATACATTTCTTTTGTTTTTGATTATTTTTATTTTCTTTTAGTCTCTTCTTGAATTTGTCTTTGAGGAAGATATGTTCCTCTAAATAAATATTATTTTAAACTATGCCGATTTTCATGTTTCCTCTCAGTTAAAATTATGATTCTTTATAAAGTACATTATCAATTTCTTCTTAAGTATGATAATGTTTGTAATTTTTTAAATTTGCTTCATTTTTAACGTGTTCAAGGTCTGGATTGATCTGCTTAAATTAATCTAATACATTTATTTAGAGTTTTTGACTTTCTAGCTGTGGTTGCAGATTAAAGTTTTTGCATCGTATTTTGTATTTTAAATTAATTTAGAGTATTTTGTATATAAATATTTTTTTTGTATTATGTTTAATAACCTTTTAGCCTTTAAGTGACTTATTTTTTTTTTACTTTATTTTTCCTTCCTTTCAACCTAGTTGTATAGATAAACATAGAAAAAGGCTATTCAGCCTTAAACCTTCAATTTTAGTTGCTAGAAGTAAGAGTTTGCTAATATATTACTGCGAGCTACTGTTTTAACCTATACTGTTTTGATACACTTATATTTTTGCTTAGTTAAACTAGATTAACTGCCTTTTACCTTATTCGTTTTAATAACATATGTGTATAGTTATGTGTTACTTTTTAATATTTTTAAAAATTATTAAATTTATTTTAAATAAATTATGGTGAAAGAAAATGTTTAGCATTTCGAATTAATTCAATTGTATCTTGTTTGAGTAGATACGACTAAATTTTCTAAAAGAAAAAAAATTGGTCACTTTAATTTTATATATATATATATATATATATATATATATATATATATATATATATATATATATATATATATATATATATATGACATCATCCCCATATATATATATATGGGGATGATGTCAGTGATGGCCTATCACAATAATAATAAATCATCACCAATTAAATTTGAATTTAATTGCACATTGTTATTTACATTTATATAGATAGATGATATAAAGATAATAAAGTCGTATTTTCGTAAGAGTTGTCTTGCTCTTCTGTCGTCTAACAAAGCAAAACACAAGACGTTGTCATCCTCCTTCTCGTCATTTTCCGAATCATGGTGACGTCTGCTTCGAGCATCTAAAAACTGGCCGGCTCCCAAAGCACTGAGAGTGCTCTTACGCATGCGCAGGAAAAGCCGGACCAAGTGGCTGAAATAGTGGTTAGAACTATATATATATATATATATATATATATATATATAGCATATATATATATATATATTTTTATATATATAGCTCAAATATTTTTTTTAAAAACAAATACACATAAGTTAATTTGTTAAGATGGATTAATCTCAATCTTGAACTTAATCATTCAATGCTGAGTTTTGTTCTTTTATATGTATTCTCATTGATCAATTCAAACAACGAATGACCAATGAAACTTCATGAAATGTACATTCAAATCGTTCCCAATTCTGTAAAATATACCAGAAATACTATTTTATACATCGTTAAGTCAACAAACAAATTAATTAATGTACTTTATTACAAATAAATTACATGACTATTTATACGATGCTGCTTTTATTTTTTGCAGGGAGATGAAAAATCCCACCAATGGGACAATAAAAAAAAATTATATTTGATTTCACTGATTATTTATAGACAAAATGAAGCAGTGTATTTTTCCACCTTCATGCCCCTTTAATTAAAAAAAAACTTTTATTTCTTATTTCCAATTAAAAAATATACTCTTAAATCAATCTATTTATAAATTCTGGATTTTTTATTGTTCATATAATTGAATTCTGATTTTCTCTTGATTATCTACTTTAATTGTAAGAAAAATTTATATCAGACTATCTTCAAATGAAATATATTCAATAATTCATGAGTTATAAACCAGAATTTTTCAAAAAGCGAAGGAGTTACCACAGAGAGTAAGCTTCACTCAGTTGCTCACAGCCCATGAGCTAAGGTTTACTTTGCCCAACTCAGTATACGCCACCCTGTTCTGAAGATGCATGAACAGATGTTTCATCAGGTGGTCAGCCTGAGGTTCCTAACTTCCAGTGTTTCCACTGCAGGCTTGGTACTTACTTTATCGACCCACCGTAGGGATGAAAGGCAGATTCAACATTTCCAAGCCGGGGGTTTGAACTGAACCTCGTAGTGAGAAGCCTGCACTAATCACTCAGCCACAGGAATAATTCAACAGAAAAGCATCCATTATGTAAAGCATATCGGAGCTATTTAATGTATATTAAAAAGTGCAGTTTACAAAAAATCTTTATCAAAGAAAATATAATGTAGTTGCTACAAAGAATTCGTATATGATATTAAGTGAATAAAAACTATATAATTTCTTTTTATAAAAAGCTTTTGTATGATCACAGATACAGTTCTAAGTTTCGACACCCCTGCTTAAATGGCTGAACAAGACTTACAGATAGAACACATATGTTTATATAAAGAAAACAAATTACAATAAATAAGCTTGCTGAAAATGAACTTAAGAGATATATTCACTCATAGATTAGGTTAATATTAAGTTCGATCTACAACAATACCAAGACAGGAACTTCGCATAAAAGAAGTCCAATATCCGGCTCCAAAGACCCCAAAAAATTTAGCTTCACACTAATAGGTTAGAGAACTAAAGATGCAAGACAAAGCCCCTTTTATAAGATGACCTGAAGCGTAAAAACTAGAAACCATTTCGATGTCATGTATAAAAGGACAGTTAAATACCATCGTAAAATTTCCAAATATACCAGTAAATGACCAAATAAAACAGGCAATGGGTCAAAACTTCGTAAATGGAAGACAATTAGGCAAATATAATGTAAGCGCAAAACCAGTTGGGTAGTCATATAAACAGGCAAAGAAGGATTTTGAATTTAAAATTTCAAAGTGCTGCAGCTAAGACAACTCAGGTTGGGTATTAGCCAACAAAAGACCACGTGATTTAACAAAAACGTATAGTAGTTTATATCTCATTTTTATTCAGCATTTTCAACAGTTCATTCAGCCTTGATGAACTGTAGTTGGTATTGATTTGTAACACATTTGAGGCATAAAATTCTGCAAATAAATTCCTTTGAAACGTTCTTTTCTTACAGTCATAAAAACATTTCACAAATATAGACTCACAAATTTTTAATTAATATTAAAATTGATGTATTAATAAGTATTGTGTATTAGTTATTTTCCCAAATAATTCCATGACTTATCATCATGACGAAATGAAAAATTAAATTTCATTTTAATTTCACTTTTGATCCTTTTATTTTGTATTCAAATAATTGAATGTAAGTTCAGAGAATACTACAAATAACGGAATTAGAATTATGTTTTAAAACTACGAGCATCATCTGCATGTCAACTCGTTTTTAATTAATGCTATATACTTTCCACCTTAATTAAACGTGTCTGAAAACCTCTTTTCTAAAACCGAAAATTGAAGCCCAATGAATTTTAATGATGACTCCTGGATCGAGATCACCATAAGTCACCGAAACATACGCCGAGTGCTGATTCTCCACTCAAATAATTGTTTTTCCTATTGTCCGGAAATGACACTTGTCAGAGACCTCATGAAAATGTGCATGCCTCGGATAATTACGTGGGGAGAGAAGGGAATTTCCATTTCCTTTATAAATAAAAGATCATTTAAACATTCTGATTCCATAACTGAGGGAAGTGGGTTTTTAATAAAATCTTGTAAATTTCTTTTGTTTTATTTTTTCATGTGACGAATATTTAAAATAGAAGCAAGTTCCTTTTTTAAAAAATACCTTGTACGGCGGAGGAGGGATTATAACAGTTCATGAATGTATGAAAAGCAATACAAAGAAAATATTGCAACTTTATTTCTGTACTAAAAATAAAGAGTAGAAAATATTGCAGATATTGTAAAATATCTGCAATTATTTTCTGAATTATGTATACGGTATGGATTGTATATTTTCGTTTAAGGGGAGTTAGAATTCTCTATCTCTATACATACTGACAATGTCAAACTTTCTGTTCTCGGTGTAACTTTTCTCAAATCAGAGAGTTTTATGTACATGCTTGAAATTTTCCCCATACAATTAAAAGTACACCTTCTCGTTACACTGAAACGAGTTTTTAGCTAATTTTGAATTTTTTTCATAATTTATGAAATATTTCATCAAACAATGCAAAATTGTCCCATTTTTTCCATAAAAAGTTTGTAAAAAATAAGTTTTTGAGTTTTTACAAACTCATTTCAGTATATATTAGCCATCATTATAAATATATTATAAGAAAATACATACCTATGAACAGTAGTTCTTCAGTAAAGGTACATCGAACATTAAAATTTACATTTTGAGATAAATTGATTTTAATGTATACAGTGAGGCTTTTAATAGGCTAGGAAATAAAAACAGATAAAATATGTAACTTACAATAAAAGATAAACGTTTCCGTTTATATCAGACGTTCAACCTTAAGAAAACGAAGTACTTTGTTTACGTTTTTCGCCATTCAAATGGCCCTTGCCCAGTTTCAACGATTATTTAAAAATAGGTTTTTGAGTGCTTCATTTACTTAGAGATTGAAAGGTACTTTTTTAGAAAGGTTAAAAATGTATATACAATTTGAAAATGGAAAAGTCTCAAATTGTCACAAAAATAAGATTTTAGCTTTCCAACACGCCTTAACGCATTTATTATTGTTGAAAAAGTAAACAAAAATTCTCTACGAATAAAATTTAAATACTTAGCCCCTGTGGGATTTCTTATATAAGCTCTCGTGCTAAGTGTATATGCATTTAAACAACTTTTTACATTTACTTTGGATATTATTAATAAGGTTCCTTAAAAATAAAAAATACAAAAAACTGAATCCTTAAACTCTTGTAAATAATCAATGTTTAAAAATGTAGTAACTATTTCGTCAAATTTATCCCACTATTTAAATTAATTTAAGTAATTCCTTTGCATATCACTCAGAAGCAACGTCTCAAAGCATGAAAATTTCGAATAAAACATAGTTTTGTATAAAAACTTTTTCGAAACATCAAAATTGAATCTCTAATGGAGAAATAGAAAAAACAATTGTCTTTGAGCAATTCGCTTTAATCCATTTAAAATAAAGCTGAAAATGTTGAAACAATATAACCCTTATTCGTGTCTAAGAACGTTTTGAATCCGATTTTAATTTGTAATTTCACCTTTTTTTTTTTTTTATAATCTGGCAACGTTCCGCTCTCTGTTTCATTTAGTGTGACATCAGTTTGTTTATGCGGAAGAAGCATAATTTTTAGTGCATAGTTCAATTAGGGAGAGAACAGTAAGAATGGGTATATTGTATATGCTGATGGAATTAAGAAAATTTCTATATTATTTGTTTCAGTTAATGAGTTACAGCTCCTATTTTATCAAAATAGAACGCATGTTTACTTTCTAAACATTGCTAATGAAGAATTTATGCTCTTAACCACTTCCCTTACAAATTTTTTTTGAAAAAATTGGCAAAAAATCATCAAATTTTTTAAATTTTGTTATTAAATACTAGGAAACGAAACAAAAAAAAATATGCACTTGTTAAGTAGAGTTTGTCATTTATTCAGGCTTAATAGCATTTAGTTTTAGTATTAGTTTACTATCCCGTGTTATCTCGGGCAAATGGAAATAAATAAAAATATTAGTCTTTGTATCATAGTTTTAAACAAAAGGGACAACATAAAGTGATACCTGGCATTCTGTGCATTGGTATCTGGTCTCTTTTCCTACTGGCTTACCTCTGGAATCTCTTTTACGGAGCACGAAGTACACTGTCTCGTTGAATTTGATTTTTTTTTTTTGCAGTAGCCGGAATAACATCGGATAATGCCCTGAGGTTAACCTGAGTGATGATGGACTAATCCCGGATCTTCCTGATGTGGCAGAAAACTCGTCACGATGATTTTTAAAATTATTTTTAATCAGTTCTATTCTAAATTATCTCCCTGATTTACAGTGCAAAATGTACGCTACATACAGAAGCATCACTTACTATTTTCTGTGTCTCTCAACCTCTTCATAGTCACTATTTGAAAACCATCGCTTTTTAGCTATCTTGCAAACACTTCGCTATTATTTTACTTGTTTTCAACGGAACTATACTTCTTTATACATCACTAATCCACAAGCCGACGTGTACTATACAACAGGAAAACACGTGACCAGTCCCGCCAAAAGATTAACGAAACCAAACTTTGCAAACTGCCATTCAAAACTGAATATTTCCTTTCATTTCCTCCAGGCCGAGTAAAACCGTGATAAAAACCAACCGTACGTTACAAATTCTCCTTCCCCGAGTTTTCTCGGGATAATAGTTAACTGCAATGTATTCGAACCGAGATAACTCGGGATAATCAGGCAAGCAGTTAAAAATGTTCCGTTTAGATTCGCCAACATTTTCCCTTCAAACATTACACTTTTTTTTTTACCTAATTTTTAATTTAATTTTTAATTGTATTATTTAATGTATTTGTGAAGGACCCTCATCGTTCAAAAGTATTTTATAAGTACGTGAAAGAACTTGTGATACATTACTCTCCTCCTAGATAGTAAAATATTTTTTTTTTTCATTTAAAAATTACTGCAATCCTTTTACATATAAAACAATGATTAAATGTTTATTAATATGAGGGCCAATGTCAACGGACCTCATAATTTTTAAACCACGATCAAATGGCACGGATGATAGCTGAGTTGGCCCTCAACACTTCGAACTTCCACAACACTCCATCTTTGAGCCATGTCAGATTTAACGTTCATCAAGCCCTCTACACGGTGGATCTGTCACGAGTTTAGTTACACACAAACCCTTGGCTGCCGTGCCCATGTACTCCATCATTGCAAATCATTTAATTAAGCATGCATTTGATTTTTTTATAAGAAAAGTTTTTAAGGTCAAACAATTTCACTTTCAATGTCGTACAGAAGCTGCAGAAAACACAAAATGAAATAATTGATATTTTCAATGAAAAAAGTGATGTATTTTAACATTTTTTAGCGTATTTTTGTCTAAGTAATAAAAATATCAAAATATAAGAGTTTGTATCCATGTATATTTTATAAACTTTTATTAGGGATATTTTTTGTTTTGAAGAAATGTCAGTAGCTTTAAGATGGTTGCCTCGTCTATAAATTTCCAGGTTTCTCATTGATCTAAAAAATACTAGGCAGTAAGTCTCAGAAATGAAAGCGAATAAATTATAGTTTGAAAAGAACTATACTGTGTGAATCGAACCGAAAAGTAAAAAAAAAAAAACAAAGAAAACTGTCATTGTGGTGCTCGATATCAATTGCTATAATTTCTTAGTAGTTCCATTCTAAAATGCAAAGTTAGTGTTAAAACGTTCTAAAAAGCACCCCACGCTTTTATCACAATGACAATATATATATATATATATATATATATATATATATATATAAATAGTTTTCTCGTTAATCATTTTATTTAAGTATTAAGAAATATTTTTACTTATCGGCTTAATTCACTATAAAAGGTGTTTTAGTTATTTTTAAACAATATTTTATTTTATTTTTTTTAGTTCGATTTAAATAATAATAATAGCGTGTTTTTTTAGATTTTTAAACTATCATTTACTCATTGATGAATTAATCTTAAATGCAAAATTTTTTAAAATCTATAATATCCATTGGCGTCCTATCAGTGTATCCATGCGGCCTGGTTTGCAAACTGTAGGATCAGCCACAACGCATCCTTTCCCTTTTGTCACATAAATGAAACTTATTTTTATTTGCTGTTTTCGTATTAACCATGAGCGTTTCTGCTTTAGGTTTGTAACTTACTCTTTTAGTCACAAAATTTGGAATTATTTGCCAAATCTAGAAAAGGAAATTGTTAATCTGATCAGAGACAAAGGGAACAAAATTAATAATTATTGTATTGTCATCGGTCCTTGACAAGTGCGCAAAATTTCGAAATCTGACTTTTTAAAGTGGATAAAAATCGAGGGTTCAAAGATTCCCTTACATACAGGTGAGTACTAATAAATGTATGTTAAAATGGAATAAAATGTCTGACTGGGGAACGAACTAAATAAAAAGCAATGCGTGTCTATCAAAAGAACATCCCAAAAAGGTAGACGTGTAAATGAACTTAATGGAACGATGTTCTATCTCTTAAGGACTGACTTCTCTCAAATGTGAAGGCACAATTTATAATAGTCAGTTAAGGCCCGTGACAGTCGATCATGACGTTAGTAAGGCTCACTGTACCATGTTTATAAAATCTATCATTCGTAGGGAAACAGAATTATGTTCACGAACTCATGGCCAGAATATCGTGGTTTCTACTGGTGCCACTAAAGACCTGTGCACGCTAAAGACCTCTAAAAACATAGGTGCCAGTAAAGACTCTGTGCACGTTAAAAACCACTAAAGCCCTAGGTGCCACTAAAGACCTATGCTCGTTAAGGGGGACATGGTACGATTTACGCGAAACTAATTTAAGTGATTTTCAAATTTTTTTTTGTTGCCTCTATGTGCGTATACATTGTGAAAAAGATTTTGTGTTCAAAATTTCAGAAAATGCTGGCCATTTAATCTTTTATAGGAAAACTTGAAATTTGTGAAAGTGATTTTAAAATGCTACTCCTCCCCTACAAAACGTTACGTGCACGCATGCAATTTGATTTACAACTACGTCAAACTATGTATAACAAAAGTTGGTAAAGGTTTTGCGATAACATGATTGGTATTCCTACAATATTTCTTTTTTATGAATGCTTATTAGATTCCTTAAAAAATGTACAAATTCTTAGATTAATTACAAAAATAAGTATTGTTTTGATTCATAAATGCACATACCAACTTCTGTAAAATGTACTATTAGCAATGAGTAAAAAAAACATTCAAAACATTAGGCACAATAGAAAAAGCCTTAGCATTTTAAATGAAGACAAACTAGTTATTTTATCTTTCCGAGATAAGTAAGTTTAAAGTTTTGATTTTTCTTAGGAATGTGAATTAAAAGGAAACGAAAGTAAAAGCTATCATAATTCTGCGTTTTTAAAGTTTAGAGCTTTTAAATTTTGTGAGGTTATAGACAAGTATTTAAAGAATAATTTAGGCTGAAAAATTATAAAGGATTTTTGACCAATTTTTGTCAATTGAAATCTGCATGCTGTGTCCTCTTAAAAATTACTACAGACCTAGTTACCACTGAAGACCTAGGCACGTTAAAGACCACTAAAGACCTAGGTGCCACTGAAACCTAGACACGTTAAAGACCACTAAAGACCTAGTAGCCACAAAGACCTAGGCACGTTAAAGACCACTAAAGACCTAGGTGCCACTGAAGACGTAGGCACGTTAAAGACCACTAAAGACCTAGGTGCCACTGAAGACCTAGGCACGTTAAAGACCACTAAAGACCTAGGTGCCACTAAAGACGTATGCACGTTAAAGACCACTAAAGACCTAGGTGCCACTAAAGACGTATGCACGTTAAAGACCACAAAAGACCTAGGTGCCACTAAAGACGTATGCACGTTAAAGACCACTAAAGACCTAGGTGCCACTAAAGACGTATGCACGTTAAAGACCACTAAAGACCTAGGTGCCACTAAAGACGTATGCACGTTAAAGACCACTAAAGACCTAGGTGCCGCTAAAGACCTGGGCACCTATGGGGGCTATGCACGTTAAACCTTTCGAGGTCTAATGTCCTCCAGTTCACGTGATTTGGAAGCTAGGATCTGGCGGGTTCTATCCGTGATCCTTCGATTAATCCTTTTGGAGAAATCCTTCTTTATTTGTTGTTTGAATTTAAAACCGCGCGCGCGCTTTCCTTATAGAGATGACTTTACATTTTTATACTAATTTGAGTGTTATTTATACCATGGCAATGTGTGTGTAACAGTTAATCGTTAGTCCTTTTCGCTATCATTCAAGTGAGTTGAAAGGATTATCTTTTGAAAAAGTGGAAGTAAAAGAGAAGAAATTTTGAAATGGACTACAACAACCTAAGAGGGATAACACAAGTGATCACTCTGAAAATGGAAAAATAATTACTTTTATTTCAGTCTATTTATTCGTTGTCCCAAACTATACCTGAAACCTCCGGGTTACACGAAAAAGAGAAGAGGGTGCTAATTTAGGTGACGTCCTCGTCACTTGACAGAGTTTCAGACTTACAAGGTCCGTCTCCAATAGCCCTCTTGCTGCTATATAGTGACATAAATATAACTATTACTCTCTTGGGAAACAAAACTGTCAAAGCCATTTTTTCTCCATCTTTAAATATACAAGAAGTTGGACTCGCTTTTCTTCACACTTTCGGAAGAGAAATTTTAGATGTCTGAATTAAGAGCAGTCAGTATGGTAAACACCTTCAAGAAATCAATTTTGAGTTTTTGATATTTCTCAAATCTACAAATTCAAGCCCTTTCCAATGATATAACTTACTAGTCGATTCATGAATTAGAAGTATTTTAAAATGTTTTTTTAAAAAAATAATCAACTGATTTGCAAGCCTACTTTGACAGGTAGAAATGTAAACATTGGACTTTTATAACTGGGATGCTCTTGCAAAGCCATTATCTGTTTTATTTATTCCCACAAAATTAACTGTAGAATAACTGCAAGTGTAACTGTTAGGTTGTTTATCTATTTTTGGCGCTTTCGAATACGTTTTGATTGAGCGCTTTTATCGTTTATCGATACTTAAAATTTCTGAAATTTTGAAATGCCAAGATCTCAAAAGGTTTTCAAGAAACGCAAAAGATAAGAATTATCTACGTAAGAATACTATTAATAATAAAGTAAGTACCACTGATAGTAAATTAAATGCTTAAGCTCTGAACATGCACATGAATCAAAAAAGCAGGCATGAGCAAAAGAAAAGAAAATTCCCAATGTAAATGAGATTTTTTCTTCTTTTTGGTACTAGCGTAGGTATTATAAATGCAACCATGAATTTGAATATTCTTGTTTTTGTTTTCAAGAATGAAGTTCACTGTAAAATGTGCAACAGTGGTTTAGACATGCAAGTTTTAAAAGGTAAGTATGGACTGGCTATTACGTATGTCCTGAAATGTTTTGCTTGTCCATATCGTGTAGAATTCTCTTCTTCAAATTTTCATGAAGGAACACAAATTACTACAATAAATGCTAGGTTTGTGTATGCTATGCGTTCAATTGGAAAAGGTCCAGAAACAGGGAGAATATTCTGTGGCATAATGAATCTTCCGCAACCACCTACAAGGTTTTCTCCTTACGGCAAGCGAATTTTAAATGCTGTCAAACTTGGATTCAATACAAAAGGGTGTGAAGGAAGCTATTTGTGAAAATGAAGGTAACAAAAATATAGCGGTAGCTGTAGATGGGACATGGCATAAGCGTGGTTACACATCCTGAATAGTATAGTTACTGTGACCAGCAATGATACAGGTAAGGTGATAGATGTTAATATTCTTTCGAAATATTTTACTTGTAAAAACTTGCTTTTTCATGAAAAAGGATTGTAAAAGGAACTACGTTGGATCTAATGGAGCGATGGAAATCCAAGGTGCATCTAAAATTTTCAACGGTCATTATCTTTACATAATGCCCGATATATTACGTACTTAGTTGATGGGGATTGCAAAGCATTTGATGCGGTAAAAAAAGACATTTATGGAAATGAGTATCCAACTGAGAAAAATTGGAGTGTATTGGTCATGTAATGAAGCGCATGGGAAGAAGATTAAGCCGATTAAAAGCTCAATTGAAAAAGGGCAAATCATGTCAGACGGTAAAAGTTTTAGAGGAAAAATCGTTTGACTGAACATGAAATTAATAACTTGCAGTCATACTATGGATAAGCTATTCGGAGAAATCGCAGCAGTGTTCAGAATATGCGGCAATCTATCTGGGCCATTTTTCTGCATAAGTTATCGACCGATGAATATCCTCAACATGGTTTTTGTCCCATCGGGAAAGATTCATGGTGTGGATTTAAAAATGTTGAAGCATCAGTAAGTCTTACAAACATAAAAAAACGGTCGCTGTTGTTGAAGCAATGCGTCCTATATTTAGAGAACTTTCCCATCCTGATCTGTTGAAAGAATTTTTGCATGGAAAAACACAAAACCCGAATGAAAGTTTTCATAATGTCATTTGGTCACGTGTTCCCAAAGCAACATTTGTACATATTGAAACACTTTAACTTGGTGTTTATGATGCTGTTTCTTCCTTTAATGATGGTAATGTAAAGAAATTAAAAATGCTTCAAAAACTGGGCGTAGAACCTGGGAATATTCAGTAAGCGCCATGAAACTTCTCGATAGGGAAAGACTAACGAAAGCAATTTATGCTTTTTCTGGACGCACGAAGAAAATTAGAAAAAAATAAAAGAAGAAAAAAGAAAGAAAGAAGAAGATAATATTAAGAAAAATAAGGTAAAAACCGGCTACAGTGCAGGATCTTTTTGATGAGGTAAAAATTTATACAAAAGCTACTGTGTTTTCTAATTACTATATTTTTTTTAAATATAGTCTGTTCTTTTCTATATAAATCTACTGTATGCAGGAACTGGAGACTTTTACTGTATTTTTCATATATATTGTTGTGTGTTTTTATTCTTTATGTAAATTTTTTTAAATATTTCTCAGACATTTTTCACTAATGAACATATGTCATAATACAGAAAATGACAAATTTTAATAAATTGTGTATTCTTTTTTTTTCTATAAGTCTACTGTATGCATGCACTGGAAATTTTTACGATATATTTCATATATATTGTGTATTTATACAAATTTTTAAGCTTTGGTGTTCAATAGTTTCTTAGTAAAAGGTATAGAAATATCTAAAATGCAATGCCTTTTTTCGTTGGACATAGCTTGTCACATATATAAAAATACATAAATTTCATGTTCAAAAACATAAAACAGATTTCTTGTTGGTTTGAATACAATTTTCCAAATATTTAAAGAACATTTTTAATTCTGCTGCTGTAAAAATTGTGCTAACAGGTGAATATATAAAACACTAATGAAACTTTTTGAAATAGTGTATAATCATGTATTACCAAAGCCATATTTTCATGTATTGACACATTTTCACATGGTATTTATGATGCTTTATAGTCAAATTTGATGAAAGTAATGTATCGGAACTGAAAATTCCTCAAACATTGATACAGAATTTGAGTAAAATAATCAAACGCTACAAAATACCTCAATAGATTAAAAGTGAAAAATGGTATATATGTATTTTCTGAGAAATCTAAGTAAAAGAAAAAACTAAAAGGCCTTAAAAGTAATAGAGAATAAGCTAATATTTAATAAAATAGGGGCAAATACATGTTGTAACTCATTTTTATGTGATCAAGTGCTTTTACACTAAAAATGCAATTATCTCAAAATGGTTGTTTTCAAAACACGTGTACCGTTTTCTCAGAATCTACAGAATGAGTGATCATACAATTTTTACGGTACATAAATGATATGTAACTCTACATAATAAGGCTATTTTTTGGAGATTTTCCCAAAATATTTTGCTGAAAAGCGGTTATCGTAAAAAATATAACAGTTTTCAAAAATTTCAAACTGATACTTTTACGATGAATTTTTTGAAAAAAAGTAAACAAAATATTTTAAGTATATTTACCAGCATTTAAATAAAAACCTTATCAATATACAAACAAAATTTGAAGTTTCTATATTTAACAGTTTTTGAGAAACTGGTTCCTAAAATGACTCAATTTAACATTGTCGGTATATAGGGCCTACTGACTATTCTTAATTAATCTGAGTTCCTCAAACCGTGGGGCTCACCCCCTATATCTACGGGGGAGCGAACATATTGAAAAGTGGAAAATAAAAGATTATTTAAAAGAAATTATTAAATTTACTGCAAAATACACTCTGACATAATAAAAAAAAATACTCTACACATACTGATATACACTGGTGTGCAAAAAATTAAGGACGAGACGGTTTTTTCAATATAACTTTGTACAAAAGATTTCCAAATCAACACATTTAATACCGTAAGATCTCAATACGTAAGGACATGTGTAATGTAAGCAACACTTACTAAAAGAGAAATCAGAGGGATAAAAAGAAGCTTGATTGAAAAAATAACATGGAGCGCAATGCGACTGAAGGCCGAAACATCCCTGTGATGGGTATCCAGCAAGAAACATCCGGTCTTTAGTAGGGGATATGATCTCCCCCTGACTGCTAGGCAGGTTTCACAGCGTCTTCCCATGCCGAGAATGAGGGTGTCAATGAGTTGTTGAGGCATTGCTGCCCATTCGTCTTGCTGCGCCAATCGAAGCTCCCGAATCGTTACTGGTGGTAAAGTACGAGCTGCCAAGCGTCTGCCTAGAAAATTCCATACATGCTCGATGGGATTGAGATCCGGAGATCGTGCCGGCCAATCCATACGTTCAATATCCTCACTCTCTAAGAGTTGGAGTTGTTCGGCAGCTACTGTGCGATGACATGGTGCATTGTCGTCCATGAAAAGGAACTGCAGACCCATAGCGCCTCTAAAAGACGCACATATGGAAGAAGAATCTCGTTACAATAACGGGTCCCGTTGACTGAACCTGCGTCGAAGATGTGAAGGTCTGTACGACTACCAAGCATGATGCCTCCCAAACGAGAACACCGCGACCTCCATACCTGTCCCTTTCAATGATGTTCGAGGGATCATTGCGGCTTCCCCGCTCTCTCCAGATGAGTATGCGATGAGAATCGCTACTCAAACTGAATCTGCTCTCATCTGTAAAGAGTACTCGTCCCCATTCATCGTCTCTCAATTCCGGTGTTCCCGGCACCACAGAGAACGCCTTCTCCGATGGGCAGGCGTTAAAGGTACACACCGTACAGGGCGTCGTGCAAACAGACTACCACCGTGCAGTCTTCTGGCCACGGTAAAACGCGATATCGTTCGTCCAGTCGCCTGTGTCGTGTGTCTAGCTATTTCTCCCGCTGTCTGCCGCCTGTTTCTTCTGGCCTGTAAGACAATGTACCGGTCATCTGCGGGTTTGGTTCCTCGTGGACGACCACTACTGAACCCCCCGGATGGCTGTTCCTGTAGTTTGAAATTGTCTCCAAAGTCGTGAAACGATGCTGTGAGCAACTCGAACTCTGCAGCCACACTCTTGTCACACTGCGGCCTTACTCCAACTTCCCAATGATTCGACCTCGGGTAAAAGCATCCAGATGTCGTCTAACAGATTGATTATTCGCCATTTCTCGCTGAGGCAGCAACTCGGCGTGATTTTAACTGCTATACGGCGTGCAATCTCTTTTGCCAGAAATACTGATCTTACACCGACAACATGCTTTATACTACTTTGACACTCCCCTATTACGTCTACCTGCATATCTGCGCATGTGCTCTACCGTACATCACATTACTTAATCTCCTGATTGGTCTTTCTATCCGCTCTGCCTCTTCGTTCAGTTGATATGCTAATTTTTCGACTTCGTCCTTATTTTTTGCACACCAGTGTAATATACTTATAAATGTATCAGTAAGGCACAATGTATTTTATAATTAATTTAACAATACTAAGTTAAGATCAAGTATATTAATTACCAGTACCGCATGGGCTTGTCATACATAAAATTACATCCAAAAAAATTAACACTTAACTTGCCGCCCAGCCATTATGGTGGATATGACCCTCGGCTTGTAACCCAGTGGGTTCCGGTTCGAATCCCGAGTAAGGCATAGTTGTATCTTTTTCGGGTGAATGAGTGAATATTAACGTCGCATTGTTCAGCTACACGAGGGTTTTTTCGACGAACCTCGTAATTTTGAACCATGGTCAAGTGACGAGGGAGAAGTGACTGATCTTCTTCAGGAAAAGAAGTTGGACTTTCGCCTGTAATGAATTCTCGTTTCGAATGGAAAGCAGCGCACCCCTTCTGTTATATGCTGGAATCATCATTTGTAATAAATGTCTTTATTCTTCTGTTTGTATTGTATGTTTCTGTTCTTTCACTCGTATTTCATATGCAAACCAGAATAAAAACACACGACAACAACACTTAACTTGAAAATTTGTACGGTTTATAATTAATCCTTAACTGCCGATTGAAAGTTACGTGACTCACTCCCCAATGCTACCGTGTTCTACGTAGATACGCGTATGTGATGTATTGGGGGTGAGAGGAAAGGATAATAAAAATAAGCACAAATCCTCTGAAATAAGCAAATCCTTCTCAAACACTGTGGAGTTCCTTTCTTTTGCATTCCAAAGTTATGGATAGCAGTACACAGAAAAGATCGTACTTCAAAAAGACGCATATATACGTCTGGGGCAATTAAATTTTGGCTGAACGAGACGTTTATATACGCCGATGGCGCGTCAAAGTACAGTATTGTTCAATTTAATACATTGTTATTGTATGGAGGGTAGGGGGGCGATGAAAATTATGATTAAATATTGGATCACAAATATTAAAACTTTGATACGCGCTGCATTATATATTAACTTGGAGTGTTTTTGAAATTTTATGCGTGTACTTATTTTGTATTTAGAACATGTTTTAATCAAGATGGAACAGATAAAAGAAAATCGTTATTTAAAAGCATACTATTTATTATAAAATAATGACATTTTAACATTTTCAATTGTATTTTTGGAGAAAGTAAAAACTAGTATGAATTTATGCTATTCGCCAGTCGTCTCCAAAGTGAGGTTGGCTGAATGATATTAGAAGGTACGGGATCCAAAGTGTTTGAAGATCACACTGGTCTACACAATCGCGAATCGCTACTGTCTTCACCAGAAGAATGATTTATTGGCCTCTTCATCTCTGAGCAGAATGCCCTTTTCCATTATGCAAATGGCAAACGTCGAAATAAAGAACGCACAGAGTGAACTTTGAATGTGATGGATGCTCAAAGGAAGATTTCTTTCTTCCAGATCATACACCACGGGAAGTTTAAGAAGCCGAAGTTGATTCCTCTGAGTTAAATAGATTTATATTTCAACTGTGCAGAGTTTTTCCAGCTTATGACTGCAGTACGATAGCATTGCTAATTGTTTATGTGGAAACCTTCTCTGAAAAATGAAATGGATTTTAGTTTTGTATTAAAATTCCCGTTTTATTTATTTCTCAGTTGTTGCAAAATAAAAGCGAAATTTTTAATCTATTAGTCGAAGATAGTATCTTTAGAATTTATTGATCTAATATACAAGGGGACACATTAAAAATATTTAATATAAATTTGTTTTGAGAGGAGCAGTGCTTCTCTAAAAGCAATCGGTGATTTATAATTAGCGGCGATATATTTGTTCGATAATGGTGAATTTTTTTATAGCAAACAGCTTTTATTATGAGTTAATCCAGCGTTTATAAAAATGTGGGGCGTGATAACTCTAGAAAGGGTGCGCGTGTATATTTGAAAAGTAGAGAACAAATAATAATAAAAAATTAATTTATTGAAAGTAAGCAAACAAAATACTTTCTGACATAATGAAAAATAAAAAAAGAAACATTTACGTTGATATAATACACTTATAAATGTATAAGTAATGCACAATGATTTTTATAATTAATTTATCAATACTAAGTTTAATAATTACCAGTGAGCCCCACAGGTTTGTTATATATATACGTAAAATTATATGTAAAAATTAACTCATATCTGGATAATTTTACGGTTTATAATTAATCCCTTAACTACCGAATAAAAGTTACGCGATTTGCTCCCCAATGCTACCGTTTTGCACGTATGCAAGTGTGTGGGATGTATTGCAGGGAAGGGGGAAGAAAGGGAATAAATACGAAAATCCTCTGAAATAAGTAAATCCTTCGCAAATACTGTGAATGTCCTTTTATTGTATTCCAAAATCTTTGGAATAATTTTACGGATAGCAGTGAACAGAAAATATCTTATTTCGGAAAGACGTACATTTACGCATTGGTATACATACGCAATTAACGCATTGGTTGAGCGAGATGTTTCTATACTGTGGTGGCTGTTGTAGAAGGTGTATTGTAGCTTTAGCGTCAGAGTATTGTATTATCGAGTTTAATGCATTGTTATTGTATGAAAGGAAGGGGGGGCGCGATGAAAATTATGATTGAATATTGGATCACAAGTATTGAAAGTTAGAAAAACACTGAGATAATCTATAATCAATGATATGTAAAAGGAAAAACAATTGAATTTTCAGAAATAGTTTCTTCGTAGCTTTTTAAAAAATCATTAAATTTCTCTGAGCTACTCTATTGATTAGAGAATGTTAAATAATTACTATACTTACTATATGGTTTAACATATAATTTTTGCCTATTCCTTTTAGTAGTGTTTCAGAAATACTATAAAAAATTTTTAAAAGTTTAAAAGTCAACTTTATATATATATAAGTGTGAGAACTGATTTTTTTACTCGATTGATCATAATCGAAAAAGAATGTTCTTATAAAATATTAACATGAAAGTATTTGGTCGCGGGGAGGGAGCAGAAACTGTTTTCTGACACTTTGTCTATTCATAAAACAAATGGCCTGGATTATGTTGTTTCATTTAACTTACATTTTCATACGATTCCCTCCCCCTATGTTTTAAAAGCGATACCGTATGATTCTTTGTTGGGAATTAGAGGGGGAAGGAAAACAACAAATATTACTTTGCTCCTTCTAATAACTTGTGCTATATGTATTAATAAACTTTGAAATCAACTTGTAGAATTTATTCTTTTTCAATTTCTTCTGAGAAAGCATGTTTTTTTCCCTTTCTCAGATGGGGTATAAGATATAATATAATTTAAGGGGGACAAAATTTTTTGGAAAAAAGTAAGCGTCAATAGGTGATTGGGAAACAGACTTTTGTGTGCAACTGTTTTTCCCTCTAAAAGGTTGATTAAATTTTTTTTTATATAAGATAAGGGGAAAAGACTTATATAGAGAAGAAAATATTCATACTGAAACATTTAAAAAAATATATGTGCATTGAAAATATCTAAAATAATCAAATTCCCCAATGCTCGTGCTCTTATGCTTTATACAAAGTTTAAAAAGTTAGGAATGTTGCTCAATTTAGAATTATGGATAAAATGTTTTGAAAATTTTTTTTCATTTTAAAATAAGATTAAATGCTCTAAATTTTAAGAACCTGTGTTTTATATATTTTTAACATTACGCAGTGCTACATAAGAACTACATAACGGAAAAGGCATTGATTTTTAAAATGGATGTTTTTTCAAATAATTAAGCATTTATTGATGCTTCATTTTATTTTGCGACAGTGACTTAAAAGATATTCCTTTAATGATGCCCGTGTAGGCCTTCTAACCTCCCTGCATCACCTAAATGATATTAAATATGTTTTATTAATGACAGCGGAAAAAGTTATCTAGGCATTACAAATCATTTGTGCTAAATTTTTACGATTATATATATTTCATTACTTCTTAGTCCTCTTACAATTCTTTTCAAGTCCCTTCCACACAACTGTAGGTCAAAGTAATATTCCATTTAATGTTTATGTAAATATTTTGTTCCATTTATAAAAGATATATTTTTAATAGAAGAAAAAATAGTAATAACCCTTTCTGACGAGAAACTAACAAATACACTATAATGGCTTCTACAGCTTCGGTGAAACTATTTATTATCGTAAGAAAATCATCAAATAAATGTTCTAGTACAATCTAACTTTAGTAAGAGTCCATAGATCAAGAGTCTCTCTCACGGTATATATAACGGCTTTATACATATATATTATTCAAAGTGATGCTTTCGAGAATTCGAAATTTCAAAGCGTCCACAGTACACTAGAGAGAGTCTTCGCTTTTCTGTAGCTCCAAACAGAGTGTGCTAGCTCGCTGGCTCTATTTTCACCGTGCTCTTGCTGACTCGAAAAACTCCTATGTTCTAAATCCGCCTTCATTTGGATTCATTCGCAGATTCCCAGATATTGCTGACTGAGAGGCCTCTTACCGGATTCTCTCGACTAAAAGTATTTTTCTCAACACTCTCTCGCTTTCCCCTTTTCAAACCTCTCCTTTCTCATGGTCACTCACCGTCTATCCCTTTGATCTCTTCTATCGGCCAATTAGAGCGAGGGGGACTGCCTGGGGGCATAGTGAGAGCCCTGTCCTGCAGCCGCGTAGTTGACCCAGATCCGTGAGAAACCGAAAGCACATTGTAATGGCATCTTTCTATCTGTCGGATTGCCATGGGAAAATGGTCACAATTTTTGACCGCCCATTTGCGAAACTTCTTTCTCAGCAATTAGGAAAACGAACGTATTTTTCCCACGTTTGTCGGCGTCACTTTTTAGCAATTAGGGAAAAAACTGGGCACATCACAACACGAACCTAATTTGTATTTCTCAGTGTGATACTTATTTGTTTTTTTAAATTTTTGTTTCTTTTACTGTCAGCACTGGAGTTTTGAGTGAGAGCTGATGTACAATCCTTCAAAGTAGTTCCTGAATGAGGCCGGATTTTCTTTCAAATTTGTTCGCATTTTCGTTACGATATAAATAAGGACAAACATACGCAATTTAAATCAGATTAACAGAATTGTTTTAAATTTCAACACTGCCAGAACTAAAAGGGCCTTATATTGGGAAATAAAAAAAGATGTTTTACTCTCAATTCAATTCTTCTAAGAGGTAGGTTTAGTTCTTTTGACATTTTTTTTAATCTTAAAACTGTGAAAAAGAGATTTTTAAGCAGAATCAGAATTTTACGAAATAAAATAAATGAGATTAAATGTGATATTTTTGCGTGAAATCTTAAAAATGTGAAAAAGACAAAATGATAAACAAATATGTTTATTTTTCCTCACTCTTGAAATGCTGAGCCATTTTCTTAGCTCCAGTGTAACGAAGTTTTCCCTAATTGACATTAAACAAATGTATGTTGCATCACACAAAAATTAGCCTTAAAATCGAGTGATCTGCTTCTATCTGTAATGAAGAGACACAGAAAAAGATTTTAGCTCTTTTTACCTCTTTAGACTTTTCTTTGAGAATCACACAACCATTTCCCTCTTTTTTGTCCATGAGATGGTCACATAATAAGATTTTGCTCGGTTGAGCGCGCGCAAAAACAGTACACGATTAATTTGATTTGCAAATTGAACTTTGGTTTCGCAAAACACAGCGTTAAGAAAAATAAGCTCTGCTTATGTTATAAAATATAAATAAAGAAAGAAATGTTGCCGTATCATGCTTTAACTATTATTAGGAAGCAAAAAAGATTTTTACCTATAAAAATATTGGCAGAATTGTCGAAAAGAAAGTATAATTTTTAGAAAAATAATGTCTTATAAGCTTATTCTAGCTTCAATTTGTGAACTAGTTTCCCCTTTATTTCCATTCATTTTGCCATGGGAATATAACATCCCTATTATTCTCTGCATTGCAATTTTCAACGTTAAAAATATGTCTGCTCTATGTTCTTTTAATTGTACTTACAGAAAATGCATGCAAAATGATATTTTTCTTGATGTTTCAATTGCCTTAATCAATTCATTTTCTGTAATTAACATTAATAAAATATGTTAGACATCGTTTAATCCAGTGTTTCTCAAAGTGTGGGGCGCGCCCCCCTGGGGGCGCGATGACCCTACAAGGGGGGCGCGAGCGTATCGAAAATTTAAAGATTTTTTTAAAAAAAAATAACCGGAAAGAGAAAGTAAAACAAAATGCTTTCTTCCATAATAAAAAATACACAAAACAACACTGACATAATTTATGTTTATTATATGGCTTTTTTCCGTCATCAAATAGCTATCTTTGATCCCAAAACCAAATTAAAGAAAAAAAAAACATTTTGTTTTATTTGCTGTATTTCCTCAATGAGAGATTTTTTTATTACGTTTTAACATAACATATTACTCGTTAAAAGAAAAAACGAAACCCAGACCCTGAGAAAAATTCTAAGAAGATAAACAATTCACCACTGTAATTATTATTGAAATACTGTACATTAGTTGTAGAAAAAGAAAAGGAAGTCATGATTCACTTTTCAGCCAGGCTGCACAGTACATTTGCTAATCATTTGATTGACCTTCAATCTTATGGTATGGTTATTCAATATTAGTTCCCTCCCATCTTTTATGCGTTTGCTTTTCGCTTAGGGAATCTGTAAATAATTGAGTTTTGCGATATTTGGAAAAGAATTGATTGGTTTAACATTTCTGTAGGATAATTGAAAAGTGTCTGATTTGCGTCCTTTATTATGGTCTTGTACTTTTGAATCATTTTAGTTCAGTTTTATTGAATTTTTCTCAAATCATCAAAGAATTGAATAGTCCTTGAAAGAAGGTAAGTATACTTTCTATAAATTAAAATATTCACTAGAATTCCGATTTGTATCGTGTACAGTAAAAATAATTCTAAACAAATGATTGGGGTGACTGAGTCCCCCCGCACTACCATTAATGTTAGTATCGAGTACGCGCCTGCTCCCGGGTTAAAACATTTTGAAGTCTTCTCGCTTTAAAAAATAAAAAGTAACACAATTATTCTTCATCGGAATTTTATATTTTTTTCATAATTTAACATTAATTCTAAATGCTAATTGTGTGAGGTTTAAAATTACAGTTCTTTTAAACAGTTATTTACAATTATAGCATTTATCTAAAAAAAAAAAAAAAAAATCATTTTACATTTTTGTATACAATGTCGTGCACACAGTTTTACTCTCTTTACAGTTCAGCTATTATATCAAGAATAATGTTTTATTTTTTTATAAAAAATGAACTCGTGCGAAGAGTCGGTGTTTTAGCCAGTATACGTTTGATGTATCAGTACTGAAGAAGGTATTTTATAAATAATTTCTTATTACTGAGTTTGGCCGTGGTAGCCGAGTGGTATAGGTATCGGATCGTGGCTTGCCTTGTCACGAGTTCGAGCCCAGTACCACTAAAGACCCGCCGTGTAGGGCAGCGATGCACGTTAAATCTGTTAAGAGTTGAAACGTTTTCCCGTTGGTGTGGTAGTTAGGAGAGAGGGGTGCCAGCTCAGGTGTCATCCACGTCACTTGACCATGGTTCAAAATTACGTGGTCCGTCGTCAAAAGCCCTCGTGCAGCTGAACAGTGCGACGTTAATATTCAATCAATCAATCTTATTACTAAATTAAGAACAAGTTTAATAATTATTAGGGACTTCTACGGGCTTTTCTTGTAGAGGAAAGTTTTTCAAAGGAAGGTTTAATATCAGAAATTGACACTTAAAGAGTTATTTTTCTATATTTAGCTGAGATCTATATTTTGTCTTCAAGGCATCCACTGCAGAAAATCCGGTTTGAAAAAGGTAGGATGTTGAAAATGGTAATAGTATACGAAGTGCTTTTGTTTTCAGTACAGATAATTCCTCATCCACCTCTACCCCAAATTCAAAGAGCGATTTATTACAAAATTGCCTTTTAATTTTTCACTGGATGTGAAATCTATGAAGATTTCTTCTTCGGAAGTTGAGAGCCCTTCTGGAGTATCTTGAAATAGATCCCTAATCCACTCGTAACTTGCTACCAAGCTGTCCTCATCCAGAAAATACTTTTTAAAATTCTTTGCCAACATAGCTAAATGATTTTAGATGTTTTAAAAACAACTTTCACACGTTGTTCTACAGATTTGTATGTTTTAACACATATCGAGCTGGGGCTTTTTTTCCATCATTTTCTTCAAAGGTGGTAAATCCAAAATTTTAGTATTTTGAGAAGATCGCCTTGATTTAATTTTCGGAACCATGCTCGTTCGTCTGTGTACTTGTTGATTCTTTATTATGGTCGAATGTTTGCTTACAACTTAAAAATGTATGTATGATATTGTTTTAATCTACTGCCGTAAATACTTAATTACCGTGAATTACAATTAACGTGAAAATTTAAAAAAATGTACATTCAAGCTAAATTCGGTAGCTATAGGAATATCGAGTCGACCAAAACTGACTGGAATTGTACGAGGAAAAGCATTTTTACATGTTTTGCGCAGACGTCCGATAGGTTGCCCAGACTCACGCAAACGTACCCTATAATGCCAGATGTGATGGATATGATAGAGAGCGACATTGACTAGTCTATTTTTCTAATGACATTTGTACTTTGAGAAATGAATGCTGAAGGAAATAAATCTTTAAATACATCATTTTGCGATCTGTTCCAATTTAAAAATTAGAGAAAGAAAAATAACACAATTCTAAGTAATATATATATATTTTAAGTAATTTTCTTAATATATATATATATATATATATATATATATATTACTTAAAAGTTACATATACACAAAATTTAATATACTTATCGTATTAATTTGTACGGTTTATAATTAAGATCGTATTGTAACTTTGCGTCTCTCTCTCAAAGTGCATTTTTATTGCAGTAAATACATTATTGTTGTACAGGGGGGAGAGACAAAAATTATGATTGAAAATTGGGTCGCCAGTATTGAAAGTTTGAGAAACACTGCTTTTAATGTATGAGTGGTGCACAGAGTATTTTATGACTAATTAATTAATACTAAATTAAGAACAAGTTTAATAATTATTAGCTACTTCCATGGGCTTGTCTTACAGAGCAAATTTTTCAAAGGAATGCTTATGATTAGAAATTGACCCTCTGAGTTCATTTTCTATATTTAGCTGATATCTATATTTTGTATTCTAAGCAACCACCGCATTTTGTAATATGTTCCAATTTAAAAATCAGAGAAAGGAAAAATAACTTAGTAATTATCCTATTACTTAACTTTTGCTTAAAAGTAACATATACAAAATTTAATTTTTATGTCATGAATTTGTACGGTTTATAATAAATATTATTGCTTTATCGTAAAAGTGCATTATTATTGCATTTAGTAAATTATTATGTATAAGGGGGGCGATAAAAATTGTGATTGAAAAGGGGGGCGCCAGTATTGAAAGTTTGAGAAGCACTGGTTTAATCTCAAAAATATGATTTTTTTGTGAACCCTTATGAGCACAACACTTTGGCAAGTTAACATCTCATAAACTCTTCCCTGCACGCAAAGGCAGTATTCTTCCACATGATTAATTACCAGAAAAGGCGTTGTAAGTAAAGCTGTACTATCGGACAGAAGGTCTATCACAGTAAGAAGGATATTTACAATGTCTTTCACACAATGTTTTGTGAGGATCGCATCCTAAGTCTATCCACGGCCCACGGCTTCAAAATACGAGGTACCTTACCAAAAAACAGTATTACCCTCTCATCATAATTAATAAGAAAAAAGAGAAGAATTAATTGAAAGTTCCATAAAATTTAAAAGATACTATCAAAATCATTAACAACAGCTCAGAGCCGTTCTAAAAGAAAGCTTCTTACCAGTAGTCGAGGACATACTACCAGTGAGAGAGCGAGAAATAATTCAATCGGCAAGTATGGAACATATTTAATGAGGCACCATCCAGGAGAGAGGTGGTAGAAATCTGTGCTCTTGCCTAATTCGTCCTTAACGGAACGAAATCAGAAAGTAGACACGGAATTTGGAAGATAAAAACGATGAAATGGAAAATAAAAGCAATTAATGCCGTGGTGCTCGTGGTACTTGATGTTTAAATAAAGGGAAAGGACAAACACTGCTGAATCGTGTAGTGATGACGGGAGTGTCGCTGAACAGCGATCGAAGAGAGAAGGCGTTGAAACAGAAAGTGTCCATAATGTGATGACATCTGCTGGAAAATGAGTAAAATAAAAGATGATCCACAAAAGACGTGGAAAAGGAGAATAATTGACATGGAATTAAACTACCACGCAAGACCGATTCAAAAGAATGTGGGTTTAAGTCGAAGTAATTTAATGGAGATGAAATCTTGCACATATATATATATATATATATATATATATATATGTATATATATATATATATATATATATATATATATATATATATTTATATATATATATATACAAAATGACAAAAGTTAAAATTAGAGGGTTTTTTTTTTAGACAGAAAAAAAAAAAAAAGAGTTACGAAAGACTATATTTAGGATCTCCGAAGTCTTTTAAGGACTGGAAAATGCTGATATATGTGGTGAAGAGCAGCTCTAGGTCTTTTTTCAGAGCTTGGGACCAAGTTATCATAGGCAGGGATGACTCGGATAGATTGGTTAGGAATTTGAAGTAACCTGTCAAAAAACTTTTTGGACTGATTTTTAATGAAATCAAGAATTGGATCAATTTTGAGATCTTTGTGCAAGATTTCGTTTCTGACAAACCAGGGAGCATTAGTAAGTTTTCGAAGGTGTTTATTTTGAAAAACGTCCAATTTTTTTCAAGTGAGTTACTGCAGCAGAAGCCCAGATGGGAGATGCATATAACAAAATTGGTCGAAGAAATAATTTATAGAGCAAAACCTTGTGTCTGATTGGGAGCTTACACTTTCGAAACATTAAGCAATTGAACGTTTGACTCATTCCTGCTTCTTTTTGAAGTGCAGCATGGATGTGGGGGGAGAAGTTCAATTTTGCGTCGAGAATAAACCCTAGGTACTTAAATTCAGTGACCCAGGGGACGGGTTGGTCAAAAATATAGATATTGGGTAAGTTTCCTATACACCTTTGTTTCGTAAAGAGGAGGCTTGCGCTTTTTGATGCATTAACTTTGATTTTCCAAGCAACGAGCCAGAGCTGAAGCCTTGTGATGTAATTTTGTAATCTTTCAATAATTTTGAAATTATATGTGTGGTGACTAATGATAGCAGTGTCATCTGCATACATAGCTAAATGGACATTGTCAGCCTTTCGAATGTCGTTAATATATAGGTTAAAAAGTCTTGGTCCAAGCAAACTTTCTTGAGGAATTCCACTTTTTACTGGACGAAGGCTGGAGAGGCAGTTTTCGACTCTAACTCTAAACTCTCTCGAGTTTAGGTATGAGTGAATAATTTTTAGGATTTGGTCCGAAAATCCAAGTCTCATCATCTTGGATATTAAGCCATCATGCCAAACTTTGTCAAAGGCTTTGGCTATGTCCACAAATAGCATACCCGTGACCTGATGGTTTTGGAAGCCTGTGTGAACCAATTCAGTGACTCTGAGTAACTGGGTTACTGTAGAGCACTTAGTTACAAAGCCATGCTGTTCTGGAATAATAATATTCCTGGCAAAGCAGTGTTGGTTCAGGCGGTTCAAAATCACGAAATCGTAGTCTTTACTCAAGCTACTAAGTAGTGAGATTGGACGATAATTTTGAGGATTAGAGTCATCAGAATTGGTTTAAGAATAGGGATCACCACGGCCATCCTCCAACTTTTAGGGAAGTAGCAATTTTCCAAAAGCATGTTGAACAGCAAAGCAATGAAAATGATAAATTTAGTGGGAAGATTTTTAAGGATACGATTTGTGATGAGATCAATACCAGGAGATTTGTTTGGTTTGAGATTTTTAATATTCCCTGTATTTCAGAGGGAGATGTTTTTTCCAGATCCATACAGGTAGGGTAATCAAAAAATCTTTGGACCTTCCTTTATATATGTGCAGAGAATCTAGGATTCTCCACATTAGTATTTGGTTCAAATTGTTTTTGAAGGCTGTCAGCAATTACCTCGGCCTTTTCAATCGGGGCAACTGCGATACTGCCGAGAGCGCCCTTTAGGGGATGTGATGAAAAAGGCTTTTTTGAGAAAGGAGGTACGCCTCCAAAGAGTGCCTGTTTCGGGAGATAACTCCTCAATTGTTTTCTCCCATCTTGCACAGGAGAGGTGTCTGATATCACTGGCGATCTCGTTGCTGATAGTACGGAGTTCATTTTTAAGAGCAGGGTCTCTAGACCTTTTTCAAAATCTCCATACCCTATTTCTGTGGCGAATTTTGGAACGAATATCTAGAGGTAATTTAATAGGTGCGGTTTTAAATTTGGGTTTTGAAGCAGCCACAAGTGCTTCGGAGATATTTTCTCCAAGCCGACCAATCGTAATGTCGAGATGCTCATTGCTGGTAGACGTCGGAATGGGAAGTGGCTTATTTTTAAGAAGGAATCGGAAGTTCTCTCGATTGGTGGAGAGTTGCGCTGGAATTTTCATGGTATCAGAGTTAGTGTATAGAGTTAAAATGACCTGTAGATGATCCGAACAAAGATTATCTATAACTCTAATGCAGTGTTTCTCAAACTGTGGGGCGCGCCCCCAGGGGGGGCGCAATAAACCTACAAGGGGGGCGTGAGCATATCGAAAATAAAAGATTTAAAATAATTTATTTACAAGAATTAAGTAAAACAAAATACTTTCTGACATAATAAAAAATATACACACGGAAAATAAATACACGGAAATAATATATATATATTATCTGCGATTTTACATCATCAAAAATAAAAGCTTCTACTTCAAAACACCTAATTTTTTAGCTACCTTTGATACTATAACCAAATAAAAAACGTTTTATTCAATTTGCTGTAATTCCACGATGAGAGATTTTTTTATTACGTTTTCTTTTCAAAGCAAAAATGCTACTCCTTCAGAGGAAATACAAAACCCAGACCCATAATCAAAAAATTTTTAGGAAGGTAAAAAGTTCATCTCTGTTATACATTATTGCCATCAGCTGTAGGCAGCAGAATGTATTTGCTGTGGTTTGACCTTCGAACTTTATACGGTTAGTTACGTCCCTGCTGTTATGTATTGGTTTTTCATTTAGGGAAGTTTGAAGGATTACTAAGCCAAGCATAATGAAAAACGTTTTACATCATTTTTTTTAGAACATCCATATTGTAATAAATACACTTTTAATACGGAAGCGGTCACACCGAGCACAGAGTGCAAGAAATCGGCAATTCTGACAAAACTGTTTAATTGTTACCAATGGCCCTGACACTATCCTCCTGTTTGACAATCTTAACGTGAACTAAAATATATTTGTCACATATCTCCCTCTTTTTTGGGAGTGACAGACGTTTTTTTTACGATCTTAAGGTACTTGTTTTGTCTGAGTTCCCGGCGTGATAACTTTTTTTCCGAAATATTTTCTGTGTCCTTGAAAGTAGGTGAGTATATTTTCTCTTAATTAAATTATTCACTGGAGTTACAATTTTTATTTTGTACTATAAAAATAAATATAAAAAAAAGGATTGGGGTGATTCATTAACCCCGCTCGACCATTAGTATCGAGTGCGTGCCTGCTCCAGGGTTGAAACATGTTCAAGTCTTTTCGCTTTAAATATTAAGAATAATACAATTATTCTTCATCAGAATTTTTTTTATTGTTATTTATTCAACATCAATTCTAAATGCTGATTCTTTGAGGCTTAAAATTACAGTTCACTTAAAACTAATTATAATTTGAGCAATCATTTAAAAAAATCATTTTACATTTTTGTAAACATTGCCGCACACTTGGCTTTACTCTCCTTACAATTTAGCGATTATATGAATAATGTTTTATTTTCTTATAAATGAACTTGTGCAAAAGAGTGGGTACTTCAGCCGGTATACTTTTAATGTATCAGTGCTTTACAGAGTATTTTATAACTAACTAATTAATACTTAATTAAGAACAAGTTTAATAAGTATTAGCGACTTCCTTGGGCTTGTCTTACAGAGCAAAGTTTTTCAAAGGAATGCTTATGATTAGAAATTGAACATCTGAGTTCTTTTTCTACATTTAGTTGATATCTATATTTTTGTCTTCTAAGCAACCACCGCATTTTGCAATATGTTCGAATTTAAAAATTAGAGAAAGGAAAAATAACATAATAATTATCCTATTACTTAATAATTTTTTGCTTAAAAGTAACACATACAAAATTTAATACTTATGTCATGAATTTGAACGTTTTATAATAAAGATTGTTGCTTTAGCGTCCAAGTGCATTATTATTGCATTCAGTCATTACTAATGTATAAGGGGGCGCGATAGAAATTGTGATTGAAAAGTGGGCGCCAGTATTGAAAGTTTGAGAAGCACTGCTCTAATGCAGTGCTTCTCCAACTTTCAATATTGGCGTCCCCTTTTCGATCACAATTATTTTCGCGCCCCTTATACATTAGTATGTACTGAATGCAATAATATGCGCTTGACGCTAAAGTTACAACAGGCGATCTTAATTATAAACCATACAAATTAGTAACATAAGTATTAAAAATTTTTGTATACTACTTTTTAAGCAAAATAAATAAATAAATAAAATAATAGGATAATTATTATGTTATTTTTCCTTTCTCTAATTTTTAAATTGAACATATTACAAAAATGCGGTAGCTACTTAGAAGACAAAATATAGATATCTGCTAAATATAGAAAAAGAACTCAGAGGGTCAATTTCTAATCATAAGCATTCCTTAAAAAACTTTTGCTTTTCCAAGACAAGCTCATGAATTCGTTAATACTTATTAAACTTGTTCTTAATTTAGTATTAATTAATTAGTTATAAAATATTCTGTGCAGCACTTATACATTAAAAGTATACCGGCTGAAGTGCCCGCTCTTTGCTCGAGTTCATTTATAAGAAAATAAAACATTATTGATATAATAGCTGAATTGAAAGGGGAAGCAAAACCAAGTGCTCGACAATGTTTACAAAAACGTAAAATGATTTTTTTTAAAATCGTTGCTCAAATTATAATTAGTTTTAAGCAATTGTAATTTTAAGCCTCAAAGAATTAGCATTTATAATTGATGTTAAACAGTAGCGCACACAGGAATTTTTCAAGGGAGGGTCGGGGTCGAAAGTTCACCAATCCTGTATCAGGTTCCTTTTGATTTTGTCGATTTTCGGGAACAAAACACAGTAAAAAACTAATTCCTAAATAAATAATTAGCATTAACTAATAAAATTAATCATTAATAACAAATACTTAACTAAATTTTGCGTACTATAAACTTAGAATTATAATCAATCGGAAAAAATCAAGGGCTTTGGGGGTCCAGACCCCCGGTGTGCGCCACTGATGTTAAATAATGATCAATAATATAAAATATCGATGAAGAATAATTGTATTATTTTTAATATTTAAAGTGAAAAGACCAACATGTTTTAACCCGGGAGCAGGCGCGCACTCGGTACGGTCGGGGTTATTGAGTCACCCCAATCCTTTTTTTTTTTTTTTTTTTTATAATTATTTTATTGTACACGATACAAATCATGATTCAGGGAATGATTTAGCTAAGAAAGTTTACTTACCTACTTTCAAGGACTTTTCAATTTTTCTTTGGTAATAAATAAACAGTTTTGCCAGAATTAACGATTTCGTAATCTGTGTGTCCCGCGCGACCACTTCCGGGTAAAAAGTATATTCATTATGATAATATGTATGTTACTGCTAAAAATTGTGTGAAACGTTTTCGTTATGCTTTATACATTGAGAATATTTATAAAAATATGTCTTGGACAAGTAATACTTCATGAGATAGTGTGTGTGTGTGTTGCTCTCCGTGGTTTTCCAAATATCATAAAACTCTTTTGCATGAAAAAATCGCAACAGAGAACACGTAAGAGAGGGGTCATACTTAACTGTACCAATAACTTAGAAGGTCAAACAGATTACAGCTATAATGTGCAGTATTTCAAAAATAATGACAGTGAAGAATTTTTTTATGTTCTAAAATTTTTCGATTCTGGGTCCGGATCTGGTTTTTCTCTGAAAGAGTAGTATGTTAGGTTAAAAAAAAGCGTAATAAAAATCCCTCATCACGGGATGACAGTAAATCAAATAAAAGTTTTTATTTGGTTATAGGATCAAAGATAGCTAATTAGGTATTGAAGAAGTTTTATTTTTGATGGCTTAATATCGCCTATAAATTATATCAGAGTAAAAGTGCATTTTTTATTATATCTGAAAGTATTTTGTTTTTAAATCCATTCCAGTAAACTAATTATTTTTTAAATCTTTTATTTTCGATATGCTCGCGCCCCCCTCGTAAGGTCATCGCGCCCCTCCCAGGGGGGCGCGCCCCACAGTTTGAGAAGCACTGCTCTAATGTCATAATTAAAAGGGATATTTTTGAAAACAGCCAGGTCGATAATTGAGACACGTTCTACCGGCCGAGAACGTGAATTAATATGCGTTGGAGTGTAAGGTGCAACAATCCTTGTATTGGGATAATTTTGAATAATTCTTTTAAGACGAAAGCCAAAATTGTTCGACCTGGTGTTTTTCCACGTTTTGAGAGCAGCGTTAAGGTCTCCAGCAATGATTAAGTTTTTTTTTTTTAATTTTTTTTTTTTTTTATATTACCTGAATTTAGAACTTTAATAGAATCATTTTCGGGAATTTTTTGTTGATTTCCGCACAAAAACGAGCATAAGCAGAAACTACTCGGAGGGGAGGGAAATTATTAATTTTAATTTTAATAGCAGTAGCACCCATATACTGTATCCCCGGTGAAGGGGCTCGGCTTTGAACGAAATTACTTTTACAGTATATAGCGGTACTTCCTGCTGTACGAATTATAGGAAAAATTACACGATCATCTTTATAAAGATGATAATTTGCAATGGGGGTTCTGACCAGGTTCTAGTTTGGTTTCTTGGACCAAAAACAGATCACGATTTTGCTCCAAAACGAAATCTCTGACTTCATGAATTTTGGAGCACAGACCGTTTGCGTTCCAAAACCCAATTGAGATTGATTGCACGTTTGCACGATTGAAAGTTAGGCTGAATTGTGGGCAACATAATTACGCCCATTTTTTAACGCGACATAGGCCTGAAAAATTTCACAGGCCTTATCGTCAGGATGAGAAAGTTTTCGGAGTGCTGGGAGTGCTGCTCGGAAAGCCCGGGTCAACAGTTCCTCATCGACTCCTTCATGATTAGCTATCTGAATTACATTTGTGAAAATGGTTGAAAAATTGGAATTTGGGGAGTTAACAAGACTAATCACCCTGATCTGTCCAGAAACAACTTTATAATACGATACGGAGGGAATGACAGCGCGGTAGTTTGATTGAGGCTGTTGGATCTTGGATTGAGCATGCATGCTACTTTTTAAGTTTAGATCATTACGAGAGCCTAAATGTCTCTCTTGAATTTTATTTTGTGGCAAGTTATTAGGATTATTTCCCTTAGGATGCTGATTTTTATTTTGAATGCCCTTTTGGGGCGCTTTTTTATTATTTTTAGTCTTCGGAAAACGGGGGCATTGGCGCCAATTCGCCGCATGTTCCCCACCGCAGTTGGCACAAATTAATGGGTCTTCAAATGCACGATTACAGTTTTTAGCCTCGTGAGGCCCTGCGCATTTAAGGCATTTAATTGGGAGATGGCAGACTTCCGAAGAATGGAAAAAACCCTGGCATCTCCAGTATTGATTGGGTCTTTTATTGCGACTATTGTCATAGCGCTCAAAGGAGATTTGTGTGCCAAACATTTCAATAAACTGAAAGATAGTATCAGCTTTGACATCATTTACAAGTTGTAGGTAAATTAGCGGCATGGGAGCTTTGGTTTTAAATTTTTGTAATCGGGAGATTTTATGGATCTGAAATCCTTCTCTCTCGATTTCAACACGTATTTCTTCTACTTTAGTGGAAATAGGAAGACCGCGGATTAATAATTTAATGGGCCGATCAGATTTAAGCATAAATGATTTATACTCAACTCCTTCATGTCGAAGGAGCTGAGCGAGTTTACGATATTCGCCATCACTTTGGATAGTAATGCGAAGAAATTTACCATTTAGTTTACTTATTAGAGTTGGGGCTATTTGCCTAGCTATGGAAATTAATGTGCACCAATTGTCAGGAGGGTTGACAAAAATTGATGGAATTTGATTTTGGGGGGTACCAACAGCCGTGTGTGTGTGTGTGTGTGTGTGTGTGTGTGTGTGTGTGTGTGTGTGTGTGTGTGTGTGTGTGTGTGTGTGTGTGTGTGTGTGTGTGTGTGTGTGTGTGTGTGTGTGTGTGTGTGTGTGTGTGTGTGTGTGTGTGTGTGTGTGTGTGTGTGTGTGTGTGTGTGTGTGTGTGTGTGTGTGTGTGTGTGTGTGTGTGTGTGTGTGTGTGTGTGTGTGTGTGTGTGTGTGTGTGTGTGTGTGTGTGTGTGTGTGTGTGTGTGTGTGTGTGTGTGTGTGTGTGTGTGTGTGTGTGTGTGTGTGTGTGTGTGTGTGTGTGTGTGTGTGTGTGTGTGTGTGTGTGTGTGTGTGTGTGTGTGTGTGTGTGTGTGTGTGTGTGTGTGTGTGTGTGTGTGTGTGTGTGTGTGTGTGTGTGTGTGTGTGTGTGTGTGTGTGTGTGTGTGTGTGTGTGTGTGTGTGTGTGTGTGTGTGTGTGTGTGTGTGTGTGTGTGTGTGTGTGTGTGTGTGTGTGTGTGTGTGTGTGTGTGTGTGTGTGTGTGTGTGTGTGTGTGTGTGTGTGTGTGTGTGTGTGTGTGTGTGTGTGTGTGTGTGTGTGTGTGTGTGTGTGTGTGTGTGTGTGTGTGTGTGTGTGTGTGTGTGTGTGTGTGTGTGTGTGTGTGTGTGTGTGTGTGTGTGTGTGTGTGTGTGTGTGTGTGTGTGTGTGTGTGTGTGTGTGTGTGTGTGTGTGTGTGTGTGTGTGTGTGTGTGTGTGTGTGTGTGTGTGTGTGTGTGTGTGTGTAGGATTGCTTTTACCAGTATCGTCGTCCTCAATCTCAGAATCACTCGATTCAGCAGGTGGGGGCGGGGCTTGAGCGGGGTTAGAAGTCTGGGAGGTGGTAGGAGGTAAGGAAGGGTTTTTCTTACCGATTTTCTTTGCGGTATGTCTTTTGTCTGGGGTTTGAAACCCATCATCACCAATCAGGCTTTTTTTGTCGGTCTTCAGTCTTAAATTTTTTAAAGTTCTCTTGCTGGGAGAGTTCAGTGTGGTGTCAGATGGAACAGTCTCTTTTGGAGTGGAGTCCACAGGAGTTTGATGGGTGCGTTGCTCTTCCACTTTCTTGATGAGGGCGTCCAGGGCCTCGATAGATATGGGGAACCGGAACAGCGGTGAGTTCATCCTTTCCTTGGCGGTAAGAAGGGTGGAGTGGATGTTTCCCAATTCTGCACTAGTGGTGGTATACTCGTCGCTAGTTGCTGGTACAATTGAAAGTTTCCTTGCCCAGATGGCGTAAGAGTCTCTGAGATTTATCAATTCTCTTACTGATTGTTGATTATCGTAGATGAATTCGTCAGTAATCACGAATCTGGAAGGTGAGGATGGTATGTGAACATTATTGATAATTCCATTTTGAGTCAATCCATGTCATTAAGCGGTAGCCATAATTCGGACCAGGTCAAAAGGATTGGAAGCAGAGCCAAAAATAACCTACGCGCACAAGGCTGTGCAGTCGCAGGCAAGCTAAAGAAATGAGCTCAGAGAAACTAACTCTGTTCTCGACGGAGTCTGGAGCTAGAATCCTGGCGAAGAGGCAAGCGAAAGCTGCGGCAAGAAGAAAAGCAGAATTTCCGATACCGGAAAGCTTGAGAAAAACGACCTCACTTCGTGAAGGCGTAAAATCGTCCATCCTAAGTCTATATTTTCGTCCTACTTGGCCTCCCAGATCCCCAGACCTCAATCCGTATATTTATTGGTTGTGGAGTAACCTGAAGTCAAAAATATGCCTTGAGTAACCGACTTCATTAGGGATGTCAAAAGACAATATTTGACATCAATTTTGCACCATACCTGCAGATATGCTGTAATGTGCTTTTCTCTACTTTGTCCCTCGACTACAGGTATTTTTGACGAATGACGGCCAACATGTTGAACATCTGTTGTAAGGAGCATCGTTTTTTACTAAGAAATATTTTATGTTACTTATTGGTTCTATAATGCGCCATGTTTTAACCTTGTATGCACTCATTTAATTTCTATAAAACACCATGTCATATCAAGCAAGTGTGTCAATTTCCACCTCTCTACCTACATTATTTCATGAATTATTGGATTTTCAAATGTTAACAGATTTTTTCGAGTCACCTGATAAAACTCAGCAATTTTTATTTAATCTAATTACAGTATCTCAATGGGAAATGGAAAGAGGAACAAAATAAAGACAGGATCTGATCTAAAAAACAAAAACAAATCATTTAATTCTTAAAGATAGCTTCGAAGCACATTTCTGCTGTTTCAATCTCCCAAGACACCAGGTTCACTTATTTGACTCTATCAAAAATTACGCACAGACGTTTTCTTGCAATCTCAAAAACTTCTCCTTCTTGTAATTACTATCACTCTCTTTTCACTTCTTACTTTCTTTTACTTCATGTCTCTTTAAACTACACTCTGTGAAGCCCTTCAAAGGAGCAGGGCCTGTGATACCAATGCTAAGGACCTATGTCAATGCTTTTGTATTGTGCAAACTATTTTTACACACAGGCATTTGTTGTTGGGTAAGATACTCCTGAACGTCCTTCATGCAAAGTTTCCTACTCTATTCAGCATATTTTAGTAAATTGTCCAGTTTTTAATCATTATCGCATCAGCTTTTTAAATTCATCTCTTTTAACGTCATCTGATTTTGGTGGGAGAAAAACCCCACCAAAATCTATTTGCCTTTATCAGTAAAATTGGATTTTTATTTTCAATTTAACTTATTATTTTAAATGGTGTTTTAATTTGAACTTTATATATGTGCGTGTATTTTATATTTATATGTATTTTTAAGATTCTAAGACTTAAACAAATGTGTGGCGCAGTACAGCCAAAATTCGTTTTTGAGTCTTTTAAGGTATCCGACTACGTTCGTAACCGCGATTTTGCAAAAACGTGTAAATGGATAATCTACTCTTTTAAAATTCGTAGGTAAACAACGCATCTATGTAGGTATATAGCCCGATTTTCTCACGAACCACCAGACGCAGAAACTAGCAGAAGCTATCAACATTTCGGGAATGATCCGAGGAATCCATTTTGACCATTTATATTCCAATATTCTAATTAGTTAAAAAGATATTAATTAAAAACCTTAAAATGCACCGTGGTGCCATCTGCAGAGAATATCGGGAAAAAATTCTGTTTTTACAAAACAACGAAACTTTCCATATAAATAAATTTATTTAAAAATTAATATAATAAAACTATAAATATATCTTTCTTTCAATTTAATTATTTTACAATTTTTTAAATAAAAAAATGAGTCGAAATCGGTTCCTTTTTTTGAATACGAATTATAAGTTGTTCCGCTTGAAAAAATATTTTACACTAAAAAAAGTTCATTCATTTTTTTTCCGCGTGTAGAACAATATTATACGTAATCTGTACAAAGAATGATAAAATATCTTAAAAATTACGGTTAAAAAAACAATATCTTTCTTCCAATTTAATTATTTTACAATTTTTTAAAAATATTTTAGGAACTTCTTTTTTTTCAGAGGTTTTTAAAACACGATCTAATAATTTTGTAATTTTGAAAGTTTCTGTTCCATACAAAAACTATGCTTTTTTAAAAAAATGTACTTTTGGGTTTCCGGTGGCTGCAAAATTAAACGAAAAAAATTGCCTAAAATGTCACTAATAATTAATTAATTATAATTACATTCTTTATTTTTGTTTCATACCTTTTGATTACAAAAGCAATAGTTTCAATAGCTATCTATAAATTTTTCGTTTATTAATTACTTACAGAAATTTGATTTTAATAAATATATATGTTTGTTTTAAAAAATGATTATATCTATTATTTCATTACTAAAGGAATTCTTTGTTAGTTAAAAAGTACATCGTCTATTATTTATATGAAGTTTGAAAGAATTAACATAAAAATGAAGCACAAAAAAATCTTTTACTTTAACGAATAAACAAAATGGAATATATATATATATATATATATATATATATATATATATATATATATATTGAAAAAAAATCTACCTTTATTTTAAAGCTCAATTCAATGCTTTTCCCTGAAGGAACCGACGGCGCGATTGTTAAATCGGCTGCGCTTTATGAAAATGGCAGTTCCCAGGTTCGAAACTGAGGAGGCAGAAACTTTAAACCTTTTACAGCATTCGACCTTCCGAGGAGCGCCTGGGAAGACCCAACTTTTGATGTGCCTGGCTAAAGCTTTACGTTTAAAAATGGACTTAGTAAAAATCAGAATCGAGCCCAGCGTTTTCTTTACAAAGTGTATTAGGACTTTGCCAAAGATTGAAAGAAGATTGCTTTATCAGGCCCTGTTGACGAGAGAAATCAACGACACAGCAAGTTTTTATCGCATTAATATTTTTTTGAATTCTAACGCAATATTTTTTTTATAAGTCATACATCGAAAGACGCAAGAATTTGAAGAAGAGATCGTTCAAGACGAAGTATCTTACCTGTGAGAAGGCCGCTGTAACCAGGGAAGATAACAAGAAAACAATAATTTTTGTTTCCACTGCGGACACATGTAATGCGCTACTGCCGAAAAACCGTGTTCGGACGTTGGCACTATAGACCAAACTCTTCTCGCCGTTTTAGGGGAATCCCCATAAACCTGTTTTAAATCAAAAATAACGTAATAATAGATAAAAAACCGAGTGCGTAGATTCTGGGGCATCGTTTTCTGTCATATCCGAAACGGAGCAAATTTCGAAAAAGATCTGTCGAGACTCCAGAAATACGCCACATTCTTTAACTAGAATAACAGTATCAGGATATCAAACCCGAGGAACATAAATGTAGTTTTTTGCTCTTCGATATCATAATTCGGGTTACCAACCTGCAGTTAAAGAAATTATGCCCAGAGCGTCACATTGTGGGCATCTATAAACACACACACACAGAAATGCTGGCGTCATGAGGGAAAGAGAAAGCCATCGAACCTGATTTTGTGAAAGAAAGGGAAAATTTATGAAAGTAGAAATAGCCCATGCAACGCCGGGGCATGCAGCTAGTGTTTATAATATTTAGTGTCAAATGTCTTCGGAAGCTGGTCTTATTAGAAAGCGTACATAAAATTGTTTTAAGAATATTATTAGAACAAAAAATTATTTAAGTATACACATATTTTGACAAAAAAATTAACAAAGAATTACCAATATTCAAACTTTCTCCTTCTATGGGGCTGCGGTATCCCAGTTATAGCATACGCTTCTAGAACTCTGACAAAAGCCGAAAGAATTATTCCACCACGAAATTTACCATTTGCCATCGTATGGCTACCATAAATTTCGTATCCAACCATGGCAGGATTTTGATGAAAATGTCATGCGGAGTTCGATCCCAGTTGCCACTAAAGACCCGCTCATCCAAAAACGTCAGATTTAAGAAGGTATTTTGGGGAAGCGATGCACTGGTTGCGTTAAATCTGTCGAGAGCTGAAACGTTTTTCCATCCCGTTGGTGTGGTGGGAAAGTCCGTTCCTCTCAACGACCACCTGGACGGCCCATAGTTAGAGAGGGGTGCCAGCTCAGGTGTCGTCCACGTCACTTGACCATGGTTCAAAATTACGTGGTCCGTCGCCAAAAGCCCTCGTGTTGTAGCTGAACAGTGCGACGTTAATATTAACACACTCATTCTCCCCTTTACGATTCCAAACTATGAAAAATGCCTCAGAATCATTATAATAATATTTTTCCTGTATTTATCCCAGACTATTTTACTGTGTTCAGAAGCTGAACTAAAAACGGGGGCGCTGTTTTTGAAATATATAACTTAGAAGTGGATTTGTCCATATTTTACTACAACCGAGGGAATATTATTAGAACAAAAATTATTTATATAAATTTTAAGAAAAAAAACGCCGATAATTATTTCAATTGGTGTTAACTCTTAGAAAATAATGTGAATTTTTCAAAATCATATTTGAACCTCTGTACAACGCAATATTTTTTATAAGTCTGAGCTATATACAGGCAAAATATTATTATAATAGAAACGTTTTTCACAAAAGAGAATATTTTTTTGAAAAAAAAAAAAAGTTATTCTAAGTTAATTTTTTGCCGAAATATTGTATTTAAATAACTTTTTTTTCTCAAAATGTCCTTAAAATAATTTTCTACTTGTATTCTAAGTTAAGTGACGCTAAGTATCATGAAAATTTTCCATTTATGAGATTTTTTTAGAAACGTTTTCACAAAAAGAGAGAGAATATTTTTAAAAAAGGTTATTCAAATCACGGCTCCGAACGTAGTCAGATATTTTAAAACGCTATACTCTCTCACTCTTCTTACTACTATTTTCATCTGCATATTACAGTTCCATCACAAGGCGATCTTCTCAAATCAAGCAAGAACAAAACACATTTCCCCTGCGGTTCATTGAAAACTGTTTAAAATGTAATGAAAAATCAGTTCTGTAATTTTTCAGAAATGTGTACATTAATATATTATATATATTTACACTTTTTGTATTATTTCTCAGTCCATGTTATTCAAAATTACGTAAAAGAAATAGCGAGATGTTTAAATTTTTCAAATACGTAGATTGTTTTAAATAAAAAGAGTTAAAATCTTCGAATTTATAATATTTGACTTTTACACGCTTAAGTCAAAATAAATTGAGTTTAATGGAATTATTTTTATACTAGAAAGTGTGTGTTTTTTTCTACTTAGACGAAAATCATTTCTTAAATTCACTTAGAAAATTTATTTTTACCGAAGCGCTAAATAAATCACTTTTGAATGAGTCTCTAGAAAAAAATTATTTTGTATTTCTTTCCGTAGAAACTTTGTTGTCATTTTATATACATATTTACGTGAATTCACACGAAGAAAAATGAAACTTTTAAGAAAAATTTCCAAAAGTATTTTCGAGGAGGAATTAAATTTAAATAGGGAATGAAAATAAAACACTCCACGTAAAGAACTCAGCTGTAGGAATTTCGAAAGAGCAAAAAAGCTCTCTTCAGGTAATTTGGAAAAAATCTCGGTAATTTGGAAAATCTCGTTTTTCTAAATCAATTTAAACAAACTGCAAGTACAAGAAAAAATACTCCAGAGCGTCAGAAAGTCACAAAGAAATGTAACCATTTAGAATTCTGGGCACGGGATAAAAAGAAAATTTTTCTATGTATATAAATGTGTGAAAATATTTTCAAGTGCTTTTCATGAAATTCAAGAAACTAAATATTTTTCTTTTGTCATTCAATTCTATTTTTCTTTCGTCTAGTTTGGAGCTGTTATTTTTCTGTAGTGAATATATACTTGACTGAGCACTTGAAAGGAATAAAAAATGTCTTCATCATGGTCAAAAAGGAATGAAATAAAAGTATAGGCACTCCATTTCATTTCTAAAAAGTGGCAACATGTTACAAGTAACATTTTAAATTCCATTTGATGAAATATCTGATTTTTTACATCAAATTATTGAGATAAGTGAGCAACCAAGACAAAAATGATAAGTATGAATACATAAAGTCATAAAAGTTATGTACTTCATCTTCTCATTACTTAAGTTCATTTAATGCACTCGTGTCCAAAATTTACGATACAAACTATTGTTATTTCCTAATATTTCAAGAAATCTACCTAAGTAGTTTTGTTAGACATATTATATGAGGTATGACAAACACAAAAAAACTGAGATTGGTCGAATAAATCATTGTACTTACAGAATTAGTTCTCCGTGACATTAGCATCATCAAAGTAGTTCCCTTTAGCATTAACTCTCTTCTGCATTCGGTGCTGCTATTGTTGGTAATAGTTCTGGAACGAGGATTTTGTCAGGACTTTCAGACGATTCTCCGATTTTGCTTTAACTTCTTCAACTGATGTAAAATGAGCTACCTTTCAGCAAATTTTAACCATAGGAATTTTTAAAAAGTCGCATGGGGTCAAATCATGTGAATAACGAGGATGTCCAATAAAAGTAGTGCTTTTACTGGTCAGAAACGGCTTGACAGATAAGGTCGTGTAAGCGGGTGCATTGTTTTGGTGTAACAGCCATTTATCACTCCCCAAATCTGGCCTTATTTCTTAATTGTTCCACGAAGCCTTTTTAGTGATATAATAGTGTTAATTAACTGTCTGACTACTGGTATGAATGGGAACCTACTCATATCATGAATTTTGGCTATGCTTTGGTCTGTAATCGCTGACCTTGAGTGTAAAGCTGGTTCATCATTTTTCACACTGACCCTTCCCCCTGAAAACCTCTTATACCATTCAAACATATGTACACGAGAGAAAGTGTCATCTCCAGAAGCCCTGGATAATATTTGAAACGTTTTCGTGGCTGATGTATCAATTTGCTCAAGAAACGTGATGGTGAATGGACATTTTTCCAGCAGAATGCTGTTGCACGTGTTTATTGAATGACACAGTACTCCCAACTGGCGAGATCGAATAGGCGAAACTGGCTACATGGATAGAAGAGGGGCGTGAAAGGACGATTCAGAACAGTCGTTGCCAAATCCACTCGTTTTTCAAGTTACAAAGTTAGTCTCCATTGTGTGTGTGTGTGTGTGTGTGTCACACCTTGTATACAAAGAGAGCAAAGCCAAGCATCATATCCTAATTGTGTGAATTTTGACTGATAAAAATAATTTTTATGGACGTTTTGAGTTAAAAACGTTTATAAGCCGTATTCTGAGTAGAATTTCGAATTTTGTGTTTAGGTGTACCACACTTGATAAGCACAAATTTGTGCTTTATTAAAATAAGTTTCCACAATCGCTTAGCTATCTACGGCATGCGTGCCAGAATTGACACGCGGTGCAATTCTCTCAGTGACACACTACACCTCTCTACAAATTAGTGAATTTTTGAGTAATGTTGATATTTTTGGTATGGAGCTTATTGCAGTAATATCTTCACAATTATAGAAAACAACAACTACAGAATTACGAAAAATTCTGGATCATAACCCTAACGATAAATCGACAGCTAGTTTATAAATTATTTGGATGATATTTCTAGCAAGATTTAATTGAAGAAAATTGAAGTAACCTGCTTTTCACTTTTTGTCTTACATATTAATGTGAAATAATCTTTTCTCATATGAAACATGTGTTTTGAGTCCAGAAAGAAGTTGTTTTACAACTGAATGCTCAGAATCCGTGTCAAAATGAAAGTCACAAATTAATTCCTTGATATTGCGATTCATAGAGCAGTTCAGAAACAAGGTTCACTTTAAAAGATGTTTTTTGTTTAAATATATTGAACGCGAGCACTTTTATTTGTTATGTTATTTATTTCTTATTTTAATAAATGTATTGCAAAAAAACATGACACACACGTAATATATGTACAAGTTACATTTTTTACAATCTGAATGACTTTCTTGAGGAACAGGGTATTTTCCAGATGGAGCGGCAGCAAAATCTACTGACCTAAATCTTATCTAGCGTGTTTAGAATATCTTAGGAAGAGCAATTGCTCGACGTCAATTCCCTCTGAAAACCCTCCAGACGTTAAAATCTGCACTTATAGGGAAGAAAGTGGTTTTGCTACAAGATGAAAGAGTCCTACTATAGTTCATCCCTGGTTTTCGAGCTTTATTTGTCACAAAGCTTGGTGAGAAGTTCGCAAAGTTAGCTACCCTTCTTTACCATTCTTTAAATTAAGAGACCATTAGGTATATGCAATTAGTAATTTTCGTTAATTACGTTAACTTCAGCAACCCTACTATGTTCCAGTGGTAACGAACATTACTATTTTTAAACGCTTTGTTGTTATTCGTATACTACGTGCGATTACCAGTTATTGTTTACAAGGAGGAAAGAATCCGAATAAAAAATATATACGGAAAGGTAGTGCATAACTTAGCTTAAGTCGTTTGAGTAACTTTAGAAAATGTTTAATATATTTTTAAGAAACTAAATTGTACAGGAATGTGTTCAAAAAGTTTCAATTTTTCTCCTTTGATAATCGATTCCTTCTTTTCAGAATGTTCTTAATTTTCTAATTTTCAACAGTTAAAAAGTAATTTCTACTTTTCTCGTTCGGATATTAAAATTTTTCTTATTATAATGACCTTAATTTCATACTTTTAGAAGCTGAAGTTTTCATTAATTTGTTCTTAACGCTTAAAAATTTCAATTTTCATCCATTGAACTTCGATTCCTTCTTTTCGGAGTGTTCTTAATTTTCCGTTTTTTCAAAAGTTAAAAAACAAAATAACAATTTAAAGAGAAATGGTACGATTTACACATTTTTTTTTCATTTAATGATTTTCAAAATTGTTTTGGCTGCCCCTTATGTGTATGTATTATGTAAAACAGATTTTTTGCTCAAAATTTCTTAAAAAGCTAGCCATTTATTATTTTAAAGAAAAATTTGTGAAGTGATTTTAAAGTGCTATTCCTCCTTCGAAAATTGATGAACATTGACGTTGACTTACAAGTGCATCAAACTATGTATAAAAAAAGTTTGTAATGGTTTTGTGCGATAACGTGATTGGTATTCGCACAATACTTCTTTTTGTGAATGCTTATTGAAAATTATTTAAAAATTATTAATTAATTTATAATTATAGTTTTTCATTCTACTTTGCAAATAGAGACGTGAAACCTCAAGCTATTTGAAATATTCATTCCATGAATTTTTGTCTCTTCTGTCGACATTAACTCAATAAAGTAAATTTAAAACTGCACCAATAAATTTATGGATTATGAGTTATTTATCGTTTTATTTTTGGAGAGAATAATTAGAGAGATGTGTTTATTTTCCCCCATACTTGTGGAAAAAATTACTTCATAACTGTTTTCTTATTTGAATATTGTACTTGTTTGAAAACTAATTTAGATTTTTAAAGGTAAAATTTATATTAATTTCAACTTTCAAAATGTTGCATTTTGATTTTGTTTTTCTACTACATGAAAGCTTCAAATTTTTATCAACAATTCACTTTAAATATTTTTTTTATTTTGATCAGTATAATTTTTGGAACATTTTCAAATAAAATTACCTAAAATATTGAAAACTGTCGTAAAAAAGCATTTGGTTCTAGACCTCCAAATATCTATTCAAAAAGAAAAAAATGAATAATGATTACTAAAAAATAAAAACTCTTAATGAAAACACGAAGTTTTCATCAGATAAGCTAATTGTAGAAAATACCATAAAAAAGTTCGTGACATGTAAAGAGGTTGTCAACTCTAAAGAAAAAGTTGTGATGTAGTGATTATAATTTCATAGTTCTTGTATGTTTTTTTGTACTAAGTAAATTGATGTTCACTTAAGTAATAGTTCGTTCGCGCGACTCGTTAAAAAGTTTTGTCTGCTAAGAGTCTGATTTTTTTTCTATAAATATACATGAAACTCTTACCTTTCTTTTTTAATAATCCTTTTCAACCAAATCTTAAACCGAGTCACTTGTAAATTCATTTCAGTGCAATTTGAAAGAAAAATTTTTAACGTTGCTTATAATTTATATATTAAGCAATTTGAACGGGAAATAAAAAGTTAGGACTAAAAAATCAGTTTTTTTAAATGGTGCAAAAAAAAAAAATGTCAGTTATACTGAAAAACACTTTTTTTATTATTCAGGAATTTTTGAACTTTTTTTCAAATGGTTTTGATGTCTGTCTTTATATTTATTTATTATTTCCGTTGAATTGAAAAACATTCAAATGGTACTGTTATTGTAAATTTTTTGTGTAAATTATATGGTATTTTTTCCAGTGTATGTCTGTATATAAAAATTAGCAATTATCTTCATATTTATATTCTAAATGTTGTGTAAAAGTATTTTTTAAAAAAATTATATGATCTTATGCGAAATGATACATAAATATAGATCTCAAATCTTTATTTAATATAAATTTTGTGTATATTATTTTACCCAGCAGTTTATTACAACTAATTGAACTATAATTTTCTGAAAAATAAATATATTTTTTCCAAAAGAAATTTTTAAATCTTATTAATTTTTTTTGTACAACATCTCGTGTATTTTGTATTAAAGTTTCAATGTATTAGGAGCCATTTGTCGCTCTAACATGTACAATAATTTATACAGACGGTTTGCATGAAAAGAGTGTGGATTTTAAAAGTTTTGTGACTGCTCTATAAATGAAACTGAATAAAAATTTACTTTCACATTTTTTTACACGCATTTCAAATTTGAACTGTAAAATGCCCTAGATTTCAAAATCGGAAAAAAAATCAAATATAATGCGAGTACATGTCAAAAAATTTCAGAATTCAAAATACTCAGCTATGAAATAAATATGTAATGATGTAAGATATTACATTTATCAAAATAATTCTGAAACTGTTTTTTATTCAGCAACAAAGAACATGGTAGAAACGAAACCCTAACTGTAGCATAAAAAGTTTGTGCTAGTAAATGCTCAGAATATTAACCACTCTTCACAGGGGAATATCGTATCACTAACTTGTTTTCAGATCTAATTAGAAAAAAGGTAAAAAAAACCCCGAGAACGATGAAAGAAATTTAGTTTCGAATTTTGTTGAAGGAAGGTGTCGATGATATTATTGAAAAAAAAGTTTAATCTACTAATTATTGGACTAGTTATTGTTTAATCTATATGACTTTGTTAAACACTGAGCAAAGCCCCTCTTTTAAACTTTTAACTCCCCATCCGTGTATCTTTGTAGGCGATGTATTTCTCAGTGGTGTCTTTCTGAAGTCAAATAACCTGTTTTACTAGGTAACTTTCTTAACATTTTACACTGAAAATCTTAAGCTTCAATTGGTTTGAATTGAAGTTCTTTTTTTTTTATTGCACAGAAAAGTTTTTCCAAAACTTTCTAGAAAAATATCTATTTCCATATTGTTGGATAGAATAAACTTGAAGCAATTTTTGATTAAAAGCAAGATTAAAAAGTATTTCGTTGGCCTGGTTATTAGAATGCTTGACTCCTTCTAGCGTGTTAATTTGACAATAGAGTGCTACGCGCCAAGTTGTTTATGTTCTCCAAGATGGGCGATAACATTACAGTTAGGGTTAACTTAATATTTTTTCCGTAGGTTAATGTAGTTGCCATGAAGATAACATATATTACAGTTAATTTTTTTCCGCGGTAACCCTATTATTTTCAGACGATTTTAATTCAATTTCCGTAAAAATTTAACTATTTCCATTGCATTTGTTCTACAAGCTACTATTTTAGTCTTCTGTTGCATTTTGTACTATTTTCGAATATGGATATTTCTAATATCATTGCTAAGTACCAGGATATTTTTTTAAATGAATGAGTGCTGTGTTTTTAATTAATCACACTTTTCCGCTTTATTTTACTTTTTAATAAGGCTTTTTTGAACGTTCCTCGTTCAATGAAATTCATTGAAGGATATTGCAGTTTACGGATCATTGCAAGTTATTAGCACTTTTTAATTGATATTTGTTATTAATTCACCTGTCTTTTAACAGGTTTTGTCAATTTTGTTAACGCGTATCGACGAAACTTAAAATTTTTGTGACCTCCAACTTTAGTTGAAAAACTTCAGAGATGATCTCGTACCGGGCTAGGAAAAATTCAGCAGAGTAGAATTATTTAATAGCTATGAACAATTTATTTTGTTGTTTTGAGACTTGTTTAAGTAATGATAATATTGCTGAAGAATCTTCTCCTGAGTTTCATTTTGATTATGTGCGACAATGTCTGTATTCAGATGATGTATATATAGCATGTCGTGTTTTGAAAATGTTTCAGAATATACAAATAAATCCAGTAGTAAGTATTCTTTTGTTTCTCAGATTGTACCCTTTTTCACACTATAGCATGCTTTCTTTAGAGTTACACTGGACACCGTTAGATGAAGGAATATTGCTAGGATCCCATTCAAAAATTACACTTTGATGAAGCACTTCATTTTGCTTCAAAAAATAAATGATGTTTGATTTCAAAGCATGTTTACTTCAAAATTATGTACAAGTCTCACGCTGAAATTTTGTAAGCAAGAAGTAATTGTAAAATAAAGAGATAAAGTCTGTGAAGAGGAATTCCAATTTTTTTTTGAATAAAGAAAATAAAACGAAGCCATTTCCATTTATGTTTAACTAAAATGAAACTGTTCCACCCACTCTACAGATCATGCTCTATCTGACTTCTGAAGCCTCTCATGGACCTCCCATGGGAAGTTCTTCCTCAGTGAGGGGAGAGACAAAACGTTGGAGAGCTGATGGAATATTTGCTCCGGTTTCTACATTTTTTATTGGAAGTATTTTATTGGATTTCTCTCAGACTTTGATGGCGCATAGCAGAGGCCATAGTAATTATCTCTAAGAATTCTTCATAGCTCTTATTTCGAATGACTTATAAATAACCATCGATCACTTGTATTCATGAAAATGTAAGAAGATTTAATATTTCCTTATTTTTAAATACTTCCGATGCAATTCAGTGAAAAATCCCTATGTTAGCTTGTTCAGCTCATTGGTGATTTATTACACAAAATGGCCTCAGCTATTCGAAAAAAATTATTTGGAATATCTTCTAAAAATTCAAATAATATTCCTCCTAAATTTGAAAATTTCCCTACGTCCTAAAGACATCATAAGAATAATTTAGAAGTAAAAAACAAAAAAATCATATTTGGTAACATACATTGAAACCTGTTTTTGTACGGTAAATAGGGACCACATAAAAAGAAACCACATAAAAAATATTCGAAAAAGATAAATACTTGCATATAATAAGCAACTTTGTACATATATACTACAAATTTTTTTTTGTACAGTGGAGAGGAGCCGCATAGAAAAAGTCGCACTTAGAAAATACGTCAATCACTTACGAAAATTATGAGAAAGTACTTCCATAACAAAATAAATAATTAAATTCCACATGGAAACATTTTTGAAATATTTAGTTTCTCATTCTATACATGGAGAAGTTTTCAAAGGCATATACTTAATAAGTAATACAAAGCTCGCATTTTCCTGCGAAGAATTAGTTCAAAATCGCTTTTGTCACTTGAAGAAACGATTTGAAATGATTTTTTTACTGTAGATAATCTTTTTTATGCGATGGATAGAGAAACGCGCAAAAAAAAAAGTTGCACCTAGAAAATACGGCAGTTATTTACGAAATTTATGAAAAAATACTTCCATAATAAAATAAATATAATTATATTACACATGGATATATTTTAAAAACATTTAGTTTCTCATTATGTACATGGAGGTTTTCAAAATGCATATACACTGTTACTCATTGTGATACAAAGCACGCATCTTCCTGTGCAGAAATAGTTTAAAATTGCTTTCGTCGCTTGAAGATACAATTTTAATTGATTTGCTTTTTGGCACCATAAAGTAAGTGATAATATTTTGCGATGAAAGTTTTGGTCACTTGCTTGTAAAAGTCACGATCACAAAATATGCATGCTCGAAACATTTTTTTGGAATTTCAAACTCCTTTCGATATTGGTATCTACACTGGTAAGCAAAACTTAAACAACAATGTAAAAATTTAGCAGATAGCCATAAAATTGAAGAAATGGAGGTCTGGAGATCAGTACAGTGAACAAGTAAGTCAGTAGAAACGTCATGCGTATGCAAATATCGAGAACCAAACGTCAGAAGCGACGTGAGCGTACGCAAAACGCGTGATGTCAGCGCGTGCTGCTCAACAGTAGAATAAAATAAAGGATGGAGACGCAATTTAACATATTCGTTGCAAGTGCCAGTGAGTCAGATCGTGAAATATGGCTACAAGAAATCACCTGGACGACTTCACACGAGGAAGAATGATTGGAAAGTTGGAGGAGGGGCGCACCGCGTCACCAGTGTAGCTGCAGAGTTCGGAATCAACAAAAGTTGTGTTTCGCGCACATGGAAAGCGTTCCAAACCACAGGTACAGCTGTTAGAAAGGTTGGTGGTAGCCGCCCGAGGATGACAACTGCAGGGGATGACCGATATATCATCCTGCAGGCGAAAAGAGACCAAAGGCAGTCAGCAAGCGTCATTGCTCAGCAACTCTCTACAGCAACGGGGTGACAAGTGTCGCGGTTTACTGAAGCCAGACGCCTTCACAAACGGGCCTATTCGCCCGCCGTCCTGAACGCTGCTTCCCGTTGAAAGTTGACCACCGACGAGACCGTTTACAGTGGTGCAGAGAGCACAAAAACTGGACAACTGATCAATGGAGTCGTGTCCTCTTTACGAATGAGAGTCGGTTCAGTACCAGAAGCGATTCTCAACGCGTTTTAATTTGGAGAGAGATAGGGACACGGTTTTATACCAGTAACATCAAAAAAAGACACCGTTACAGTGGTCTTAGAGTTCTTGTCTGGGGAGGCATTATGCTGAACGGGTGAACTGAGCTCCACATTTTCGATAGAGGGTCTGTAATCGGGGATCGCTGTTGTGAGGAGGTACTTCTTCCCCATGTGCGTCTGTTCCGAGGTGTCATTGGCCCAGACTTCATTTTTATGGATGACAATGCACGACCACATCGGACTCTTGCTGTTGAGGAGCTGATAGAAAGTGAAGATATCTCTCAAATGGATTGGCCAGCGTACTCCCCAGATTTAAATCCCAACGATCATGTGTGGGATGCTTTGCGGAGACGTATTGCAGCACGCTTACATCATCCGGAGAACACCCAACAACTCAAACAGATGCTGATTGAAGAATGGGCACTCCTACCGCAAGAAATGTTGCACCAGCTGGTTCTGAGTATGCGGAGACGGTGCGAAGCAACCATTGCAGTGAGGGGAGGGCATATACCATATTAAGAAACATCTGCTTGTTGTTCTTCCTGTTGGATAGACCATCGTGAGTCACGATACTATGCGTTCAATAAAGCTTGTTTTTGTTGGATTCCATACCGTATGCATTGTATTCCTTTTTCAGCGCCGATGCTTTCGTCATCCTTTACGTACATAATACTCTCCCTCATTTCTGAGTTTCATGTCTCTCAGAGGATTTTTCGTGAAGTTATGGCAATAAACCCACCCGTTGCTTAAGTTTTGCACACCAGTGTATTTTAAGATAGTGCTTTTCCAACTTGTTGGAAAGCTATATCCCTGTATATATTTAAACCACTCTCAAAGAATCTGGTTCTTCTTGTCCGTCTTCATAATCTATCAAACTATTGATAATTTCACTGTCATTGAAAGTTTTGTCTACTGTCAAGCGCGGGGTGCAGGCGCGTTGAGCGAAAAGAACTGAACGCACATTGTTGGGAGACTGATCAAATCGTTGAATGGACGGAACGTTTTGAAGTATACATATGTACATTGATATAAAAAATTACAGTGGCGCCACAGCCGATGAAATTCATATAGCGCAAAGTCGGGCGAAAAGTCAGGACAGCACAAAAACAGGTTCTACTGTACTTATGAAAAGAGGTTTTTTTTTCATCTTGTCCATACTTGCATAAGACATTATTATTAATATTTGCATTTAGTCGACTAGGTGTCTTAGAAGTAGCGAACTCGCATTTGTTAAACCAAGATTACGGGTTCAACTCCGACTTGAGCCAATAGTTTTATTAAGCATATGTACCTGAGATTTATTACTTATGCCTAAGAAATTGGTTTTTCGAGGGAATAGGACAAGAATGGAGTTCGTCGGAGAGTCATCTTTACTCCTTTCAAATCACGTGATGGGATTATTGAAGCACATTCATTCGTTTCACTTACATTTCATTGGATTACGATTTCCCCGCGCTTTGAATAAGAGTTTATTATTCGAAGGTCGAGAGGGAGAGGGCGAAGCGGGACAACTTTCCTCTTTGTTCCAGCTAATAGACTTTGCGATCTGCATTGAGGGACTTAAGAAAACTCCTTCCCCCTCTCATAATACCGAATGTAAAGTAAAGAATTCATCTCCTTAGAATATTTCTTTTATTTGTTCCTTTTCATTATCTTGTGATTCTTAGGAAATCTTTTAGATTTATATATATATTTGTGTTTCGGTATGCGAATGCGTTTAGATAGTTGAATGTCTTGGGCGTGGAAAGAAAAATTTTAAGGTACATACGTTCCCTAGAATACCATTTAACTAAACAAACCTACTTATTTGAAAAATTTTATGTACCTGAAGAATTTTGGAACAAATTTAGGTCTACAAAAAATAATTAGTGAATGATCCTGAAATGCATGCATGTACACTGATTTTCAAAAAGTTTAACTACAAATTAAAAAAATCATGATAAATCGGTTAAAAGCAGTTCATCATTCTGGAAATTTGAATATACTGCAAAAATGAAAGTAAGAGTCCTTGAGTAGAAGTAAGAAAAATATTGCACATCTAACTTTGCGTCTATACCAAAAGGCTATTTAGGAGAGTATAGTTTTCCCGTAAGCGCCTCCGGACATTAAACTATTTAGAGGTATACAAAATGTAAAGAAAGAGTTCTAGACGACATTTTTCAGAAGATTTGCGTTTTATATCCGTAGTTTATCTAGAAATAAGTCAACGATATTCTTACGTTGCAAGGTTCTAAAATATAGAGTATTCCATATTAAGCCAATAGTGAAATCAGTTTATATATACGGTTAGATTCCTGAATACCTATCGAAAAGAGGCTTAGAGTTACCAGTTCTTCAGGGGACTGATAGATGGGGCTTAGTGCAGATCGCAAAAGGATTGGAATTCCATCTCACCTGTGACTCGCACTTATTTCTATTATAGGATGGGCAGCCTCAGCCATGGCAAGTCTACAGGGGGAGAGTAGCATTACTACACAAACAAATGAAAATATTACAAAAATAATATGCACCTCTTTAAAGTTACTTCAACCGGTATCAAAAATGTCTTCCTCTATCCCTGCAGTTTCCACATCTTCAGCTCTTGCCAGCCTCATCTTCAATAGCAGCTACACTGTCAGAGTCTCAGCCACCTATATTTCTATGTCTAATGCCATTTCTTACGCAACTAATCATTTGTTTGCCCCTATTGTATCATCTTCATCAACCACATCCAACAATCTATGTTCATCACAACTCCTTCAACATTATTGAATCAAACAAACATTTCACCATTAGCGTTCACCTACCAACTGAACCTCTCCTTTTTGTTATTGCAGACAATACTTCCACACCCACATAAAATCGTCAACCTTACCCTCCTTTTACAACTAAGGAGTTAAAATTAAACTCTCAATATCATGTGAGAAAAAAGAGCTTAGTAAAATCAAAAAGTAAACCCAAAATAGAAACAAAAATGGCACCCCACAAACCGCGTAAAAGTGCACCTCGACAGGAGTCATCAAACGAGGTAATGATTGAATACCAGGTCGATGAATACTTTTTATCAAAAGAGTAACGGAAAAATAATGAATATTCACACATGATAACTCCAACTAGTGTTAGAAACAGTAGGAGAGAAATAATTAGTTTTTTTCCCCTTCTACTCTTATAAAAATCAAATTGCTTTTAAACTTGTCTCTAGTACGCTGCAATTTTGACGAATTACATTAAATGTCCTCGTATTTCGATTTAGTTTTGCTTTTTTCATTCCTATTTTACAAACTCTTTCTGTTATTTTAAGATCTTGTCTGACTTGGGGGGACGATCCCTCTCACCAAAATTTGTTTGCTTTATCATTAGAAAACGATTTTATTGTATATGTGATTTGAAATTTTTTTAACTTCTTCCGAAATTGTGTTGTTCTCAGTTTCTATTGTTTTAATATATTAACAAATGTTTAGCACTGTTTAGTCAGAATTGTCTCTTGCGCCATAAATCCAAACACTCACTCACTCACCCGATATTGTACATCCTGCTTACCATTCACCACAAGAAGAGAGGTGGGAGGTCCCTGACCACTCTTAGGGTGTTCTCTCACAAAATTAGAGCTCAATCGGGGCAAAACGCACTGCCGCCTGTATGGGGAGTCCCAGGTTTAAGTTTAAGTAATTCTCTTGTTTTAATATGAATATTTTTTTTTTGCAATTGGAATTGAAGTAAAACAATTTTTTCGACATTATACGAGTGTGTAAAGCAAACAGAATCTGGTTTCATCTATCCTGGTAATTTTAAATTGAGGTAACTCACGAATTAATTTGCATGTATTTAATATGTGTTTTTAATATTTAATATTTAAACGAGTGTTTAGCACACAGTTTAGCCAAAATTCTCTCCCACGTCATAAAACTGCATACTCATTCACGAATAACTTTCAACTCATACATTACTTATTTTTTAAGTATCTCTTAAATAAAAGTTAATCCATTTGAGTTTTGATTTCGACCAAATCCTTCAGTAAAAACATTTTCTAATATACTCATCTACTCTTTGAGTCACATGTTTTGATGACAAACTGATTTTTTGTAATAAATTAGCTTTTTTCGAGCACATTTCTGTATCTGCCCTTATCATTAAATTGTTATTGATCCATCGTCGGTAAATGGCAGTTGGCATGAACTAGCCAAGTACTGGACCAGGGAACTTAGTAAATGTGTCAGTGTGGCTTTTGGACTAAAAAGTTTGAAAATCTCTTAAAGGTAAAAATTATCCTCCCCATAGCAAACATTTTAAAGATATCAAAAGCTGTTGCATGAGTAAATAATACATATTAAAAAATAATCATACAATAAAAGAAAATTATGAAACAAAGGGGGACTACAAACAAAAATGTGAAGTACATATTCTGTTACCGTTTGAAAACAAAAATAAATATTGCCGTACATGAGCGCATGAAGAAGATTATTTTTCAAACAATGATTATTCTAACCCGCACAAAAAACGCAAATATAAAATCGAATGATGAATACTATAAATATTTATATGTTGTTTGTGTTGACATTTACTCCTGGAAAAAGAAAGCAGATTTTTTTTTTCTTCAGATTGATGATGTGTGTGTGCTTAAACTAAAAATACATCCTAAACTGAATCATATAAATACAATTTTAATTTTCGAATGTCCATTAAGGATTTTGTAGAAAATAAAACTATTTGATATAAAACTAAATTTCAAACATAAATAACGGAGGGAAACATTTTTATTTTGGTGAATTTTTCTGGACTAACAAATAGCTCGTATATTTAAATGACTGTATGTTTCATAACAACATCTTTTTTAAACTCCCCATTGAGTTATACTTAATTGATTTTTAAGTCAAAGACACAAAATTTTCTCTTGAAGCACTTAACTGATCAATGAAATCGTAACTGTTTTTAATTTAAAAGAGACAAAATGAAAATTTCAATGTAACAAGAAGTGAACAAATGCAATATTCCTATTTAAAATTTAATTTTTCCTTGTGTCTGTTTGTATTGTCTCTAAGATTTAAATACGTATAGTACTTTAGGCTTACGTTTTCTTAAAATCTTTGAAAAAGCCCTTTTTGAATTAATGCTGCGGTTATCAAAATAATTTCCATAAATACTAAAAAAAAAAAGAATTCGATTAAGAAGGTTTTCAATTAGAGGAAATATATATATATATTCACGGGGGTTTTTAGAACTTCAGAATATACTCTTTTGGAGCTTGATGAATATCTAAAAAAAGACATTATATTGCATAATTATGTAAAATAATACCTGATAGACTGACATTTGAAGAAGAAAAAAATAGCTCAGAAGGAAAAATGTAACATTCAAAATTCTTTATCCTCTCCCCCTGAAAACCAAGCAATGTCTCACAAGAAAACAAAGACTTCCCTAACATTAATTGAATTTATGCAGCGTCCTTCTCCACTAAAGGGAGCTTTTTAAGAATCGGTTTTTCTTAATGTGATGTTTTTGCTTCTCTTTGAAGCCAATGGACACGGTAACAAGATTTTTCTCAGTCGAGTGCATGTAGAAACGGCGTGCTCTCTTACACGATTAATTCGATTTGTAACTGAAACTCTAATACCGTAAAACAAAAAGTGCGCCGCTTATTCCGAAAATATTATACAGAGAGAGAAGGAAATCGAACAAAGATGAATAATTGAAAAGAGTCCATGGAACAGATAAAGGTCATTTATATTTTCGACTTCATCGTAAAACGAGAAGCTTGCACTAGAAAAAATAATTAACCCGATAGCGGTGATGCGATTCAGTCATATACCCAAATCGTTGAAATGTATTCGTTTCAACGATGTTCTGCGACAGGTGTCAGATCTTCCGTGTACTATAGCTCGTGAAAGTGACCTGCAACATTACATTTGTCCGACTAAAATATTTTTTGGTGATTGCAAAACAAAGAATCCGTTAGGATCATAATAAATTATTTAAGACTTTTTTTCTGCTCTACAGTTTTTTTTTTTCGTTACATCCACTCCAGTTACTTCCCATTTCACACCATTGATATTTTTTTAGTAAATGATATAAAATTTAATTGTTTCAAATAAGTGTCTTTTCCAGTTGTTTGATTGAATTAATTTCGAGATTGCGTTTTATGATAAAGAACCAGTAATCATGTGAAAAAGAGGCAAATATTTTAAAATTAGATTGCTCAAAATATCTACGTACTATAATTTTCTGTAAATTCAGATGAGTGTTTTATTTTGCTGTTCATTGTTCTTCATACCAATACATTTGATAAAAATATCATGAATGTTGATTACCAAAATGTTTGAGATTTTACACAGTATGAAATGTTTTCACACATTAACTCTAAAATACGTAACTAAAAGGCTGAGGATAGCATTTGATAAAAATTCCTTTAATTGAAAGTAAATTTTATAAATACTAGAATTGTAATAACTTCCGAGAAATGTCTATAGTTCCTATTATAAAAAACAGTAATTATTTCTTAAAGATATTGTTGTCTCCATTTTCTAAAAGCTTTATAAGTAGAAGATTGAAGGTTTCATATTTTTCTAAGTATATAAAATCGGTAACAAAGGAGACACCAAATATATATCCTGAAAAAAAAACTTTAAGTCATTATTAAAAAAGTTTTAAAAAATTCACACTTGTTGGTTTTTGGGAATATAAATTTGAGTGTAAAGAACATACTCAATAAAATAATTATGAGAAAGATAATTGTTTTTTTTAAAAAAATAATGTAATAATGTTTATAAAATAATTGATGAAAAAAAAGAATTTTCAAATTATATTTATGCGCTGATAAAAAGTATAAATAACTCTGTCATATTTTCTCGACGTAGTCCAGCAATAATTAACTTGACTGCACCCAGATGATATTGAAAGGAATATTTTGAATATATGTTTTCCTTTTTGCTATGATTTTCGACATAATTAACAAAATTTCCATCTACTTTTTTTTCATGAGTCCTTTTCTACATGTAATAATTGCAGCCTTCTTAATTCAATTTTAAGGAATTTTCATTTCCAATGTACTTGCCCCTTTTCACATAGTTTTCTTCTCTTTTTTCTGAATCTGGTTTGAAAATGTTTCTAAAAATTAAACAGATGTATATTTGTAGCATTGCAGCCTGATTGTGTCCTTGTGCCCACCACCACTATCACTCTGTCACGCCAAAAAAAATTATAAATACATATTTTACTTCCTTTTCTAATGAGTTTAAAACAGTGTGTTCCTCAAAGTTTCTATATTTGCGACCCATTTATCAATCATAATTTTCATCACCCTCTCTAACTGAAACAATGTACTTAATTCAATAATACTATACTTTGTCTAAAGGTACAATGCGACGTTAATCTCTTAAGTGCCAGCGTCGTACATAAACGTCTCGCTCAGCCAAAACGTTAATTACCCTGGGCGTATGTAAACGTCTTTCCGAAGTATGATCTTCTCTGTATCCATAAAATTATTCCGAAGGCTTTGGAATGATATAAAAGGAACTTGACAGTGTTTGAGAATTATTTATTCACTTCAGAGGATGTGATTATTTATTCATCTCCCCCTCTCCAATACATCATATTCGCATGCCTACGTGGAAAACGGTGGCTTTGGCAGTGAATCGTTTAATTTTAATCGGCAGTAAAGGGATTAATTATAAATCCTACACAAATTATTAAGATAAATGTTACATTTGTATATAATTTCGTATATGACAAGCCCTTGGGGGTCATTGGTAATTATTAATATTGTTTTTAACTTAATACTGTTAAATTAATTATAAAACTCATTGAGCAGTACTAATACATTTATAAGTGCATTGCATCAGTGTAAATATGTATTTTATTTTTTATTATATCAGAATGTATCTTGTTTGTTTATTTTCAATAAATAAATATTTTTTTTTTAAAAAAAACATTCTTTTGTTTTCGACTTTTCAACATACTCCTAACCCTGTCGTAGAGTTATCATGCCCTCCTAGGAGGCCCGCTCTGCAGTTTGAGAAGCGGTGGTTTAAAATGTTGTAATCTGGGCTATGGAAAAGGAGAAATAAAGAATTGTTCCCTTTGCTTGATTAATAATAACACTGTTTGATTTCTTTCCGTTAAATGTATTACAAGAAGATTAATCAAACGGAATACAAGAAATCAATTATTTCTTTAATGAATTGTTATCATTGTGGATGAATCACGAGTTCACTCTTTGGTCGTGAGCGCATAGCCAGTACTTTTCCTGCCGTGTCGTAGATTCGAGCTCTGGTGCCCCTGATGACCCATCGTATGGAAAACCAGTTGTACGTTAGGTCTGTTGAGACTAAAAATACTTATGGTAGAGTAGTGTGGATTTTTAGAGAGTGTGGTTTCAGAGCATAGGTATCGTCCTTATTATTTGCCTGTGGTTCAAAGTCTTGAGATCCATCATAAATAGATCTCATTTTGATTGGAAGCTTCAACATATTTCGACATTCACAAACAGTCAATCAGTCGTGAATTTCTGAGTCTGATATATCAAAATAATGTCTCAATTTTAATCTAATTCTTATTCGTGATTTTTGCGAGGTTAACTTAAACTGAGTATTGGATAATACTGTCAAAGCAATTTTCTTGATTTTATTAAAATAGGAGGGGTATAGTAGCAAAGTATCTCCATTATATCAGCCCATATTTTAATAACAACCTTTGTCAAAACTAAAGTAGTCATTATAAGTGTCTTAGAAGTGCTTGAAAACTACAATGATCAGTGTTATCCAATGGTTTGAAATGTACTACACATCACGAGTCGACTGTAGAGCAAGGGCTTTGAAATAGTCTTTTGCTGGTTACCAAGCCAAGTAGGTATCCTACGTAATGAGCAAGCGGACAACACTTCTCGGTCGGCGACAATCCATCTGCCGCTGGTAGTACTGCTTTCGGACATGAAGTGTATCATCCTGCATCATATTTTAATAACCAAGCTGGAACCATGGAGTCAACAGAGAGTATTGGATAACAAACTATGTGAAACCTGTCATTAGAGCATGACATGTGATATCAACGCGAAGGATCGATGTCAAACTTACTTTACACACAGTCATTTGTTGCTGGGGGAAGATGCTCCTGAGTGTCTTTCTTACAAGATTTTAGTACTCTGTGTTCGACACACTTTAGTTGGTTGTCCTGTTTTTAATCCTCATTGCACATCACCTTTTTCAATTCCTACTATTAGTTAACTATCTACCTATATATATATTAATTTATATATATATATACATATATATATATCTATATATTTATATATATACATACATATATATACATATATATACATATATATATACATATATATATATATATTTATATGTATTACATATATATACATATATATATATTTATATATATACATACATATATATATATATATATATATATATATATATATATATATATATATATATATATATATACAGTTTTTTCGAATATTAATTCATTAATTAAAATAAAAACGAATAAAAAGTAACTTAAAAAATAACAGTCCAACAACATATATAGAAAAGAAAAGTATTCGTTGTGTAGTGCAATGCATAGCGCGTCGGATTTCTAATTCAAAAGTCGTGGGTTCGATTCCCACCTGGGATGGCCTGATTTCTGAGAACCTGATTTTTTTTAATTTTACTGTACTATTTTATTAGAATAATTAAACTGATTTATAAATAAATAGTAAAAAAAAAAAAAAAATATCCAACCCATTATATATAGAAAGGAAAATATAAAAATTGCATAGAAAACCACTTTTTTATTTTGTGACTTAATAGTGTGATTCTGTCATATATATATATATATATATATATATATATATATATATATATATATATATATATATATATATATATATATATAATATATATATATATATATATACCTATTTATATTAATTGTAGCTATTTAATAAAAAGTAACTAAAAATATTTTTTTTCTTTGTTGACCTAGGATGGAATTGATTTATTTTTTTACATCACTTATTTTAATTCATCTTTTTTAACCTTATATGACTTGATGAGAGAAATTCCCCAATAAAATCTGTTTGATTTTATCTTTGAAATTGTTTTTTTCTACATCTAATTAGAGTTAATTTTAATATATTTTTTTAAAAAATGTTTAAATCTGAAGTGATATATATATATATAGGCTTTCATATATTTATTCTCTTATATTTACACTTTTAAATGTTTAGGCTTTTATATTTTTAACAATTGTTTGGCGCAGTATAGTTAAATTGGTTATTGCGCCATCACTCGCTCAATCACTAAAGTAGACATTTTTAGCTTTCGGGTAATACACTATAGTACAATACAAATATATAATTGAAAGGCTTCAAATTACATTTAATGGAATTCCTTCATTTATCAAATTACTCAGAAATAAATTTTAGTAGTGCTCTGAAAATAAAACTTTGAAATATTATATTTTTAAGATTTTAAAGCAGCTCTATTACTGGATGGACGAAGTGCTGAAAGAAAGAAAAATGTGTGTAACGAACATAAATTTCAGATGATGCTTTACACATCTTCCTTGCAAAGGATTGAAAAGTATTGTCCAGTATAAAAGAAGAAACATGAACATTGAAAATAAATGCATTCCCAACTGAGTGAACAAAGGTTATATTGGATGGAACTATTTACCCTAAAAGGAATTACTTGTTCCACTGAATTAGAATTTTTTATTTGACGCTCAGATGATCTCTTGAAATTTGAATAACATATTCGTCAAGAATATACGAAACGCTTTTCCTACACGAACTAATCCTTCTTTTAAAACGAGGAATATGATGCTTCTAGGAAACATCCCACTTTTTTTCTGAGATATTTTACATTTTCTCTCTCATATAGATAATGATAAATTGCTCCACTATTTCTCCTACTTTAATTCAGAATAGTTTAGAAATTATGATAATGTTTCATTCTGCATTCATTAAATCCATTTAAAAAATTATTATTTATGAGATCAATCACTTCGATCTTTGAGCGTGTATGCAAATTTATTCTCGAAAGCAAGGATGCTTGAGATATCTCGAGGCGAAAATTTAAAATTTAAATATATTAACGAAGGGCCAGTATAGTGATGGAAGGGAATGAATGAGATTTGCATATTAAACAGCACCCTATCTGTTTTTGTGGATAGGGGGCTTTAATGATCCGCCGCCAGATCAAAGGAAATAGAAGCTTTCTTTCCCCGTGCCCGGAGCCTAATTGAAATTGTCTCTCGAAGTGAAGATAAATCGTCCGATCACATTTATTTGGTTCTGATGTCTATACTTTGGCCTGTTATCACCCCCAGAAAGAAAGTACCGCCGTCTTGTTATCTTCCTTCTATCCATTCTCTCAGTGTCACAGACCCTATTCATACATTTTTCATGAAATGTTGTAGTTATTCAAGAAGGTTAATGTTTTGTGGGAAGCAAAGCTTAACTTTTGTAGCTTTTGAAGTCAAAAGTTTCATAATTCTGTTTTTGAAGAGAAATCTAAAAATTCATGAGAATAGCGTATAAGTTATAAAAAATTATTTAGAAGGATCATATATATATATTAGTATGTAAATATATTTAATCGATTACATATTAATAACTCTGCTACTTTTTTCCCTTTCACCAACTAGGGCGTAAAGGCTCAAAGTTTAGATTTTTAAAAAAAGTTAAATTTTAGGAGTTTATGATTGGAAACGGAAAACAATTCCCTATATTAAAACAGGGGTAAGCAAACATTTAGCTGTGGTGTGCCAAACCAATGTACCAATATCATTCAAGATACCACACGGGACTTTTTTGAAACAATTTGATTCTCATGATTGTGTATGCAGAGGAAAAAACACAGATGTAGTATTTTATCGTACATTACTTTTGCATCATTTAAAGATATTTCTTAAGATAAAAATAAACAGCTTAAAATATAACTATTTTTTAAACAAAAATTAAAAAAAAGAAATTAACTTTTACATATATTATGATGTATTTTTAAACATATTTATTGAAATAAGAAATAGGCAACATAAAATATAAGTACTTTCCTTCGTTATACATAAATAAATGGATAAATAAAATGTTTAATACTAACTAAGTGCTTACATGGCTCTTCTTTCATCTCGGAAAATCAGGAGTATAATTTATGATTTTCAACTTGACGCTGCTCTGAGTATTCAGTTGTTAAACAATTTCTTTGCGGACTTGAAATATTTTCCATATGAGGAAATAATTTTTACTTAGATACATAGAACCAAAAGCGGAAAGCAGAGTACATGCGATTTTTTCTCTCCGAATTATTAAATTTCTCCAGTAATGGGATTCAATAAGTTACAAAATAGCTGCAAATTTATCTTTACAGTTATATATATCATATTTTTTCTTAATTCCGTAAATGTGCATAATTCTGAAAAGATCCATTACCAATTTATCAACTTTCCTCTACTTAAAAATTGACAAATACACTGGTGTAAGAAATCGAGAGAATTTGCAGACTTGATCTTTATAACTACTGGACCAATTTTAATGAAATTTGATATATAATGACATTTATATACAATATAAAACTAATAGCCATTCAACAATCGCAATACACGCGCATGATCGTGCGTAACACTCATTGTATTTGGAAGATATGAAACAGCAGTTGCAGAATAAACAAAAGAAATTTATTAATAGGCGGTATGGCCCCCTTTTACTGGTATACAAGCCTCGAAGCTTGATGTCAAGCTTGAAATAAGGCAGTTTATCACTTCTGAAAAAGCAATTGACCCCACTCGTTCAACAACGCTGTTTTCCTTTCCTGGATGGCTTTCAGAGGGGGTTTGCGAGTTGCAAATGTCCTCCTTAGAGTGTCTCAGACATTATCTATGGGGTTAAGCTTTGGAGACCTAGCTGGCCAATCCATACAGCGAATATCCTCACTCTCTAGAAATTCGTCGACCAAAAGAGCTAAATGTGGCCTCGCGTTATCGTCCATTAAAATGAGCTCGGGAAAACATGCACCGTTGAAAAGGAGAACATAGGGCTCCAAGACCTCATCCTTATACCTCACACCTGTCACAGAGCCTCTTTCAAAAACATGTAAAGGAGTACGACCATCCAACAGGATGCCTTCCCACACCATTAAACATCCTCCGCCATAATTGTTGATTTCGCGGACATTGGAGGGTAGGTAGCGGGTCCCTGTTTCTCTCCATATGAACGTAGGGGGAGAATCAGTGTTTAGGCGAAAACCGGGCTCATCGGTGAACAGAACGATTACCCACTGAACCATACTCCAATCTCTATGCCGTCTGCACCTTGCTAAGTATCCTATCATGTTCGTAGACGGGAGCGGGACGCAAAAAGTATGTCTTATGTCAAATAACCCTCTCTTATGAAGTTTTTTGAGAAACAATCACCCTTCATACACGTGTTTCTGTGGCTGCATACAAGTAACGAGAGAGTTGAGAAGCTGTACCCCTCTGTGCCGCATCTCTATAATCGACAAATGGCAATCTGGAGGCTTTCTCTCGATAGATACAGAATCCTGGAACTGTTTCCATAAATTACTCACGACTCTGGGAGTTAAAGTGAGCTCCCTACAAATCTGGACATGAAATAGGCCTGCTTCTAGCCTCCCCACAATTCGCCTTCTCATTCCATCATCTAAACGATGGTGGTTACTCATTTTTATTGTTACAGTTTGAATTGAACTGATTGCTTCAGAAAAACACCAAGATATCCGACGAGGTGTGCGGGCGAACGAAATACGTCTTAACATAAACGCGCTTATAAAGACTGTTTTTCTGATGGCTTCGCCTACCTACACCTGTACGCTTACATATTTTGCGTACAATATTTCCATTTTCATCTAAAAACAGTGGTATTTTCACTCAGTTCAGTTCTTTTCATGCAGTTCGATAAATACACTGCTGACCACCGTAAATGCAACACCAAGAAAGACAAGAGATAGCACAATAAAATGTATTTTGTCAATAACATGTTGACCAAGTATCAAGTGATTAAATTTATTGACTTCTGTGAATTTGGATTCCTGCCAGAATCAGAAGCCTGAGTAGCCACCATTGTTGGAGATCACCGCTGCCACACGCCTCGGCATTGATTCAAAGAGACTTTGGATGTATTTTGGGGTACATCAGACCAAACAGTTTCCACACGTTGCCAAAGTTGATCTGGTGTGGCAGCTGGGAGAATAATCTGGGTCAATCGTTTAGCAACCATGAACCGCATGTTTTCTATCGGCGAAAGATCTGGAGAGTGAGCCGGCCAGAGAAGCAATTCAATCTGGTGATTGACGAAGAAACTTTGTAAAATTCGTGCCACGTGTGGTCGCGCATTATCCTGTTGCAATATGGCTGTGGCAAAGCCCTGGAGGTAAGGAAGGGCAACTGGCTCAAACACCTCGAAGATGTAGCGCTGGCTATTTAAAGTACCGGCACTGCGTACTAGAGGACTGCAAGAGTAATATCCAATACCACCCCATACTATAACACCCAATGCTGGACCAGTGTGGCGGTGCATAACACATCTATTGAGCATCCTCTCTCCAAGGTGTCTCCAGTCACGAATCCAATCATCGTGAGGTTTAAGAAAGATGCGTGACTCATCAGTAAAGACAATTTCATTCCATTCTGCAGCCCACATCCTTCTTTTATAGCACCATTGGTAGCGGAGACATCAGTGGTTCTGCGTCAAGGGTAGATTAGACAATGGACGTCTTGCGGACAGACCACGTAGCTATAAACGGCGTCGAATGGCATGTACAGACACTGAATGATGCGTTACAGACTCAATGTGTTGTGCTATGGTTCGTGATGTGACTGAGCGATCCGTCACTGCCATGCGCACAATTTGCCTGTCCTCACGTGAAGTAGTGTACTGAGGTGGATGTCATCGACCACGTTGGTCCATCTTACCCTCCTGCATCCAATGGCCACATATCCGCATTTCAGTTGTTTGATTTCGTCCAACACTACTACCAATTTCCCTGAAAGATAATTCACAATCTCGGTAGGCCACTATCCTTCCTCTGTGGAACTCGGATACTTGAGCAAAAGCTGTTTGCTGTTTTCAAAGAGACATAACTTATCATTTTTTGAAAAAACTACAAGAAAAACACAATTGCCGAACTTGAAATCGTCGAAATTTCCAAGCCTTAAATAGCTCTTTGAGGTGGCGCCACAGTCTCGTGTGATGTGTGTCTGTGCTGAAATTCTAATCATTTGCACACACATATCTCACCTCCGCTAAAGCATGTTGTAAATTTCATGTTATTTGCATGCTTCCTTCAGGATGTTGCATTTATGATGGCCAGCAGTGTATATGCAAATTCTCTTATTTTATTTAATCAGCGTATATAGAGTAATGCAGAGTGCCGTTGAGAACTATATGGCATGCCTTATGTGGCATGCGTGTCCGGGGTTGCCGACCCCTGAATTAGATTAACAAAGCTTACAGATGGAATATTACTCTGTTTTCTTACGAGGAAGAAGCTAAAGAGTGAGAGTTTTACTAATGTCGCCCAATAAAGCTTCACGGCTGTTGAAAACGCACAACATTGAACTATGGTCAAATAACGGAGACAACACCTGAGCTGGAACCCATCTTCTAACTTTCACGCCACACCGAAACCAGGATGTTTGAGCCTCAATATATTTAACGTACATCTGCCTCTCTACACATTGTGTGTTTAGAGGTACTACGCTGGAACTCAAGACACGTCAGCCATGAATATGTGACCTTGAAGAAAAAAACTGGAGGTACAAAAGCCAATATATCCTATGAGTAAATCCTATCAGTAATCCTATCAGTGTATATCCTATCAGTAAAAAAATTATTATTTTTATTACTCAACTTAAACACGCTGTTTTCTAACGCTTCAGCAAAATAATAAATATAGTTGAACACAATATTGTACTTATTAGTTGCTTTAGAAGAATATGTTGTTTTGTCTCCATGGTGATTTAATCTCTATCAATTTTTGCATCAAATCTAGCTAAAAAAACAATACGATTAAAAATAATTTGTTGGTAGGGAATTCTCTTGTGTTTTGTTGAAGTGTGTAGATTACAGTTTAAACACTTTGTTTGTTTGAATTCACCAAATCATGTATTTATTTGTTTGTTTTGTTGAAGTGTGTTTGTAGATTATACTTTAAACAATTTATTTGTTTTCATGCGACGCCCTTAACTAAGGTCAAATTTCTCTACTGTATTTTTAGATTCGTACATCCAAGCTTGCGGGTTTGTTCCCTACCAGAGTTGGTGGATTTTCATGATGAAAAAAATTGACAACGTCCATGCCGTGTGATTATGCGGCATGTTAAAGGAACGTAGAGTGCCTGTTTGGCTTGAGTGCTCTAGACAAAATTAAATTCCTAGCACTGTTTTGCATTGTCAGAGTTCAGATGCCTCCCTCTGGGGAGGAAGCTAAGCGACAAAATTACTCTGTGTCAATCAATATCCTTCTATATGGAGTCACACTAAAAATGTTACCAGGTTTCCAGGGATGGATGTACTAGGTGTGTAATGGTTATTACCAATCCACAGCCCCATTTGAAAGGGAAAATATGTATATATATATATATAAATACTAAGACCATTAAAGACATCTAGTACTTAGGTTCTAATGCGCATTTAATACCAGGTGACTCTTATGTCCATTATTTCTTTGAAAATTCAATAATTCATGGAATAATGTAAGGAGAGAGGTAGAAATTGACACACATGCTTCATTGACATAGGTTTTATTAAACTTAAAAAGGTGCAAAAAATGGCCAACAGATTGCGTTGAAGAGCAAAACGTTAGTGGCATCGCATGAAAATGTTTATAATCTAAGTTGTAGCCAAAGAAGAAACAGATGCCTTAGCAATTGCGTCAAATTAACTTTGTAGAAAAGGCATCGTTATTAAAACTGTACTCTCAGAATGGTGAGCCTTGAAGATTCTATCACCATAAGAAGAATTTGAAACATCTTTTCCACAGATCATATGGTGTGGTCTGCATGCTTAGCTACCACTTCCATCATGCTTGATCGTCCAGGCACCCACACTTCAATCCGTGTGGTTATTGGCTGCAGGGTTATCTGAAGTCGCAAGTCTATCCAGATAGTCCAACGTAATTAGACGACATCCGACGGCAACTTTTCGCCATACCTACAGACATGCTATGCAATGCTGTTCTGAACAGTGTCCCTCAGTTTCAGGTGTTATTGATGAACGGTGGCCGATATGTTGAACATTTTTAATAAACAATTAATTTTAAAAAAATTAAGTCAATTCCTACTTAGAAACAAAGATAAATTTTATTTTAGCTACTTTTAATAAATAGTTACAATTAATAAAAATATGTATATATACATAGGACAGAATCCCAACATTAAGTGGTAATTTATTTTTATTCATTAACATTAAAGTATCGTATTGTCATCCAAAATAATCGTATGCAGAAAATTTCAGCTCAAATGAGTGCTTTAAAATGTGTGAAAGAGAAAACCCCTTTTAAATTTTGAAACAAATCGCCAAAAGGGTCGCTAAGTCGCCAGAAATCATGCCAACGTGACTGTATTTGTAATTCTTCGAATAATTAGTTTTAATCAACTAATGTTTATTACTTATAATTAAATTACTGTATTGTCATCCAAAATAATCATGTATATAAAAATTCAGCTCAATTGATCGCCTTAAAATGCATTTTATTATCGATTGAATATTCCACAAAGATAAATAAATAAATAAATATGTAGAGAGTTTGAGCTAATAGTAGGAGCTGAAAAACATTATTTATTACTACAAACTAATTGTTACGCTGATTATTGCGTTTGTTATATAAAGCGCCATCTGTTAGTCATGTTTGCTATATTTTAGTTTTATATGACCCAATGTCATTTTTACCTCTCTCCTCACATTATTTCATGAATTACTGAACTTTCAAGTGTTAACGGGCTTTTGAGTCACCTGATTTTTAGACTAAATGTCCTTAACGTTGGAGTGACGAGGAAATTTGAAAAAAGAGGAACCGGTTGAAGCATCGTGACTTGATCGATATTAAAAACTGCAAACAGCACACGTGCAACTTCAAATTTCGACGTTAATAAAAAAATAAAATAAAACCTAATTTAAAAGGTATAATAGAAATGTCTTTTTTTTTAAAAAAAATAATATAATTGCATAAAAACTTTTTAATCGTAATCACATTAGAACTGTTAAATTTATCATACATGATTCACAAAGACACTATTTGATACTGTCAACATTTAATTTTAAATATGTTACTTATTAATATTAACTTTTTTTTCCTTTTATGTTTACACTTTGTGTTAAGAGATTGATTAGTTAGGTGAAATTCTGAGTCCCCTTAAAGACAATTGTCAGTTGAATAGTTTAAAGACAATTCAGCAGACTTCGATTTTGAACAAAGGGAGTCTTATATAAGTCAGTTACTTAAATGCATAATTACATAATAATATATTTTTAGTAATTCGAGGAAAAATTCTAAAAATATGACTTGATTCAGTATGAATAACAGAATTTTATCTAAGAGAAAAAATACTTGCCTACTTTCAAGAACTTTTCATTTTTTCCCGTCTAATTTGAGAAAAAATCCATTAAAACTGAACTAAAAAGTTTCAAAGGTACGTAACCTTAATAAAAGACACAAATCACAGACACTTTTCACTAACATTACAGGAATGATATTTGCAAGCAAAGCCGTCATATTTTCTTCAAATTATTGTAGTTTTATTGTCCTTTGACTTTGAGCCCTGCGTGACCGCTCCCAGGTTAAAAGTATATTCAATATAAAAATATGGATGTTAGTTCTAAATAAAAAAATTGTGTAAAAAGCGTATTTCATTATTCTTCTTTATGTTCAGAATACCCATAAAAATAAATCTTAGCCAAATAATCCTTCAAAGTGCTTTCTGTGCTTTTCCGAATATCATATAACTCCTTAACATGGAAAAGAGCGCAAAAGAAATACATTATTTAAAACTTCCTTAAATGAAAAACATAAACAAAAATGGGGACAGAACTAATCATACCAATAAGTTCTAAGGTCAAACGATGATTAGTAAATCTTCTTCCTGGATGAAAAGTAAATAAGTCTTCCTTTTCTTTCTACATCTGATGTAGAAAGAACAATGTAATAATAACAATGATAAATTTTTTATCTTGCTAGAATTTTTCTCTGGGTCTGAGTTTTGGTTTTTTTCTTAAAGAGTAGTATTTTAGGTTTAAAAAGAAAACATAATAAAAAATATCTCATTGTGGGATTACAGTAATTCAAACCAGATGTTTTTTTTTTATTTAGTTATAGGATCTGATAATTAATGAACATACCGAAGTGGAAACTTTTATTTTTGATGAAGTAATATCGCCAGCTGATACATATACATCATATTATTGCAAATGCGTAATTTATTATGTGTCAGAAAGTATTTTGTTTATTTCGTTCCAGTAAATTAATTCCTAAAATCTTTTATTTTCGATATGCTCGCCCCCCCTCGTAGGATTATCACGCCTCCTTAGGGGAGATGCGCCCCACAGTTTGAGAAACGCTGACTTATTCTTTTGAATATGCTGATCTTTAGATATTTCCAAACAAAAGCCTTGATTAAATTTAAACATTTTTTTTTTATCCAAACGTCATTTTTTAAAAAATTTTTGTAAAAGAAAAAAGTGTGTTGAGCGTTTTAGATTTAAAAGAACAATAGTTTACGTTTTAATGATTTATAACGGGGCACTATACGTCAGTGAAAATATTTTTAATATTACTTGAAGGAAAAATATAATTACCCATATAACTCGTGATTTCTATATTTAGTTGTCAAATATCTAATTTCACCGAAATTGATCCTCAGAAAATAAAATCGCCAATACAACCGATAGGAGAAATATGCATTTTTTAAAGCATTGCTTATATTATTATAAAAATCTCTTTGTTCAGTCTGATGCACCAAAAAAATGAAGCGATCATAGCCACTTTGCAAGTGTAATTATCAAATTGCTTTCGACATGTTACTAAGTAAAACGCTTGACTGTATTTCGCTGTCTGCTCGATAATCAATGCGGAGCACTTTCTACATATGTTAAGACCATAAAAACATTCCACTTCTTAAAATACTTCGTGAAATAATTATAAAACTTATACTCATTTTGCTTTTCGTTTCCTGAGACAAATTAATAAATTATTACTTTGGAAATTTATGTCTACATACAAAATGTGGATTAATTATTAGTATTTTCTTCCAAAATTTCCAGAAATAAAAACTGTGCAGCACTTTCTTTAAGTAAATTTAAGAAATGTTGCGTTGTCACTTTCATAGTTTAAGATAAAATAATTTTTTGAATAGAATTACTAATTATATATACTTAAATTAAACTAATATATATTGCTTGTAAAATGAAAAAGAAAGAACTTTTTCCAACTATATTAACTCGAAAAATTCCTCAAGTAAAAATTAGTTGTGACAATAATCCAAAAATTAAGAATAAATAATTAAATTGGATAAAGATTGTTTCATTTGATTAGTGTCCCACTTTTTAAAAGTTAAATAGTACGAACTTAAATGAATTCTTTGAATCGTGATGAATTGAACGAATATACAACAGTCTTACAAATATCAAATCTTCCCTAGGGTTAATTTGGAGGGGGTTTTATTACTTTGTAGCAAAAACAAAAATTTTAAAAATCAATAATTTTCAAATTCTAAATTTTTGAAATCAATTTTTGCGCAATAAATTACATCCGTGAAAATTTTACTCTTTTCGTCGCGGAATGTGCTTTCCTGTTGTGTTTGTGTTAAGTTTATATATAATGCTATTCACTCGTGTACTTTTTAAGCTACTAACTTGCGTATGACATGTATTTTTATGACATAATGTTGAGATCATTAATATCAATTAGATAAACACTATTCCATAAAAGTACATGAACAAAGAAAAAAGCCTGATTACCTCAGATGGAAACTTTTCAGAATTCTTGCTATCGGGTACACTTTGTAGAATTATGTATGAATAAATAAACTACTGTCAAAATAAATTTTAAAAAACATGCTTTAAATCAAAATTTTCTAGAAAAAGAACTTCTTTAGCAATATTTACCTTTTCAATTTCTCCCAACATCTATTCTATTGAGCAAAAATATCGAGAATCCTGAGTATTGCGCCTTCCAAATGTTATTTTTTTACATCTTTCAGAACATTATAAAAAATATAAGTTTCATAGACATAAAAAACTGGAGATCTGGAAAAGGATGAAAACACCTTGCTCATTTAGGGTTTATTGCATTTAAAAAAGATAGAAAATGAGGAGAAAAATATTTCTTGTCCTTCATTCGTTACTCTTGAAGACAGAGGCCTTTAAAAACACCTGAGTGTCTGAAATAAGGACTTTTAAAGTAACACAAGATCTTTTTGAAATAATTTGAAGTTTTTTTTAAAAAACGCTTCGATCACTAAATGTTTTTATTTAGTTACCTTAAAAATAGTTCTATTAAAATAATTTTATAATTAATTTGCTTATATAAATTTAAAGTTGTGGTAAGAAAATAAGTCATGCGTATCTTTAACTATTAGGATAATGCATGTATCCATTTACTTTATATTTTAACTCATTATAATGCAAAATAGTTAGTAGAAATAAAGTATACATTTTTTTCTTGGTGCAATTTTGACTTTTTGTATAGATATAGTTTCATTAATTCGATATATTAATTGAAATATTTATTTCAGTAATTTTAATAACAGGGTAAAAAGGGGAAGTATAAAAGATAAAATGGCCATTTACGCAAGAGTTCAGGATTTATGTTGGCGGAATCATCTATCATCTAAGCCATTACACAAATTTTTAACATTATTTCTTCAAATAATATTTTTAAGGGGGTCCAGCACGTCCATAGGAGTCCATGTTAAATTACGTAAGTTTATGTACATTTTTCTCAGAAACTACTTACTACTCATGAATAAAGTTTTTAAAGCACGTTATATTTGTACTGTCAATAAAACTTTAACGAAGGATTTTGATTTTTGTTTGAAATTTAAACAATTATGAATGTTTAAAAAAATATCCAATTTTTTTCCCTAAAATTTAGTTTAAAAGAAGCCTTATGTAAAAAGGTTTGCTAGATATATCTAATTCCCGCCATTAAAATGTGTAAGAATGTTAAAAGTGTGCACACTAAAAATTTGAGTATTACGTAATAAGTAGCTTTTGAGAAAAAGTGCATTTCGTAAAAAATATTACATTCTGAAAAAACAAGCTTTAAAGTAAAAATTTGTCATTTTTGAGCATTTACTTTTTTAGTACTTTCCAGAAATATATGAAGTATTTTCTTTACCCTCTTCTTCTACAAAAGGCTCATCAAATTCTCTTTTTTTGAATTATTTTTAATAAGTCAACCTATTTTGGGGGACATCAAGATGTTTTCGTTTGGCTATACGAATCCTACGTGCATATAATTTTTGAAGCACGGCACACAGTTATAACTTGGTTCAATATCACAATGTTTTAAGATTATTAATTTTACTACATGACTCATAATGAGCTGTGAAATAGCCATACATATTTACATCAATTTTAGCGTTTTTAATTCCACAAATGTAGATTTTGGAATCACTGATCATATGGTGTTATTAGCTGATTCACATTTGAACAAAAGACGTGTATCCATACACTTTTGGATGTTTCCAATAACTCGAATTTTTCCACTTGAACATCATATGCATTTGCGCTCATCATAAACTTTTGCAAGGGAAAACACAGGTGCTCTTAGCAGAGCTCATTTGATATATCTCAAGGAGTAACCTCATTTACAAAATAAATACAAATATTTCTCTAGTTATGGTATTTCCTCAAATCATATGTCATTTTAAACACAGAAATATTTGAACTCTTAGAAAATATAAAAAAGAGGGAATCGATAATTTTTCGAAAATTCATGTGCAAATCTAAATCATTCCTTAAGAAAATCTAACACTTGAATCGTGTAAACCCTTAGATCACAATGAAACATATAACTGATCTGGACATTATGGAATAAACAAACAAGTTGCGAACAGTCTCTTAATCATCGGTTTTAAAAAGAATCCGGGCTTCCACCTGTCAGACTTCTAATACAGTATTTCATGCACAATGTAAGGATCTCTAAAGAACATTGTAAGCTCCATTCTAAATCCCTTAATGCCCCCTCTGCGTCACTATTTATCTAATGTCCAATTATTTACGTTATGAAATTCGGGATTAAGATGTGACAGCGCAATCTGCTCCTTGCTGAACGAGGCGAATTCATTCTGCTGGGAACACAGCTTTCGTTCTAGAGTAACCTTCACCTTCACTTATGCGTAGGTCAGTTATGCAAATTAAATTTGTAGGAAAATATTTTTTGCTTGAAAGTTCACTCTTTTTTGTTAAGAGTATAGGCACTGAAATTCAAATATAACGTTGAAAATTGTAGATTGGATCAAATAAATTTTACACTGGCAGTGAAATAAAAATTTTAGAACACAAGCATATGTAATAAATTATAGTTTAAAAAATCTAAAACACACACACAACACGTTTTTATAGTTAATCGAAATAAAAAGTAAACTAATAGTTCTTTTAATATAAGTATAAAATGTTTAATTCGAAAAATTAATGTCATTGTGGTAAAAGCGTGGGGTGTTCAATATCAATTGTTTTAATTTCTTACCAGTTCTATTCTGAAATGCAGTTAGTGTAAAAAAAATGTAGTGCAAAGCACCTCATGCTTTTGCCACAATGACATTAATTTTCTTGTTAATCATTTTTTTCTAATATTAAGAATTTTTTTTAAAATTTTTGTTCGATTAACTACGAAAGCGTTTTTTTTTAAACTGTAATTTATTTTTCATTTTTTTGGTTCGATCTACAATAAAAAAGGGTGTTTTTTATTTTTTAAACTATTATTTATGCATTGATGAATTTCTCTTAAATTCGTCATTTTTTTTAACCTGGTATACCCATTGCCATCTTATCAGTTCGTCAATAAGGCGTGGTTTGCAAAATGCAGGATAAGCCCACGTATCCTTCCTTTTCTTGGTTGTATTTGTAATGAACATTAATGTTTTCGCTTTAGGGTTATAACTTAATCTTTTAGTCGCCAAATCGGAAAATGAGACCTAAAATTAATCGCCAAATCTGGAAATGGGAAATAGTTGATCCTGATCATCCTAATCAGGTCAGAGGAATGAAATTATTGAATTATTGTATTGTCCTCAGTCCTCGAAAAGTGTGCAAAAGTTTGAATTAATATGACCTTTTAAAGTGGGTAAAAATCGAATTCAAGAATTCCACAACAAACAGGTGAAGCTAATAAAAGCATGTTAAAAAGGAAATTCGCTAAATGTTTGTCATGTTATGTGAAACAACGAAATAAAATGTTTTTTTTTATCAAATTATTTTGAAAAATTCTATGGAAGTTGAATGGAACCCAAATCAGAAGGTTATTAAGTACTACAGAGATAAAACACAGCCAAGAAATTTTTATTTAAACTTAAAAATTATAATCAGAATGAAACATAACATGATCCTGGTTCGTCAACCTGGCTTAGCATGGAAATGTCTGTAGGCTCATGTTTCTTCTTTCTTTTTATTCAACATCCGCAGTTAAGGTTAGTTTGTTAATTCAAAGAATCTGCATATCTTGGTTGGAACACGACAATTCTAAATTAAACAAAAACCTACCCAGTAATTTGAAGAAAAATATCATGAATTGACTTGAAGATTTTCTTTAATATATTAATATTTAACCTTCTTAATTATTATTTATTTGTAATTATTCATTATAATTCTAAGCAATGTCTTAACCTGGAAGCAGGCGAGCACTCGATACTAACGTTAATGGTCATCCAATATCCTTTTTTTATAATCATTTTTATTATAAAAATGATAAAAACACGATAAAATTCGTAACTTTAGTGAATAACTTAAGTAAGAGAAAGTATACTGACCTACTTTTAAGGAATTTCTATTTTTCTTAGACAATATGAGAAAAAATATCAATCACACACACACAAACTGAACCAAGAAGTTTCAAATGTGCGTGACCTTAATAAAGGACACAAAAGACGGACACTTTTCATTAACATTGCAACAATGTTATTTGCAGGCCAAACTGTCATATTTTGTTCAAAATATTCTAGTTTTATTGTACTTTGATGATCGGCAAAAATCATGTTCAACTTTTTTTTTATTTGTGTCTTGTTGACAGGGCGAAGTGTATATATACACTTTTGGCTTCGTATTCATCTTGATGGAGTTCATGGGTAGCATTATAAAATTTTTCTTTCGACTCAAACGTTTCATTTTCCCCACTTTTCTCAAATCTACATTCGCTATTATGATTAATATACATTATTTCATCAGGTTCTTCCCTTGCTTGATCTTTTTCAACTTCCTGCAATAGATATCCCAGATGCCCATTTCTTTTTTTATGTATATATATTCTGATCATTTAAATGTATAAAAAATTATAATTCGTTCAACACGGCATTTAAAACCAGTAAGTCATTCACAGGGGGAAAATGTAGCATGTTCATAGAAAATATTTCAAAACATAAGTGGTCGCTCGGGGAAGTCAGTCAAAACAAGTACCTTAAAATTGTAAAAAAAAAACATTTATCACTCCCCTCCCCCCCAAAAAAAATAAGAGATATGTGATAAATACATTTTATTTCCTTTGAGGACTATCACATAGAAAGATAATGTCAAGGAGACTTTGGTGATAAGAAAACGGTTTTTCAAAAATTAATGAATTCGTGAGCCTGGGGTGATTCAGTGCCCTACACGTCTGCTCCCGGATTAAGCAATTTCACAATAGAATTACTCACTTGTAAAATCCCCTCTCCTCGTAATTGAAATCAGTAAAAATTGTTGTTTATTTTAATCATGCTTTGCTTAGTAAATTATTAACTCCAGTTTTTATTCAATAATAATAGTTAACATTCTATCAGTAACGAACTGTCTGCTCCTTTCAGCACCTGCAAATCTTTTTCTGACAGTTGTTTGAACTTCCTCTTGGAGGAGCTCTTGACTGTTGAGTAACAGACTTTATAGGACACAAGAGTTATAAAGACCTACTTTTCAATAATTCAGATTATCGCTTGTAGAAGTAAATAATTGTGCACAAATGTTATGTCAAGGAAGTATATTTTTACAATCCTTTGATCAATTTCGCCTATATCCATCTTTTTCCATTTGGATTGTGATTGATTATGAACGTCGCACTGTTTAGCTACACGAGGGCTTTTGGTGACGGACCACGTAATTTCGAACCATGAGCTGGCACCCCCTCTCCTAACTACCACACCACATCAAAGGGAGGACGTTTCAGCTCTCGACAGATTTAACGTGCATCTCTGCCCTACACGGCGGGTCTTTAGCGGTACTGGGCTCGAACTCGTGACAATGCAAGCCACTCGGGCCGATACGTATACCACTCGGCTACCGCGGCCACTTTTCCATTTGGAAGCTAATATGTTTCTCAACAGCACATTTTTGTAATAAACTAAAAATGAGCCGATATTAAAACGGAAATAAAAATAACATTTTATAAATGATTTAAATATTTGTTTTAAAACAATGTTTGTTAGCGGAAGCTATTTCCTATCTTTAATATCCTTCCCTATGCACCATCACCTAAATAAAAAGTCACTGATATTTTTATTTACTTCTATCTTTTCAATTATTTTCTTTGGCAAAACAAAATAATAATAAAAGAAGCCGATAAGAAAGAGATCAAAAGAAGGGAAATAAGTAAATATTATGGATTTAAGCGGATGTTATTTTTAATTTGAATTTTCTTGTTACAGAACCAAATAAGGAAAGGAAGTAAGAAGTGATTTTTTCCGAAAAGAAGATTAAAACACACTCGGGAAAAAGTTATCTTTTAATTTATTAATTTCAAAAATAATCATTTTTTGCAGAAACATTTGCTTTGAAGATAAATATTCTCTTTTTATTTCACTGAAGATTGCATTCTTTTTTTTCAAGAATAAGTAAGTAAATGTTGCTTTTTCATGGACACCATCTATTTTTATTTACTTTTGAAAACCTATTTAACCTTTTAAATAGCTTATGTGATTGAGCTTAGATAACACAACTTTCCAAAATACAGTACAGAAATGTTATTTAATATAACGGATGTGGGATATAAGAAAAAGGTTGCATATTCATTAATTTTACTTGAAATTCATTTTTATTATCGTAATTCTTTTTTCTTTCGAATTGTCTCTCTTTTTTAACGCTATGCTATTCTTTTCTTTGTATTTCATGAGTGAGTCATTTAGTTTAATTTACACTATTTTTTTATTCATTGTTTCTGTAAAATTTCAAAACTTTACTTTGAAAAAAAATTATATCGAGACAAAAGTAAGTCGGAAGTAAATCTCCTTAAAAATTACTTGGAAAAATTATCTCAGCTATTGAGTTTAAAATGTAGTGATATAAAAAAGGAATAATATTACTTTCGTTTGAACAGTACAGAGCGTAATTCATTGAAGAAATAAACATTTTAGCAATTTGTCATATTTAGTACCTACAATTACAACTAAAGGGGAGTAAGCAAAAACTAAATACTTGATTAAGTAATTGCTTCCAGTTAAGATTATTTTATTTTGGTGGGATACCCACAGAAAATCTTTATCACCATGTTTTTGCATTTCACATTAATTGCTGATGTTCAAATTTCAGATTCAATGGAATTAAAATAAACATTTTGTTTCTTATTTATGAAGAAAAATGGAATTTAAAAGGCTAAATGAAAGATTAATGTGTGTTAAACGTGAACTTAATAGGTTAATGAAACTGCAACGGGTCTATTTGCGAGCCTCCTACTAATCCTCTCGGGAAAATCTGTTTCTTTAAATATTATTCAATTGAAAACTTTCTCCTGAAGAAGACGATGTGTCTTATGTAAATCGAGGCTTATATTTAAGCATTAACTTTTAAGTTCGATAGAGAGAGAGGTTAGGAGCTAGGTGATAGAAGTTAGTGATTAACGTAAAGTACTAGAAAGCTAGTCGAAATTATTAATAGATTATTTGCTTAATATTTAAAATTGGTGTTTGACGATTTGTGGTCTATTATATATTTAAATTGAAATAGTGTCGACTTGAAGTAAATTAACTTAGAACTTAATTTCAATTATTTGGAGCCTGCATTGCGAAGACGTTCCATACGTAAGTGATTCAATTCATAATTGAATATTAACTATCTCGTCTACCTCGCTTTTGTCCCAATACTTACTTATAGGTGCATTTCTTGACCTGAGTTGTTGAGATTTGTTATGTTGTTGAAACTTGTTAGTAAATTATATTTGTTTTGACTACGGCTGATCTTCCTTCTAACTCTCGATCACAAAATTCTTTTATGAAAATATGAATAATGAATTTTTATTTTGTTTTGATCAATCAATACATCAATATCATAAAATGTGCTATCAAACTGAAGCGCACTTCTTAAAAGTAGGGATACATGTTAACTTACAAGTTATGATCCTAATTCATTAGATGCTTTAGTAATAAAAGGTTTTGAATTAAGAAAGAAATTATGCATAGAAAACTATTTTCCCCCCTTTTAAAATTTTTACAATGCTTTTGCGTATGTTCCCGTTTTATAACTATTTTGCTCTGTCTATTACAATCTCTCTCTTTCACCTAATACATATATATTTATTATATATCCACAAAATTTTATAATTAATTACTTATTTATTTAATCTATATTTATGGGTTATGACTTTGAATAAACAATTATAGTACATTTCCTTGAAGAATTTGTTATAAATTTTCGTCGCATCTTCTCTTGAGGGTAATACATTGCATATTTTTTCTATATATGGAAATGCTACAGTGAGTAAAGTTTTTTTTTTCATGTGAGACATTAATCTATCTTAATCATTACTTTTGTAATGTCAAACTACTTTTACTAATGTATCACTTTATAAAATTTTTGAGTGAAAATAAAATTAAAATTAGTCTTTTATTATTGAGATTACCTAAGAAATGTGAAAAATAATCGAGTTTTAGCTTTTGCTGAACCCGAGGTACTTTTATTTTTTAGAAATTATTTTACCATATATTTTTTTTGAAAAATTATTCTGTTATACATATGCATAATGTATGGTATTGTCAGTATTTAAGAATATTTTGAAGCAATCTTAGCATTATAAGATAGAATACAATTTAGTGGAGTGAAAATGATGAATACTAAAATAATTTGCAAAAGTTCTTAGATTGATAATTTCATTCAAAAGGCCGTTTTCTTTAAAATAAAAAAAATAATGCAACGTAACATACGAATCTAAATTTTAGTGAAGAAAAAAAAATTACTGTTTGACTTTTGTCTGACTAACAGATAGTTAACTTGGCTTAATATTATCACCTTAACAACAAGCAGAATTAAGATAAGGAGAATGCATTTTATTTCACCTTCTAACATCGAATAATTAAAAATTGCTTTAATAATGCTTAGAAAATTAAGTTGTTTAAATGAAAGCAACTTTAAATTTTGAAGATTAAAAAGAAGATACGCTGACAAGATTACAAAAAAGAACAGTAAAATAATAATTAAAACATTAATAAAGTCTCGGGCATTTCAAGGAACAAGAGCTGTGAGCGACACTCCTGAAGTTCCTCCCTCCCCATCATGCCTACCTAAAGGTAAAGGAGGAATAAAAGCAGAACCAGAAACTTCCATTATAACACATTTATTTATTTTACTCAAACACACTAATCAACAACAGTTTAATCTCTAAGTGAATGTCAAAGGAATGGCAGAGAGAAATAAATAAGTATTAGGTTGGGGAAAAAGAAATCCATTGTTTTTGCATGGAAATCAAGACTTTTTTTAGTATGCTTCCAATTGTCCGATTTGGGTCAAGTATACACCGTTTTGTTGTATAATTTGTTGCCATTTCAAAGGTAGCTTCATAATGCCTCTCTTAAAAAGTTTTGGCTCTTATTGGCGAAAACATCTAGTAATCGATTTTCACAATATTCTTTTGATCCCAATTTCTTATTACTCAGAAGTTTTGCAATGCGAGAAAAAAGGTGATAATCACTTGGTGCTAGGTCCAGACTATATGATTGATGCATTAAAACTTCACAACCAAACTCCCAGAGGTTATGGAGAGTTACTACAGAAGTATGTGTTCTGGCGTTGTCCTGATGGAACACAGCAGCTCTTCTGTTGGTCAATTCTGGCCATTTGTGGACAATCGCTGGCTTTAAACAGTCCAGTTGTTAACAATAGATATATGAATTTAGTGTTTGGCCATGCGGAAGCAACTCTTAATAAAAGATTCCTCTCCAGTCCCACCAAATACACAGTAGAATCTTCCTGGCCGTTAGTCCTGGTTTGGTCACAGATTGAACTGCTTCACCGCACTTTGACCACGATTGTTTTCACACAATATTGTCGCATGTGACCCATTTCTCATCCCCAGTCACCATCCGTTTAAGAAATGGGTCGATTTCATTCCGTTTGGCCAAGGCTTTGCAGAGGAAAATTTGATTCATCATGTATTTTGGTGTTAATTGGTTAAGCACCCAAACATGGAGCTTCGTTTTGAATTCAAATTTGCACAAATGACTTAAAACTGTTTTATGGTCAATCTTCAGCTTTTTGGCGATACTAGAACGCTAACATGCTGGTCAACTTTGATTATTTCTGTGATTTTATCGACATTTTCGATGATGGGCCTAACTGTGCGAGGTGCATTTTTAAAATCAGAAATACCTGAATGGAATTGACGAAACCAAAATTGCAAGTAATTACCTGTTACAGTATCAGTACTATACACAACATTCCCAATTTCAGCCACCTGGCTTTATGAAAGAAAAACTGTAAAAAGAACCGAATTTTCTCTTTATTGACATCTTTTTTTAACACCCTGTAACTCACAACTGAATGAACCAAACAAAAAAAGCAAATGATTTTTTAGTGTGAAATGTCATCTTGAAAACGAGCATAATTTTGAAATTGTTTGATCGATGCTTCACGAGATATCGACACTACAGTCATCTACCGAAAAAAATAGTGGATTTCTTTTCTCTCAACCTCATATTAAGCTAACAAGTGCAAGTAACCAATTTAACTTAACCTAATCTATCGTTGATTACAAACCCCCAATCCACTAATTTAATACTGTGGCAAAAGCAGGTCTTAATCTTAAGCTACGAAAATCAAATTTACTCTACCTCACCTGCGTGGCGAATGTAACAGCTTCTCAGCTTCTTCTATAATTACAAAAACTCTGATTTTATATAGTCGAACTAATCTATCCAGTTTTCAAACATTAATAAAATACTTTATTTATCTATTTAAGTTCAAATAATTTTTTTAAAATGGTGGAGGAAGACATTTGATGTTGATACAGTTTTTTCAAATATTAACTCATTAATCAATTTAAAAATGAATAAATAGTAACAAACACAAAAATAATAGTCTATCAGCATGTATAGAAAGAAAAATCGATCACAGTGTCCCTGTAGCGCAATAGATAGCGCGTTGGACTTCTAATCCAAAGGTCGTAGGCTCGAATTCCACCTGGGATGGCTTAATTTCTGAGATTGTCATTTGTTTTTACTATACTATTTTGATATTCCCCACTTGAGAAAATATCTCTCGGAGTATCAGCGTGAGCTAGAGGCGTAGGATTAACGAAAGAAATCGAAGGAAACATAATCTTAATATATCTTTATTAAGGTTTTCATCTTAAACTTCTAACAAATTAAATTACAATAATTAATGTGAGAGAATATGCGATGGCGAAATACACAACACACAATATACACTCATGTCCATAAATTAATGATAATGAAGTTCAGGCAAAGAAAGAGACAGAAGCAAAACTAATTTGACTAATTTATAAAGTCCATTATTGAACAAAAGGTAAAGAGCAAAAAAGACGCTATATGTTTGACATAATTAATAAAAATTGCGATTTTTACTCCCTGGAGCAAATTTCATAAAAGAACCTATTTACAAAAAACAGTATAACATGGTTAGTATGATTGTTAATACGGAGTATGTCTCCCCGACGATGCAATACAGGCCTTACAAAGCCTACACATGCTGAGTATCAAATTATCAATCTGATCTTGGGGAATATTACACCACTCATCAAGCAATGCCCTCCGAAGTTCCAGCAGACAGGTGGGAGGGGGTTTACGGGCTGCAATTCATCAGAAAAATATGTCCCACACATGCTCTATTGGATACAAGTCCGGTGAGTATGCTGGCCAATCCATATGGGTTATATCCTCCGATTGAAGGCATTCGTCTACAATGTTTGCACGGCGAGGACGGGCGTTGTCATCCATAAACAGAAATTCAGCACCCATGGCGACCGAAACAAACGTACATGTTGATCCAGAAGAACATCCCGATATATGTGGCCAGTCATCGTTACACTCTGAACATGCAGATCAGTTCCGGAACCAAGAATAATTCCTCTTCAAACGAGCCATCCTGCACCACCCTAACGGTGTCGCGTTCAATGGTGTTCTCTTGGTGCTAACGGGTACCTGGCGCTCTCCATATTAAAGTCCGGCGAGAATCAGACTGCAAATAAAACCTGGACTCGTCGGAAAACATCACACCGGACCACTGTTAGGGTGTCCACAATGCATTCTCTCTACTTCAGGTTAATCGCATGTGACAGTGAGTTGCGGTAAGTGGAACACATCTGACAGGCCTTTGAGCATATAGACCAATGTGCCCTAAGCGTCTGTACACGGTCTGCCTTGAAACTATGGTACCGGTAGATAAAGAGAATTGACGAGACAGGTCTGATGCTGTGCTCCGTCTGTTTCTTTGGCAGTAACTGCGAAATACCGGTCCTCATTTGGCGTTATAACTCAGGGGTGACGTGTTATGTAACATCTACTCACATTACCATCATATTGAAATCGTTGCCAAAGCCTGGAGATGACACTCTGGGCGATTCCAAGCTCCTCGGATACTTTCAGCTGAGTACGTCCCCATTCCATTACTACTTTATTAGAATAATTATATTTAATTAATGAATAAATTGTCACAAAATAACGAAAAATAGTCCATCACCCTATATAGAAAGGAAAATGGAAAATTGGAAGGAAAATCGCTTTCTATTTTGCAACTTAATATTGTGCTTCTGTTCTATGTTTATAAATATCTATATTAATTGTAACTATTTCATAAAAAAATGACTAAAACAAAGTTTTCCTTTGCTGAGCTAAGTAGGAATCAACTTTTTAAAAAAAATTATATTACTTGTTATCCTTTTGTTTAACTAAATTCTATTATGTCAATAGTTAATTGAAATATACTTTATGCTCTTTCATATCAAAAAAAGTTTTCATTATGAGTTAACTTTTCAAGTTTTTTTTTATTTTCAAAATGTCGTAGATCTCTCTCTCGTAGCCAAAGTATCAGTATGTTTCAAACCAAAATATTGTTTAGCATTTTTCGCTCCCGGATTTTTCAAGAGTTTTGGCTGCTATTATTTATTTTTCTGTGGTTTGCGTTAGAATTTGATTTCAAAAATATCCGAGAAATATAAGGAGATTCTTGCTGTGCAGATTTGTTAAGCATTTGACAAGCAATAACATTTTTTCACTTAAATATTTGATACATTTTCAATAGACTTCGTTCAAGTTACTTTTGATCAGAATAGCAAACCGAAACCTTCTTCTGCTTTATTAATATTATGCAATGATAATGCATGAAACCCTTCTAGTGAGGAACCTTTTTTTTTAAATAAACAAATATTTTTACCTTTTTTGAGGGGGCGAGGGGATTTTCAACGCTTTTTTTAGATAATCTATCATTCAATCAGCCATTCTCAAAAAGGAGTAAATACTTAGTTTAAAATTTATATATATTTATTTGTGACTTCACCAACAATGCTTAATGAACAAATTACATTTCATAATTTACTTCATCAGCTGTTGATTTGATTTTCATTTGTCTTATAAATCATTAAGTTGAAATAAAATCGTGAGAATCAGGATTACTTGTAATAGATTTTAGTCTAGGTTCAGTAAATACAATCGCACGATATATAAGAACACAATTTCAAGTACTTGCTTCGCATTTCATTCAAAACTGGCTGCATAGCCCGGCGTTGCAAGGACATCTTCCAAGTGTATAGCTTTATTCCTTTGGCGATTCCCCTTTCCCTCTCAGCGTCAGTACTTCCTGGTGTCTGTGTAATTCCTGTATTAATGCTGTTTAAATTATCTTTTTCGAAGTTTCTTCCACCTCTTTACACCTTAGTACGGTTCTGTTTACTCTCCATTTAGCCGGGGTTGCACGGGCTTTTTTCGTGGGTATAACTTTATTCCCGTGGAAATTTTCCCTCTATCTCTGAACGCCAGGAGTTCTAGGTGTGTGTCATGCGTGATGTGAGTGATTTCTATATTTTTGTCATTGAAATTCCCTTTTCTGCAATTTCTTCCACTTCCTTTTTTGTCAGACAGGCTTTTCTTTGTCAGAGTTTGCTTTTTCCATGTATTTCTTTTCGCTTTCTTCAGCCCGGCGTTGTGTGCATGGGCTTTTTCAACTATAAAACTCTTTTTTTTCCTCCGGGATAAGATCTTTTTTTCCCCAAATTCCCCCAAATTTCCTTTTTCGATAAACAATTTACAAAGCTAATCCAGTTTTATTTACAAGAAAACAGACAATCTAAGAATTTATAATTAAATAATTAATTTTGTAATGAGTAATAAAAAATAAAAAAGCTTTTATTTTTTTCTTAAAAAAATACTTATGTAGATCCATTTTCGTTAAATAATGAATCAAAAATTATTACAGTTGGCTATTGAAACTACTGCTTATAAATTCATACGTAAACAAACGTACCTATCTATTTATGTAAGGCTAAAACGCCTTATATAAATAGGTATAATACGCCCGTGGAATCCATTTTGACCATTTAATGTCTTTTCAATTACAATTATTTGAAAAGATATTAATTAAAAACCATTAAAAGCACAATTCGTCTGCATTATTTTAACAATAAAAACCCGGTTTGGCTGAAAATCGATTTTCGACGCCAACTTACGTCATTTTTATAATATTACGTCATATATTTTTTACGTCTGTATTGTTGTAACAATAATGTTGTTACAACAATACAGATGAAAGTTGAGTTGAATGTGTTTTTCCTGTTTTTCATTAATATCTTTTTAACTAATTACAATGTCGGAAAATAAATAGTCAAAACGGCTTCCTTGGACCAATCCCAATCTTTTGGTATCATTGGCGAGTCTCTGCGTGTTGCGGTTCGTGAGAAGACAGAGAGGTTAAAAGGTACATTTGCTTACCTATGGATTTTTATAGTGTAAACTAGCTGTGTGACCAGGCACTGCGTGGGCTTTTAAAGAACATAATTTTTTACGAATGGAAATTACCTCTTGTACTTCTCAGTACTTCTTGGTTTGTGTGTGATTTCTATATTTTGGCCTTAAAATTTCCTTTTTAGAAATTTCTTCCACATCTTTGCCCCATCAGACGGCTCTGTTTCCCCTCCGCTTAGCCCGGTGTTACACGGGCTTTTTTCAAGAGTGTAGCTTCATTCCTCATGGGAATCTCCCTTTTCTGAAGGCCAGCAATTCTGGGTGAATGTGTATGCTTAATGTGTGATTTCTATATTTATGCCATTTAAACTCCCTTTTCGGAAATGTCTTCAGTTTATCTTCCTTGACTGACAGATTTCTTTTTTCTAAGTTTAGCCCGGCGTTGCACGGGCATTTTTGAGAATAAAAATTTTTTCCCAGAAAGAAATATTTTTTCAAATTTCTATTTTCGATTTAAATTTACAAAACTAATCTAGTTTTATTCTTAAGAGAACATATAATGTGGGATTTTATTATCGAATAATTAATTTAGTAATGAATTATAAAAAAACAACGCCGCTTTAGTTTTTATTTTAAGTATTAATTTATATTCATTTTTGTTAAATAATGAATTTAAAATTTATTAGTGTGTTAGCTATTGATTCGACAGCTTATTTCTGGATGCTTCATTATCCGATTAAAATTATGTAATTATAAAAAAAAACTATAGGGGGAAGCCTAGAAATTTGTTTACATTCACTGTATAAAAAGAGATTCAAAAAGAAAATAATACAAGTTAATAAAAAATTTCATTATTAACTTAAGCACTCATGAATTCTGTAGTTGCTTTACCACAAATAATTATCACTGGCATTTAGCGATTCTTTACGTTGCCTTTTTATGGCGCCCCGAAACGGAAAAGTATTTTTTTTTTACAAAAAATAGTTTTATGTTTGAAAAAACCACAAAAACAAAAGTTTTTAAAATTACAAAGTTCCATCAATTTTTTTTAAAAAAATTAATACAATATTCCGTTTCAACTTTACTTGGTAGCGTTAAAAAATGTAGAAAATGCACCGATTTACTAAACAAAGTTTTTAAAAATAGCTAGCTACATGGCTCGGCAATGCACGGGCTATTTCGAGTGAATTACATTTTACGCTTGGAAAATTTCACTTCACTTCTTGGTGTCAACACTTCAAGATATGATTCCTATATTAATATCATTAAGCTTCCCGTTTTTGAAATTATTTTCACTTTTTTTGCTTCATCAAGAAAGGTTTGTTTCCCTTCCGTTTAGCCTAGCGTTGCATGGGCTTTTTCTGAGAGTAAATTTTTTTCCTCATGGAAATTTCTCCTTTCCCTCCCGATGTCAACGCTTATGCGAGTATGTAATTTCAAGGGGGTGATATTAGTGAGCTCTGCATTTTTGCCATTAACATTTTTTACGAAAAATTATTTCCACTTTTTTTCCCTTATCATGCAAGTTTCTTTTTCCTACGTTTAGCCGCAATGTACTCCTTAAGCAGCTCATTTTCCCTATGGATAAGATTTTCAAATTTCAAAATGCTCGATTAATGTTTTACAAAAAAAGAATTTTGCTTTTGTTATTACAAAATATTTATTTAAAGCGAAAGGAAAACGTTTCTAATATAATATATAAAAAAAACTATCAGTATATTCATTATTTTTAACACAATAATTACCTTCTTAGAACCTAAAATAATAAAATTGATTTTAAATATTCATTTACCAATCAATCGTTATATACTGTTAGTTTAAAAATGTCTCTAAAATCTAATCTAGTTTTATCCGCAAAAACAATATATCATTTAGTATTGAATATTTAATTTAGTAATGAATTATGGAAAACAATACTGCTTTAATTTGTTTGTTTTTTAAAATAGAATATGAATTTAAATCAATTGATTGATGAATAATGAATTAAAAAACATCTTACCTTTTAGTTATTGAAACGATTGCTTATTTCTGGATGTTTGAATGTTATAAACTGCAAAAAATAAACCCTAAAAAAATCTATTAGGTGAAAAATAAAAAACAAAAATTTATAAAATCCTTAATTTATATATATATATATATATATATATATATATATATAAAAGCAAACTTTTTAATCTTCACTCAGAACACGAGTAATACAGTTTGACAGAGCAAAATCATGACAACACAATTAGATATGCACAATAATTAGATCACAACAATAGGTTTTCACAACAATGGGATAAGTGGTTAAATTAACCATGCGCGTTTTCAAATTTTTTATTAATATATTTTCGATTAATTGTAATATTGGAATATAAATAGTCAAAACGGCTTTCATGGATCATTCCCGATATTTTGGTACCTTTGGCTAGTTTCTGTGTGGTACGGTTCGTGAGAAGATAGTTGCCCATAGATAGATAGATAGATAGATAGGTAGATACTTTTGTTTACCTACTGATTTTAATGAGTATATATTGTAATATTTAATCTTAAAATAGTCCATTGTACGTTGTTAATTGTGATAAATTATAGTTTTGAAAAATCTAAAAAACATGCTTTTATAGTGAATCGAACTAAAAAGTAAAAAAAAAATTCTTAATATAAGAATAAAATGATCAACGAGAAAATTAATGTCATAGGGGTAAATGAGTGGGGTGCTCTATATTAATTGTTATAATTTTTTACAAGTTCTATTCCGAAATGCTGACTTAGTATAAAAATGTAATACAAAGGTCCCCACGCTTTTACCTCAATGACATTAATTTTCTCGTTAATCATTTTTTTCTTATATTAAGAATTTTTTTTTTACTTTTCGTTCGATTCGCTACAAAAGCGTGCTTTTAGTTTTTTTTTTTTTTTAACAATAATTATTTTTTCATTCCTTTAGTTCAATCCACAGTAAAACACTGTTTGTTTTTTTTTTTTTTTTTAGTTTTTAAAACTATCATTTATTCTTTGAATTTTTCTTACTAATAAAAGATACATTAAATATCAATCGTATTATCACCTTTTAAAAGTATTACTATAATGTTATTCGTATCATCACTTCTAAACATATTGCTTTATAAAAATAAAAAATATTTAGCAGTTAGAAGTGTATACACGAGTTTTCTTTCACCCTTTCTCACATAAAGAACACTTCTTTTGTTTGTTTTATTTTAAAAAATAATAAGCGTTTTTTAATTTTTTGGTTGCACCTTTTTAAGGGGTCGCCATATGTGGAATTAGTCGCCAAATTTGGAAATGGTATATGAAATTAGACGCCTAATCTGGAAACGATATAATTATTTAGTTACCAAATATCGAAATTCTTAATATCGTAATTTTTCACGATCAGGACAATGGAACAACATTTTGAAATTATTGTATTATCATCGGTCTTTGACAAGTGTATAAAATTTCGAATTAATCTCATCTTTTAAAGTTTGTAAAAATCGAGTCCAAAGATTCCATTACATGCAAGTGAAACTTATAAAAAGCATGTAAAAGATAAAAAAAAATATTTGTCAGTTAGAACATAAATGATTTTTATTCACATGCACGAGTCTTTTTTTTTTATATCCATTTTCAGAAAAACTACGCACCCACCCTACCTTTTTTCACATAAAGAAATATTTTTTGTTTTATTTTTTACTAACCAGAAGCCTATTTTATGGTTTTAGGATTGCACTTTAATCTTTTAGTTGCTAAATCAGGAATTAGTCCCCAAATTTGAAAATGGTTTATGCAATTAGTCACCAAATCTAGGAACAATGTAATGAATTAGTCGCCAAATCGAGAAACGATATAATGAATTAGTCGCCAAATCTCGTAAATCCTTAAAATCCTTAATTACTGAAATCATGATCAGGACAATGAAAAATAAAATTATGAAATTATTGTATTGTCATCGGTCCTTGACAAGTGCGCAAAATTTCGAATTAATCTGACCTTTTAAAGTGGGCAAAAATCGAGTTCAAAGATTCCATTACATACAAGTGAAACTTATAAGAACGTGTTAAAAAACAACAAACATGAAAAAACTCATTATTTATGATCAATTTTTGAATCTTACTCGAAAATGAACTGAGATGTTACACTTCTGATGAATCTTCCTGGTTAGTCAAACTTTCTCTAAAATGAAAATATCACTGCTTTCGTTTGATTTTCTTTATGTGTAAATTCAAATAACAAACACGAGTACATCACAACAGTTTTGTCTGATCTAAAATCAATGCAACTCTTTTCCATGCCTGGTTTTTGTTTAAGCAAACTATTGATTTTAAAAGAATTGGAAAATTCAAGATTGAGAAAAGCATGGTATACCTGCAAAAAGGAAATATGTTTTCCATAATATCTGTCGCTGGGAAAAAAGTACACGATTAAGAAATCTGTTTCTCTTGAAAGAGGCAAAGCGAAATTAAACGCAGAAGGGGAATTATTTTTTCAATTTCCGAACACTTATTTTTTTAGGTAAAAGGAATATATATATATATATTCAAAAATAAAAAATAAAATTATTTTAAAGATAAATATTTTTAAGAAGGAGTTTTGGTACGTTACGATGCCTCAAATGTTGAAAGTTGACTGTTCCTTTATTATTACACAGACGCATATACACACAAATATACACTCAGGAACATTGAAAATAGCGACCCTAGAAGAAAGCATCGGATTGAAATGAAATTTAATACACATAATGACACAGATGAGAGATTCACTTGAACTCAAAATTAATACAATTAAACGAATACAGGGTGTACAACGACACAAATACTGGGCAACTTCCATAGCGCGTTGGGCCACCTCCAGCTGCAATACATGCCGCCACAAGGTCCGGCATTGAGTTGATTAGACACCTTAAGTTGTTCTGAGGCAGATGAGCCCACAACTCTTGAACAGCTAACTCTAAATCATGTACAGAGTAACACGATGGTATCTGCCGTTTTAGCTGATCCCACACGTGCTCTACAGGGGACTAATCGGGGGAGCGTGCTGGCCATGGAAGAGTCTGAAAATGACGTAGAGAGTCTTGAACAACTCTTGCTGTATGCGGACGAGCATTATCTTGCAGGAAAATTGCCCCTGGGAGACCATTTAGGAAAGGTCCTGCATGGGGTCGAAGAATATCATCAACGTAACGTTGGCCCGTTACGTTTCCACGCATCCCAATTAAAGTGGACCGGCTATCATAGGCTATGGTCCCCCAGACCAACACCAACTGTGCGGGCAGTGTGACGTAGAACAATGTGGGGGGAATTTTACCGCTCACCAGGGCGCCTCCACACCCGTACATGGTTATCATTTGCCCCCAAAACAAACCGGGATTCATCACTAAACACAACCTTTTGCCAATCTGTGACATTCCACATTGACCTGGCTTGGCACCACTGTAGACGCAGTTGCCGATGTTCTGGTGTTAAAGGGAGTGCACGGAAACGGCGCTTGGATTTAAGATTTGCTTCTGCAAGATGTCTGGAATTGCTTGTGAAACAATTGCTACGCCTACGTCTGCTCGTATCATTGAACGAGTCACTGTGGGGTCCACAAGTGCTTGCCGCCCGATCCTTCGATCCTCTCTCCTCGTGGTCTTCCTGGTCGCTCCAGACCCAGTTTTCCTAGCGTGGGTACCTTGTGGTGTCCACTGCTCCCAAAAATTTCTAACGGCACACTCCGAACGATCCACCTGACCAGCAACACGGTGCGTCGAACAGCCTGCAGTTTTCTTTCCGATCATCAGGCCTCTCTCAATCTCGCTTAACTGTGAGAAATGTCTTCTATCACGTTTACCTGACATGTTTACCTTACCAAATTCTTCCAACAATCGGCGGGTAATCGTTACGTTTATGAATCTTCGAATTTGCGCTGGCTTATACAGCACCCTCTTCCTGATTGTAGCGCCACCTCGGGTGTATGAGCATGCGTATAGGCACAAAACTTAGATAATTTGAATATCACATTACGCTGTACTTTTTGCAAAGTTTCGCGATTGTACTTAGCTTCCTTCTTGGGTCGCTATTTTCAATGTTCCTGAGTGTATATACTCTACGAGACTTTGAAAATGCAACACCAAGATGAAGTATCCAGAAAAGGAAAAAAAACTTCGAGAAAGACGGCAACGAACATTTAGTGATATTTTTTTAAAACGTCATTCGTAACAAAACGAAAAAACAACGTCGGTTTAATAGGTTCTAAGACCTCTATGGTAAGCGGAACACAACACGTTTAGGTACAGAGTCAATGAGAGTACTGATAGCATTCCAAGGGATGGCTCTTTATTCTCTTTTAATCAATTGTTGTCTTCTGAACGTGGGGTTGTGGCGATGGCATGATATACAAATGGCGTACAATCTTGATCTAGACAAGTTGATTGGAACAGATAAAGGTAGCCAGGAAAGCATATGTACGTCAAGCAAAATGTATTGGCTAACGCAAACAGTCTAAGGACGGGTGCGATCCTGTGTGGAAGATGGGGTTTTTTTGGGGGGGAGGTGTGACAAAACACGTCATCCACGTATCGTTTCGTCGTTATAGTGCCATGAATATCACCCAAAGTGATTTTCTTTGATGCGCGAACTGTTATGGAGTACGAAACCATGATGACGCATTGTTGACGGAGCATTCTATAGATGTGGCCGGATTCAACCTGTCTCTATTCGTTCACATTAATTGTCACTGAACAAGCAGAAACGTCACTCGTGTATGTACTGAGCAGGCCCCATTCATTTGTTCAAGTCGCTATATCTTGACTTCATTGCAAAGGGGATCATCCGTGTTGTTGAGTCAATGACAGTCTTCTTAGAGGACACCCGTAGGGTAGGCTGCTAGCATATGTCTTCAAAAAGACATCCTGCATATGCTTGCAAATAGCGACAAAAGTGGTTTTCGTGACTGTCACAGTTTGTCAAAAGATGAGTCGATCCACGCGTGTTGACTTCTTTGTTACGACATCAGTACCTGTAAGATTTGCCCCATTTCCTTTTTTTTTGACAATCGTTTCGACATCAATGACACATCTCAAGATTTCAGGTGAGATTTAACACAGGAATTCATCTGCTCTTCTAAGTCAAATCACCATACATTTCGTAAAATTATCTTTCTGCTGAGAGTTATATTTATGTCGCCCTATAAAGCCCCACGGGGCCTATTGACGACTGCATTCATAATTCTGAACCATGGTCAAGTGACGAGCACGACACCTGAGATTACACCCTTTCTTCTAACTTCCACACCACATTAATGGGCGGTCATTTAATTATCGATATATTTAACGTGCATCATCCTACTTTTCAAAACGGGTCTTCACCAGTACGAGGACCAAACCTATGATATGCCCACTACGAGTCCGTCCTAGGCTACAACGACCACATCTCTGCTGGAGTTGCTTCTGTTGAGTGGCGTCTTGGTACTCTCCACTCTTCCACTTGTGTCCTCTGAGACAAGACAAAAACTGCACTATGATTTTCCTGAGAGATAGATTGGTATAAATGTTACCCTTTTTATGCAAGTTCATTTCCTTATATTATACTTAACAGATGTCTAATACCTGCGTATTTTACATTATTTGAATTATTTGGTCATATGTGAGTACTCTGAAATTTTCCTAGTTTTTGGCAACTCTTTTTTGACGTTTCAAGTTAAGTTTTGACTATCGATTTCTTTATATAAGGTGCATTGTCCTTCAAGCTTAATTTAAGATCAGCAATACTTTTTGCCTTAAGGTGCCTGACTAGTTCAAAAACGTCAATTTTGATGAAAATGACGAATTGTTTTACTTTATATTTTATATAGTTGAATTTTCTGCTTTCTAAAAATACCTTACTTTTGTTCGTACTTCAATTATTTACGAAGTTGTAACAGTTTTTTATGTCAAGAGAGAGCAGCAAAAACGAACCGAAAGTTCGGTATCGAAACCGGAAGTGTTTGTATTTTAATACTTTTTTAACACTTATTTGGTGTTTATCGAATTTATTTAAAAAATATTAACTTATGTAAGGTAATGACGGGACATGATGATATTTTTAAAAAAATAATTTATCAGTTTTAAGTGAAAATTGGCAAATAAATTCGTAAAATTTTTGTCATTTTCCGATTCTCTTATGCCCTTACTTCTCGATATTTTGTTTCATATTTAACTTTATTTTATGTATTTTATAGAAATCTCTGTTCTTAAAGACAAAATATTAATTAATTATGCCTAAAGCAAGGTCTGTGAGGTCTAAGAAATTTGCTTCATCATTGGTGCTAGCTGTAAGGTGAATGTTGACACAGAGCTAATCCCAATAATACTTAGTCAGTTGGTGACAAAAAGTTGAAATGTATTCAAAAATGTTTCGAGATTTACTCAGAAATAATTTTTCAGTAATATTTTATGGAGTATTTTACTTAAAGGTACAATTATTATATATATAAACTTGAAACATTTCGCTTAAGTGTATTATTAACTTTAATTTCCTTTAATTTGTAATATACATATTTATTATCATTATATATATATATATATATATATATATATATATATATATATAATATATATATATATATATTATATATAATTCAAATACTTCCCTTCCTAAAACCTTGTACATTAAAATTTTATCTGGAACGCTTTTTAACTTCTGTAGGTTACCCCTCAGAATATAGAAAATTTTCGCGGAAAAAAAAACTGCATAGAAAACAAAATTATTAAGGATAAAAAAAAGCCAAAGTGTATTCATATGGAGGTGCTTTTCATAACCTTTGTGATAAACAATATTTTTTAAAAGAATTTTTTGGGAATATTTACTGACAAAATAATACACATTAATACATTTTATATTACATATTTCTTAAGCTCTAAGATGCTTAGTGGAAACATATACCTGTTTTTCTATATAAAAATATCAATTTTTAACGTAATAAAGTTTTTCTCGTTTGCTTTTTATATCTCTAATTTGTATTTAAAAAAACTATGCATTTAGACATTAAGAAAAGCTTTTTTGACTCTATAAAATTGGTAACAAAATTTAAAAAAACGAATTTGAAACAAATATATAACACTGATATGGGATTATAAAATGTTTATTCTTTTGATATAAAGAGGTATCAGGTTGTTTTAGCAGTATAACTTTTAAGATTTAGATTTTAAATCTTTAAATGCGTTTTTCTTTGAAAAAGATTTTCCATATTTTATCGCATGGCTAACATGATATCTCAAAAGGTCCTTGAGATAATTGCATCAAATTTAGCATCACTGTTTATTATTATATTATTCATGTTGTTCACTAGAGAATAAGAAGAAACAATATATTTACTTTTTTATAATTGTTTTTCTTTGTGATAAATGCAAAATTTTTGAAAAATTTTCCTTTTGTGCACTTTTTGACAAATTGATTATTATTGATTGTGATAAATTGAAATTATTCAAAGATGATACAGCAAAACATAGGGAAACGCTTTCTGAATAAAATTCAAAGAGTTTTTTTTTTTCTTAAGCATTAGAATTTATTTTTAGTGTGTGCTGTGATGTGCAAAAAATGCCTAATTTTAAACTAAAATTGTAAATTTTCTTACAAAAATATATTGAATTTTTTTCTTTGTCATTTTTATAAGTTTTCAGTTATAATCAAACAAAAAATGAGTTTAAACACGAACTTTCAGCATTATTTCAAAAAATTTTCCCGCAACTAGTCAGGCACATTAAAGATGGTGTATAGATTTAATAAAACAGCATGTGGTATAGGTCAGTTAGAATTGCATTTTTTTTTTTGTCGGTAAATAATTCGGTCGACGTTTCTGTTTCGAAAACGGCAACATTTAGAAGAAAACGTAATTACAAAGCTGTTGAGTGTTTTGACTAGAACAGAAACACACCTTGCTAATATTAATACATGTGTACGTTCGATGCGTCATGATTTGAATGTGAAAAAGTTAAAAGGCAATAAAAATGAATAAAAACAACTTTAACAAATGAATATGCAATAACTGATTAACTTTATAGTAACTTTTGTAAATCTAAAACAAATGACGTCTTCTTTACTTATAGAGCATTGGCATAAGTGAATAACTACGTGGAAATATTCCATTAACTGAAACTTGCCCTCAAATTAAAACTGGATCTCTAAGATATCAACACAAAAAAAGTTTTCCAATGTTTTATCCATTATTTTTTTTCTGTGTTGTTTCTTTCATCATTAATGTACCTTTTGGTTAGATATACAGATGATGTAAATAGCAATAACACAAATATTAGGTTGGGGAAAAATAAATCCATTATTTTTTCATTAGATGGCTGTAGTGTCGATATCTCGTGAAGTATCGATCAAACAATTTCAAATGTATGCTCGCTGTTAAGATTGCATTTCACCCTAAAAAATTATTTTACTGTTTTTTGTTTGGTCCATTCAATTGTGAGTTACAGGGTTTAAAAATGTTAGTCAACAAAGAGAAAATTCAGTACAATTCACAGTTTTTCTTTGATAAAGGCAAAAATGTAAGCCAGGTGGCTGAAAATATATATGGTGTTTATGGCGTAACAGCTAATTACGCAAATTTTGGTTTCGTTGATTTCGTTCAGGCACTTTTGAGGCTAAAGATGCACCTTATACAGGCAGGACCATAGTCGAAAATGTCTATAAAATCACAGAAATAATCGAAGTAGACCGGCATGTTAGTAGTCGTGGCATCACCCATGAGCAAAGATCGACCATAAAACAGTTTTAAAATATTTGCCCAAAGTTGCATTCAAAACGAAGCTCGATGTTTGTGAGCCACACCATTTAACACCAAAAACATGATGGATCGAATTTCCATCTGCGAAGCCTTGGCCAAACGGAATGAAATCGACCCATTTCTTAAACGGATGGTGACTGGGGATAAGAAAGGGGTCACATACTACAATATTATGCGAAAACGATCGTGGTCAAAGCGCGGTGAAGCAGTTCAAACGGTGGCGAAACCTGAACTAGTGGTCAGGAAGGTTTTACTGTGTATTTGGTTGGACTGGAAAGGAATAATTTATTATGAGTTGCTTCTGTATGACCAAACACTAAATTCTGATCTCTACCGTTTGAAGCTAGCGATTGACCAGAAACGGCCAGAATCATCCAACCTAAAAGGTGTTGTGTTCCATCAGGACAACGCCAGGCAACACTCATCTGTAGTGACTCGCCAGAAACTCTGGGAGCTTGGTTGGGAAGTTTTAATGCATCCACCATACTGTCCAGACCTGGCACCAAGTGATTACGACCTTTTTCTTACATTGCAAAACTTCCTGAGTGATAAGAAATTGGGATCAAGAGAAGATTGTGAAAATCGATTACTAGAGTTTTTAGCCAGTAGGGACCACGATTTCTATGAGAGAGGCATTATGAAGATACCTTTAAAATGGCAACAAATTATATATTAAAACGGTGCATATTTGATCCAAATCGGGCATTCCTAAGCATGTTAAATGAAGTCTTGAACTTCATGCAAAAATAATGACTTTCTTTTTCTTCAACCTAATATTTTTTCTACCTGAAGATAGCACCTTTGCTGGAATTTTCAGCCACTTTCATATCCCTTAACTGGTTTGCCCCCAAAACAATGAAAGCTACCGAAAACTAGCTACAACCGGTTTGTACGTACGCTGTACGTGCACAAATATTTTCCTTTTCCTATCTTTTTTGGTAAATATGTTTAATTTTTAAAGTGAGATTACTATGGCTAGTGTTTTTAACAGGTACAGTTTGTCCATGATACTGAGATACCTCTCATTTGGGATTTTCTTTGTGGTGAAGGCGAGAATTTCTCTTTGAAGACCATGATTTAGATTCTTGAAAATATTCGATAAAAACAATTATTGGAGGCTCGGATTATGGCGATTGATGTTACATATTTAGCAACCACCCAGGGAGCACGTATAGCTTGAGGAATGCCACGGATGCGTGTAACTTTACCCCCTGAAAGGTTTTGAAAAGCCATGAGAAACTCTGGACACTGTAGCTCTAGTCCCGAGGCACCTGGATAGAGCCGAGGCTGTTGCTCATTTTCGCCTAACTACCAGACATGACTTTTGGGGTATATATCACCTCTGGCTTGGCGTGGCTGCTAACGAGGTCTGCCCACTTTGCAGCCATACCAGAATGGATGGCGACCACCTGCTCCAATGCACTGGATGAATTTCCGGCTGATGATATCGTCAGTAGGTACTGGGAAGCTCGGCGTCAAATGGTCAAGAAGCCGTGTACGGGCGTTGGATAAATAATAGCAATGTTTGGCAAAGCAATGTGCAGTTTCCTACTTGAGAAGAAAGGAAAATAGAAAAATAATACAAAAAAGGATATATTATCTCTATCCCCATTGCAATGCGTGACTTAGTATTACACGATACTTCAAATTGTGTGTGTGTGTGCGTATATGTATACAGGTACGAAGAGGTAGGAACATGAAACTGTTTTGTAAGTATGAGAGAAATTTTTTTAAGGTATTCGACTACGTTCGGAACAGTGATTTTGCAAAAGCGTATAAATGCATAATATTTATGATATTTAGTGTCTCTTAGATTAGAAAATGTATATAACATTGTTTTCAGAATATTTTATTACAATAAAAAATTATTTAAGTACAATGTTTTGACAAAAAATGAACATAGAATGACCCATTTTCAAAATATTCTCCTTTTGGGAAAAAGGATTATATTATAATAATATTTTGCCTGTATATAGCTCAGACCTCTGTACAGAGTCTCAACAAGATTTTTTCAAATATATAACTTAGAAGTAGGTTTCAAGATGCATATTCCTCGTCCAGGTGTTGGTATAGTTGAATCCCAAAGCTATTATGTTGGGAGAGTAAATATAATACTAGTTGGCATGCTAGAGAGAGAGAGTATTAAATTCATTATGATCATAGGTATGCTTTCGTACTTGTATAAACGAAAATTCAAGAAAGCATTTTTCGGGACAGCTATTCAAGCTCTGTTATCTGGTTTAAAGACATAGACTATTTCATCACAAGTTTATTTACAAGAATTCACATTCATCGCAATATTTTTAAAATGCCCTTCTATAAGCAGGAAGTCAGTGAATATTGCTTTAGTCTCTTTTCTTCTAGAGTTTCCTTCGTAATCCATATTCAAGTTTGAGGTCAGTTTTATCTGCACAGTGCGGCAAATAAGTTTTAAGACTCCTTCCAGGGCGGCATAAGCTATAATAGCGCTATCAGTCTAAATGCGCATGCGTCATAATGTCCATGGTCTGCTGACACACTGCGAACAAGTTGATGGCATTTGGTTAAGTAGCTGAGACAAGACGAGCATTTATTGAAGAAGTGAATTTTTTTCATGTTGAGTTTGTTAAGATGGAGAAAAGAGCTGTAATCAAATTTTACGCAAAACTAGGTAAATGTGCTTCGGAATCTTACCAGCTCATTAAGTAAGCTTACGGTGGCTGTTGTTTAAGTAGATCAAACGTTTTTGTGTGGAACAAACGCTTTACGGATGGAAAAGATGCGATGGAAGATGACCAGTGTGACGGAAGACCAATTTCATCTAGAACACCTGAAAGTATTGAGAAAGTACGAAATTCCTTGGCAAACGATCACTGTCCGTCATTAAGAATGATGCCAGATTCATTAAAAATCAACAAAAAAAAATTCAAACTATCCTGTGTGAAGATTTAGGCAAGACAAAAGTGTGCACTAAATTTGTTCCACACATTTATCTCCTGAATAAAAAGCAATGAGAAGTGCACATTGCAAGATACAGCATTTCAGCCACTGAAAACGATCTAAACTTCTTAAAGTCCATTGTTACAGATTAAACCTGTAACCTGTCTCCAATATGACTTTGAAACAAAATGACAAAGTGTGGAATGGAAGTCAGAAAATTCACCGTAAGTAAAAAAACAAGGAAAATTCCTTCCAAAATAAAACAAAAGAGTATCACATTCTTCGATTCTAGGGGTATTATCCAAAAAGAATTTCTTCCAAATGAGCAAACAATTACCGGTCAGTACTACTTAGCTGCTTCAAAGCGTTCGATGGCCAGAATTTGTCGCATTCGCCCAGAATATCGGCCTTAAAGCAGTTGGTGACACGACAATGTACCCAGTCATATCTCCCTTGTTGTTAATTGATTTTTAGCAAAAAATAATATCTGTGTGTCGAACTATTCACCGTATTCACATAATTCAGCACTCTGCAACCACTACTTGTTCCTATAACTTAAAATGAAATTAAAAGGGTGTTAGTTTAAGGAATTTTTGACCTTACAAGTAGCTTCGACGCATAATTTGCAGGTCATTCCACACAGTGGTTTACAACAGACATTCAATTCCTTAATAAATCGCTATAACAAATGCATTGATGCCGGAGGTTCCTATTTTGAATAAAAAACCAAAAACAGGAATTGACTTCTTGTTTTCAATTTCTTTATACCGACGCAGTCTTAAAACTTATTTGCCGCACTGTGTACTATAGAAAATACAATGAAGCTCAAAAGGATCTTCGAAACCATTTGTTTTTTCAGTCCTTTTAATTATCTTTGCTTAAATCTTTTTTTAAATCAAAACTACTCTCATGGTAATTAAAGCATTGTGAAAAAAATTCAAAGATACAATTCATGAACGTCTGTCAAATTCCACGTAGAAGGCTTTCAAATACCCCTTCATTGTTGCTGTCTTGAGAGCTGTATGGGTATAATGAGGAAACGTTGGAAACTAACAAAAACAAAAAATATCTTTCAACAAATATCCATGTTTAAATATTCGCCAGTCATAGTGAACAAGGTCACTATGACTTTAAAAGGTCTAAATCACAGTAAAGTACCACAATTTAAAATTTTGAAAGTTAGAATTTTAAAACAAGATTCTATTAAACTGAAGAGACAGTTTATAAATTCTCTCTTTTAAAAAATTAATATGAGGGATCCAAGAGAGTCGGTAGTCAATAATAAGCCCAAGATATTTAATAGAGTCGACTACTTCAATAGAAACATTATTGATTTTAAAGATGGTTTCCTGCGAAACACAGTACCAACACGGGCTGAGTGTGAATGTGACTGAGTAAGTTTTTTTCAGGAGAAATAACAAGTTTAAGATTTTTGAGCTAATTAGAGATTTGATCAAGAACTGAGTTGGTTTCGATTTCCAAAGTCCTTCGGGTCCTACCCGTGGTCACAACAGCAAGGTCGTCGGCAAAAGCTTGAATTAAAAATTTATCCGAGTTAAGGCCTAAGACTGGATTGAAGTAAATGTTCCACAATGTAGGGGCAAGAATGGAACCCTGAGGACAGCCTTGATTAATTGGATGTTTAACCGAAAAATTAGGATTACAAAAAACAACAAACCGATTAACCAGCTAGGAATAAATAAATTTTTGAAAATAAAGTGGAATATTGTAGATGTGGAAAATTTGAAATAAAATCGGCCAATTTATACCTGTACAAAGGCCAGAAGTACCCTGTTAGAGATGGATAGAGTCATGAGGACATTGCTCCCTGTCATACAGCTGGCGTTGTCTGCAAATAGTTCAAAGAGTATGACAGAAAATTTTGCCTCTCTTATTTGGCCAGCTTATTCACCAAATTTTAATTCGAATTAGAATCGGAAGAATGAGATCATATGGGGTCACTAGCAGCTGAATATTTGCAAAAAGGAAACCTTTACCTTTAAATAATATAACTATTTTTATCAAATAACTTTCATTTTTATTTTATTTTTCTAATGATTCCATTCACTCTACTAAATGCTTTTCTGAAAGCTTTTACCTTCTTACTAGTTATACTAAATATCACAAAAGAAATTTAAGATTTGTAGGACATTAATATCAGAAGCTTAATTTACTTATCATTTCATTTCTGAAGAAGCAGATATAAAGTCTCTAGAAAATTGTGAACTAGAAAAATTTGTCTCCATTTTCTTAAAAAAGAAAGTCTTATTGCATGTATTGAAAAGAAAACAAATTATGTATTTTTTTTCATGTAAGCCTTTTTTCCTGAATAAAAATATGAAATTTGACTTCTTTAAAAAAAACTAATTCCTCGGGAATTTTTTGGTCTTTAAATGAGATTAACTTAAGAAACATTTTCCTCCAAAAAGGCTTTTATAGAAGTCCTACAAAAATTTCAATCAAAAAGAAAAAATACAAATAATTATGTTTTTTTTAAAAACCTGAGAGATACCCTTAATAAAAACAGAAAGCTTTTGAAATTTAAGTTAATTGAGAGAATAACATAAAAAACTTATGACGTGAAGGCGTTGCCACTGCCACAGGAGAGAGAAAAACTGAGAGAAAAAAATTTAATATCTTATTTATTTCCTTGAAACACAATATTTCTGATGAATGCTGGTTGAAACAGATGTGGAATTTAATTCATTTTTTAACTTATCTTTGACCCTAATTCCCCTTATTTACATGAGGTTAAATTAAACGCCTGTGGTGTCTGTGAGATTAAAAAAAGCATTGAAAATATATTTATATCGCTCTAGATTATTCTGTAGTAGCAAGAGAAATAAAATTGGCATCTATTTAATTTCTAATTAATTCGGCTCAATAAAAAAAAGAACATTGTCTTTCCATTTACAAATTTCGCTTCTCATTTCATGAAGCAATTGAGTTTTGAGCTGGGTGCTTAAGCTTCTATTTTGGTTATGAATAATTTCACTTCAAAAAACGACATTTTTCGCTGGAACTTAGGATGATTTTTAACAAGAATCGTCTTACATATCATAGTTATCTACTTTTTAAACAATAGAGTTTAAAATAAATCCTCATTATACATATATATAAATTATATATATATATATATATATATAAAAGGGATTGGAGCTGAAAATAATGCAGTAGTCCCTCATATTTTCCCTCCAGACACTAATTTTTTTCATTGCTAGTTTGCTTATAAATCCATCTGTCGTTGTTTTAAAAGTCTCTTCGTAGCTTTATTTATAAATCTAAAAGAAATATTCTTTTTTCATTAAATTAAGTTTAAGATATATTTCACTTGTGAAAACTAGAATCGTCAAAAAAATTATAATGAAAAATTTAAATTCAGCATTACATGGAGTGTTAATGTGATTTTATATTGATAGCATCCGCGAAATTTCTTTTCCACAGTTTTTTAATAAATCTACCAAGAATTCTAGGACAACTTTTAAGAAAAATACTGTTTGTATATTACGCATATTATTATTAAAAAAGCATTAATGTAAATCCTTTCATTATAGTTTTACTGAAAATTTTCTATATTCATATGTATCAATTTAAAAAAGTATTAGAAGTATGAAATAGTCATATGAGAATTATTTTAAATCAGAATTATCCTCTGTAACCTTGACTTAAGGACCAGGAGACAAGGAAGCAGGTCCATCAGAATTTGTTGTTCATAGCGTTGACAAAATGCAGTGACACTTCGATATCTTAAGGAAAACAAAGCTAAAATGCTAAATGCAGTTAGCAAAAGCTAACTGAACTAGAATTTTTAAATATATAACTTAGAAGTGGGTTTATTCATATTTTACGAAAACAGAGGGGAGCAATTTTAAGAAGAAAAAAAACGAATAATTATTTCAATTGGTGTTAACTCTGAAAATAAAGTGAATTTTTCAAACATTCTAGTTGAGCCTCTGTAGAGTGATCTGAGCTATATGCAGGCAAAATATTATTATAATAGAAGCATTTTTCACAAAAGGAGAGCATTTGGAAAAAAAAGATTATTCTAAGTTAATTTTTTGCCAAACTATTGTATTTAAATAAATTTTTTTGTCAAAATGTCCTTAAAACAATTTTATGCATGTATTCTAATCTGAGTGACACTAAATATCATGAAAACTGTCCATTTATGCGCTTTTTTTTAAATCACGGTTCCGAACGTATTCGGATACCTTAACTTACAAATAGAATCTAAAATACTTCCTTTCAGTTTTTTCAAATACCAGAAACTTTTTAAATCTGAATGTACCTTCCGTAAAAACAAAAATACAATAAAAAAATCTTAAGATAAACATCATTTGGGGAACTTCTCACTCTCTCTTTTTGAAGGTCAGTGAGTTATTCAGACGAGAACCGAATATTCCTCCTCTCCACTTTTGGATCTTTGAGCTGCTGCAAACAGTCGTGAGAGATGAGCAAACAAAGGTCTGGTGTTGCTGAGTGTTCGTTTGCTAAAACCAACAGAGGAGGTGAGAAAGACTTCGGATGGCTGCGCAGGATTGGAGATAAATATTATGAAAGTGAAGCTGGAAAATTACATTATGTCACTTGGCTCTTCCTTCTGGACACTTCAGAGATTTTTCACTTTTTTGTGACGATCATGTACTCGTATTCTAATATGAATAGAAGTTTTTTCGTAAACCGATAGTTAAACAAATATTTTTCATGTGATAAGTAATTTCATTTTTCGACTTTTATACACATAGGATTCTTATTGTAGTTTAATTAAATTCAGATAAAAAAAGTAAATACAGTTGGACCTCTACATAACGAAGTCGCTAAATCCCTGAAAAAAGTTCGTTATATGGAAAATTCGTTATATAGAGGTTCATCCTTTAATATATTTTAGAAACCACATAAAACAAAAATTTTTATTCTTAAGCACACTAAAAATTTTAAAAAAGTAGTTACCGACACTTTTTTTTAAAATAATATATGTTTATTTTATATGTCATATAAATCAAAAAAGAAAGAAAGAAAAACTGCAAGGAAAACAAGAAAATTGAATGCCGAAGTGTATTTTCTGCCACTGTATCTTCTTTTCACTGTACCTTCAATATTAAGAAAATAACTTTATACTAAAATTAATGAATTTTAAAGAGCATACAAGTAATATTAAATATGCATTATTTTATAATTAGAACACGGGACAACTCCACTGAGGGTGAAAGAAGTTATCGAAGATATTTCTAGTGAACTGGGCAATGAGGGTTAAAGGTTTCACTTCTTGGATGAAACATCCGGAACTCGATTGCTCTTGCCGAGTTAGGATCTAATAAAACAAGTTAAAGATTTACGACCACCATAAAATCTGTTAAAGAGAGAATAACTTGAAATTTTTTCATAAATACTTTAAAAAAAGGGAGAACAAAAATTGAATCACAAAAGAAAAAGTTCCTTATACAGAAAATGCGCTTCGCTATAAAGAGGCTAGTTTACGAAGAAAATCGTGAAATGTTCCAGGTTCGAGGAAAAAGTTCGCTGTATAGAAAAATTCGTAATGTAGAGGTTCGACTGTATATATATATATATACCTTGTGTGGAAGAACAAGAATTGTTTAAATAGTAACATTTTTTTGTTGCAACATTTTGTCCCTATACTGTAATGAATAGAATTAGGACTGCTTAAATACAATTCTCGAAAAAAATATTTTGTTGCTCTTAACTATACAGCCTAATAATCAACTTTAAATGAAGAAATAGTAATAATCATAAAATATTGTAATATTTATTTTGAATTAATGTCAGATTCCAGAAGTATTTTTTTATATAATTAGGAAATTAACAAGATGGCTGAGATTTGTGGATTAGACGGAAAGAAAAGAGAGTTTTAATTCACATTGAGATAAAAAATATTCACGGAAATCTCTTTTAATTTGAACCAAAAAAACCAAAATTTTAACCACTTATGAATTAGATATGGAAGAAAGAGAATCATAGTAACTAGTATTTCCAAGTGGTGTTCACAGCTGTAATTGCAGGACTGACGTCCGTGAATGATTGATTATTGCTGTCTTTTGTAGAGCGCTGAAGAGGAATTAATGTTCTTTGCAATAAAGAAAATCCTCATGACGAGAGCATAGATGGGTGATGGGTTGGTTTTAAAAATTTGTGAGGTGGTCGCAGAAAAAGGAATCCAGAGAAAAGAAATGAGGGATTGTCTCAAGAATCGTTTACTGCGAATTTTCTTTTAGATTTCTTTCGTTTCGAAACCCTTTAAAATTATTTAGTGTGAAATATTTTTACATTAGTTGCAAATGAGAAATGTTTTACAATACAGAATTGCAAAAATAAAGTCAAACATTTTTTGTTTGCTGTTTAGGAGATTTTCTTTCTAAAAAAAGAAGATAGAGAATAAAGAACATTAATAATGAAATGTAGCATTTCTAAATATATCTATACTGAACAATAAACCACTCTGATCCCTGGCAATTTTTTACAGAGTAGAAATCAAAACTCTGATCGTGTATTCCTGTGAAAGAATAAATAATATTTCAAAGAAAAATAATAACATTTTAAGATAACTTTTAGAGGAAACTTTTTTTAACCAGTAATAAATTTCAAAGCATCTTTTGAAATAGTATGAAAAGGAGTAATACAGTTTTTATATTAAGGAATAAAATTCTGATTATATTACATTTTTTGAAATCATATGTGAATGTGTTTTTAAACAACATTCAAATACTTAATATTATTTTATGTCTTGAATGTAAAAGATGTTTTTACAACAGCATGTGTACACATTTAAACTTACAGTGGAAATCTGTGGCAAACATAAATTAATACTGATAGTTTCTAGACCAATTGTGGCCAATACGCTGACCGCTGAGGGGGGCCGCATGTGGCCCCCCTCCTTGAATAATTTTGCAGCCCCAGAGAATCCTTACAATTTTACAAAATGCGACTATTTGGTACAATTTTTTTAAAGTTCTTTTTTTAACAAATAGATCCCGTAACTTTTTCTATTTTATCACGGTGCTTCTGTTATTGCGAATCATTTTTTTTCGAAAATGAAATTTATTAAATATAAATCTCACTCCAACTTAACGGACAAGAACTTAAAACATCAATTATGATGCGCAGCTGCACCCAATGAGATCCACTAGCAAAAACTAAAGCGAAATATTTGATATACAACATCTCACTAATTAAATGAATAAAACATTCTTTGATCATTCCATTATTATTATTATATTATCTATGCTTGCCTACAAGAAAAGAAATGAAAACAACAATAACATGTCATTCGATTTTAAATTTTCACACCAATAAATGTTTGTAATGGGTTCAAATCTAATACAAAGATATACATGGTAAGGCAAAATGAATTTAGCCATTACAAACGGCTGTAACTATTTAATGGAAAATAGTTCATCGATAAGGTTTACACAGAATGTAGACGGAGCGTCAACATTTTGTACACATACGTCATAGATGTTCTATGTGACTTCCCTTAGTCACAATGACAAGAGAAACGTAAATTTTACGGTCCTTTTTCTCTTCTATGAATGAAGTGTTATTGTTTTTGTTCTTGCTCATCCCCATGTCTAGCCAAGCTAGACCAAGCCCATGATCTCATTCACTCTCAAAAATCCAACACCATTAGAGGGTCTTCATAAAGATCTTGTTTTGAAAGCCCCAGGCAGCCAAGAATGTTTTCTGGAGATGCTTGGCTGGCAGAACACTTAACACAAGTCGGAAAAAACTTTGTTTCCTTCCCTAAAAATAAAAGTTCGGAGGTGGGCACTCCAGAAACGAGTTAGAATAGTTTGCTCCTGCCTGCTTCATTGAAGGGAAAGGGAACCACCAGGTGGACTTAGTCTGATACCAAAGATGAGCAGGAGGAACAGTTAATTGCTTGTTGTTGATGTAGGTGGAGTGCAGTTCTGAATAGGTGAGAGGGGCAGAGTTCATAGTGGTGTTACATCAAATGTTTGCCTTCATACTTTTCAGCTATGGTTGATGTCACAGCCAGATTGATTCAGTGGATTTCATGTTTCAACGAGATGGAGCGACCCACACACTGGGATACGGAGGCTCGAACATATTCAAACCAACATCTTCCAAAGTGTTAGACTGGTCGAAATGGAGATGCCGAGGATGTCTTCTGTTCTTGGCCACTAAAATCCCCTGAAATGACACCATGCAATTTTTTTTCACGGGATTATATTAAATACAAGGTGTATGTGCTTCCCATGCTCAAATCAATTGAAGAACTGAAAAAAATGCATTTGTAATACTCTTGCGTCGGCGAATGTACAGATGCTTCAAATCGTATGCCGGGAAAGGAAATATTGCCTATATGTTGTCCGTTTGACCAAATGAAACCACAGAATATTTACGATGTATGTATACAAAGGTTTGAAGTTCCGTCTGCATTCTGTGTAAATTTTATAGATCAATTGCTTTCCATTAAATAGTTATAATCATTTTGTGACGGGTTCACGCGTCTTTTCTTTAACATTTCCTTTGGGTTTCTTGGGGCCAGACTTAATGGCAACTATTTTTCAACCAAATCCAAGAAGTGAAGTGTGAAAGAAAGATGCAAATTAAGAACATTTTAAATATCAGAAGTTAGAGTAAGCGCGATGGCAATTTGTGGCAAGTGATGGCAATTAGAGGAATGTAAACAGTCCGTGGTTCTATATTTAAGAAGTTTTAGATAACGTTACGTGGCAAAGAATAGTAATTATACGTGATAGAGATACCATTGCACACGAGTTATCGCAAGCCCTCATCTAAAACTAGTGTGATCGTTTATTGATACTACAACAAGGTAGGATTGATTATTTATTATTAGGATCAGTGATTGTATCGGAATTGAGTGTAAGCGATTCAGTTTTTGATAGTGGTCCGAGTGAGGTTAAATTTTTATTATAAATATATTGTGTGTGGTGTGTTTTACCATCGTGGATTCTCTCACATAAATTATTATAACCTAATTTGTTAACGGTTTAAGTTGAATATCTTAATAAAGTCATATTAAGATAGTGTTTCCTTCTAGTTCTTTCGTTAATCCTACGCCTCTAGCTCCTGCTGATACTCAAAGAGATAATCAACCTGGGGGGGATCACAATTTGTAATAGCTATTTCATTTTGACTTACCCTGTATTTTTTATATGCAGCCTGAAATGCTGCAGACACTCAAGAGTAAAAATTTACCTAGAATTAACTGTAATTCGTAAATAATGTAAATTCTTGATGGCATAGCAAAACTTTAATCTATTCTCTAAAGTTATGAGTGGTTAGTTCTTCTTTCTTGAAAACTCAATATTGCCTCTAATACAGTAAGAGATCGTGTTAGCAACACATTCTTTCAGAGAATTTCTTAAGAGCACTTAGTAGGAACCACAAATATTTTACTTCGCAATAACACCGACATCCAAGTATAAAATTATCAGCACTTCAGAATCATTTTCGAAGGAATGAAGCAGATTTACACAGAATTGTTATAAGCAAAAGAGTTAACAGAACATTAACAAAAATTGCTGTATCGAGCTAAATTTCCAGAATTTTTTCAGAAAGTATAAAAATTGATTTTTCACAAGTCTGGTTTTAAGGGTTTTTAAATAAGATTCAACACATTTAGGATACATTACGAAAAGAGAGATGTCTAAAAGTTTATCTGTTCTTTTTTGCGGATTTCTTCTTCGTGTAATTATAAAGCAAGATCATTGATTTGCGTAAGATACTATTACTTATTTCCTATTTAGTTTGAATTGCTTCAAAACCTAACTGAAGCATATTTAGTTAATAGTAATGTTGGCGCGCAGAAGCATTTCTGATCGCAAAATACGATCGGGTGGCTGCCAATCTCGTCTGAACGTCCTACAGTTACGTAACAGATTTTAGCAGGGATACTCCCTCGTATTTTCTCAACCAAAATTTCTATTATTCATAATTTTTATCAATCATCTATTGCTTCATTTATGTTCATTGTTCAGAATAAATTAAAAACTCGTAAATCAACGTGGTCCATCCTTGTTGTCTGCTGATTTAATCTACACGCTGCACGAATTAAACAATAAAAGAAATAGAGTTTTGCAATGATGCAACGCCCCATTAGACTTTTAAAGTTTTAACAATAACCCAGAATTTGAATTTAGAGAACATCATGACAACAATTAAAATTACATAATACACTGTAATGTAAGACTCAACATGTTAAGTTAAACATTACATTTATTATCGAATTTTCTAGAAGATATATGTTACAAGAAAATAAACCACTTATCTATGAGTTAGGATGAGTGTGATAGAAGGCTCCCGGATCCATCGATGTGGGTCTCAAATCTTCCGCGTCACTAGTACAACTTAGTCAGCATTAAAATCTGAATTTTGTGTGCAGCCCATTATAAAACTGCCGTTTCACACCAATATCCCGGGGTAGCACTCTTTTCTGTCATTGCTGTAAATTCTTTGATTAGGTGAACACCACCATGGAAAGTTACACAGAATTATTTTACGAGTCTAAAGACCTTAGGGGTGAAGACGCACCCTTCCTAAGGAATGCAAAAACATCCTCTGAACAAGGGTAAAGGTAAAAAATACGAAGATAGAGGGACCATATATGTCGCAAATTGACCCTCCCATCGTTAGTCAAACTTTAATTTTAAAAATAAACTTCTGGTAACACTATAATAAAAAACAAAAAATTATTTCATGTTAATTTCCATAGTTATATAGATTTGTTATTGTCAAAATGTTGCATTTCTACAAGCTTTTATTAAACTTGCAACGCAATTTCTTAGGGGAATCATGCAACTCAATTTTGAAGCTGATGTATTCAACCGATTGAGCTGAAATTTTATATGCACGTTTCGTATGGATATCAATGTATGTTTTGACCATTTATATTTCGATAGCGTATTTAGTTCAAAATATATTTAAAAATGTAATTTGTTCGGGGGAATCTTGCAACTCAATTTTGAAGCTGATGTCTTCAAACGATTAGGCTGAAATTTTGTACACAAGTTTAGTTTGGATGACAATGCATGTTTTGACCATTTATATTCCGATGTTGTAATTAATTAAAAACATTTTACCCCTTTTAGCTTTTTATTCTGCCGAGCAGCTTATCGGATTGAGCTTAAAGAAGTTCCAATATTTCGATCTTTTTTAAAACCATCTTATTCTTTCTATCAAACTGAGAAAAAAATATAAATACACATTTGATATTTTATTCTTTTTAGAGCATTTAAATAAAAGCTTGTTTTTAAAAATGCTTTTTTTTTACTTTTAATTAATTATTTTTCATGTTATATCAAGCAGGTACATATTTTGTGAAGATCCCCTTGGATCTCACTTTGAGAACGAGAATAATTTGGAGTCAAAGAAGAAGCAGTAGCCATTTTTATGCATAACTTTCTTTAATTGGTTATCTTTCCCAAATAGAATCAAAGACTTTTAATAACAAATAATTTAAAATAGCTATATGAGGTTTAAAAGGGGCTTTCCTTTATATTAACTTAAATATTTAATGATCCGATTAATTAACAATTAGAATATCGATCACGCAGAGATTACCGCAATAAGAGATCCCAGAATTATATTCAATAATATTCCTATTGAACATTTAACTTTAATTTCACTCCTAATATAAAGCTTTAATGAGACTTTAATTATAAATCAATATTTACCACACTGAATTTCAACTCTTCCTGAGATTAATTTATCCAACTAGTAATCTTCAATAATAAATTTCTAACTTCACTATCATATATCTTCCTGCTTCAATCTGTCTCTCCTACTGCTTCTAACTTTACTATTCTGTTTGACTTAAATACTTTATCTAATCTGCATATAAAAAGGAATCCCTGTCCCCTTTTTGGAGCTGATTGGAAATAGGTAGGGAATTAAATTTCCCTAAAAAAGACGTCTCAGAAGGTTAGTGATAAAGTTCCGTATAGATTTGTCACAATTTTAATTCAGAAAGTTTCACCGTCGGCATTACTAACAGTTTGCTTTGGTCTTAATACACTATTGTACATTTTTAATTGCTCGAATAACACAAATGCATTCATTTTTATCAAATTATTTACATTTTTTTAATATTTTCAAACTTAAGTCTTAATATTCATTGCTCCTGCTGAATGTCCACTAAAAATACACTATCCCTATTCCGGCACATTTAGCAATACAGTCTCTCAAAAAAGTATTGGGACACTCGGCATGAATAACTGTAAAGCCGTTAATAAAAATATTTATCACATTAAAACAAAAAACAAAATAGATTAAGAAATATTTTAATATTTGGTGTACAGGATACAAGGAAATTTTTTTATTATAATAGAATTATAATTTGATCTAGCTTTTCAAATGTAATTCAAAGGCACACTAGAGTCAAAAAAATTGTAGGACACTTTTGAAATGAAATTTTTAACGAATATACAGCGCATCAATAGAATTTAATTTCACGCCACTTTTTTAGACTAGAAGTTTTAACATAAACGTTTTAACAGATTTGATTAGTTATAGAAAAAACGGCGAGAAACCAAGATATATCGGTTGGTGTGTGAAATCTCGTAATATGTCATTAGAAATAGGAGAAATCAGTTCACTGTATAGGAAAAATCTTGAAATTAAGTAAGTGTACTGTTTTTAACCTCATCGACTGGTTCAAGAAAACAAATAGTGTTGAAAACAAACAAAGATCAACGCGTCCAAGGATATTTAATGAACGTGAAGAGAGGTGTATTGTAAGCCAAGTACACATTAATCCAAGAACTAGTGTAGTAAAATAACATTGCAATGTAGAAGTAGGTTTGGAAAATCAGCAAATCTTGAAACTCTCAGGAATGTTTTAAGAAAACAAAAGTATCATGCCAGAGTACCTCAAAGAAAGCCCTACATCAGCAAAGCAAAGAGACAAGCTAGGTTGGCATTTGTAAAATGTAGGTAAGGCAACCAACAGAATATTGCCAAAATGTAATTTTTGTTGATGAAAGTACATATAACATTTTCAGATCGGATGCCAAGTAAACAGTTTGGCGGAAATCAAATACAGCAATGCATGAAAAAAATAACGGCATACTGTCAAATATGGAGGGGGTAACCAAATTATCTGGGACTGCAAGGCAAGCTCTGGTGTCGGGAACTTACATTTTATTGACGACATAATGAATAAATATGTCTATATTGACATTCTCAAGCGAAATTTTTAAAGCAAAATGTGAGCAAGCTGGGAACCTCAGGATATTTTAAACTGCACCAAGATAATTATCCGAAACACACTGCAGATATTTGCAAGTTAACGGTCCTCTAACACTGTCCTAGTGTTATTAAAACTTCTGCACAAAGTCCAGACCTTAATCCTTTTGAACATGTGTGGGATTATTTGCAGAAATAACTATATGTACATCAAATTTCTAACAAGGAGGATTTAAAAAATATTTTATCGAATAATGGACCTAATTCGACAGACTGTTTTGCAAAAATTTGGTCCAACCTATGCCACATAGACTTCAAAAGGTCATAAAAAGCAAGAGCGGCCAAACAAGATATTAACTTCTCAGTTAGAATTGTTTTTCTTAATTTATTGGGAAGTGTCCCAATACTTTTTTAACACGTTTTTTAATTCTATTTCTTTTATTTTCAACTTTAACCCTAATTCCATTAATGAACGAGTTTTGTTTGAATTATTATTTATATTTACCAAAATAACATTTATTAATTTTTTTTGTTTCATTTGTATGTTTAAGTAAAATATTTCGATAAAAATCTGGCGCCCAACCGGTATAGTGGTTAGCGACGCTGACTGCGGTGCCGTAGCGACTGGGTTCGAATCCCGGAGAAGACATGTATGTTTGAGTGCCTTTGAGGCAGGGGGTACTTTAAATAGCTGTCGAGCCGCAAGTCCTCTCGTGAGGTTGGTGGAAGGGGAAGAGAGGTGGTAGGCCCTGACCACCCCCAGGGTGTTCTCCCTCGAAATTGGGGTGAAACCGAGCTAAATCGTTCTGTCACCTGTATGGTGCTCAATGCTATGGCTAACGACAGGCATCACAAAACCCTTTGCCATAATGAATTTCGTGGGCCTTGATCTGGCATTAACCGATCAGGTGGCATTGGTAACAACAACATTATAAAAATTTATGAGCTGGTAGTGTGTTCTAATACTTTTTTGACAGACTGTATATTCGTACATGAAAACTGCGATTTTTACAATGGAAGAATAAATCTATTACGAAGTATAGAAAATATATCCTTTTGGATGATAGATATGAGTGTTGAGACTTCACATCCTCAATTGGGATTTGACAGGGACTTTAAAGGAGTACCAAATAAGATACAAAAGGGTTTTTTTTTGTTACTTGACCATAGTTTAAAGTTACGTGGTCCATCGCCAGTAACCTTCGTCTTGCTTCGAAGTGTAATGCTCATAACATAATCAATCCAACCATTTATGATTGTAAATAACACAGAGATACTAATTTCAGAGTAGTTGTGATGATATCTTGGGATATATTTTTATCCTGATTTTCTCGCCTCTTAAGAAAAAAGTTCCATACTCATTTTTGTACGTTTTATCAAAATATTGCTAAGAGGAACTAAAAGGATAAAATTTTTGTTTACATAAAATATATTCAGAAAAAGAAAAATTAAGTACTATTTTTTAAAGTAGTATTGTTTCACTATAAGTAAGGCATAAGTTTCTAAGATTTAAAAACCAACTTATACAACATCAATTAGCGTTAACTGAATTTAGAAATTATCGGTTTAAGTCGAGTACTGTGGCAAAATAATGTCAGTTTCTTCCACATGGGAAGCAAAAAAGAAAGTCATTTTAGCAATAGCAAATCATTATTTCTGGATCCATTATTCTAGTGTTTTTCTTCCTTTCATAACGAGTGGACCTGTAATAAGATTTCCTTCGGTCGAGTGCGCACAAAAACAGTGCGTTCTCTCTTGCACAGATAATTTCATTTGTAATCTGAACTTTGGTTCAGCGAAACAAAAACCCCTAATTCGGGAAATTCAACTAAATAGAAAGAAAAATACTTCCACAATGATTCGTCTTTAACGAATGTTTGAAAACAAAAAGAGATCTATCTCTTTAAATCGTCCATTTAACATAAACTTAGAGAAAAAACATGTGCTTGTGCAAAAATATATAAATGTAAATTTCTGCTATCTCTTTTTCTAATTGTTGAGAGTTTTTCTTGATTGATTGTTAGTTAACAAATAATTCCATGCGTTATTGTATTAACACAATACCGTGTTCTTTCTATGCAATGTGTTTCTCTGAATTCGGCTCCTAAAAAACAAATGGCGAAATGTTCGCCTCAAGAAAGATTTCAGTGATAGTAACAAAACTTATTGGAAGTGATCAATAAAATTCCCTTAAATTAGGGTGGACCATTTTTGAAGTGATAATTTCTTTAGGCGCGTTTTGCTGAAGAGTGAGCTTGAATGCTTTAAAAAGCCAAGCATTGTTACGCTCAGATTTGCAACGCTCGCAACACAATGGACCGGAATTTTCCGGAACAATGTAAAGTCCTTCAATACTTGTTATAAGTGTGAGAAATCACATTTTAAACAATTGGTATATGTTGCGTTATAAAGAGCAACAAGTCTTGAAGGAATTTACATTGTTACGGAAAATTCCGATCCAAAATTCTTCCATGATCTAAGAGAATTTATATCTCTGAGAGATTTATAAAATGAACTCAAAATGTTATCACAAAACAAACTTAAAACGATAAAGGTATGTTCACAAACTTCATTTCCACAAAAAAGTGGTATCAATTGTCAAATCTTTGAATTGTCAAATGTTACTGGAACATGCTTTGGATCTCAATGATAGTGTTTTGCGCATCTATATTACTTTTAACAAAAACTTGGATAAATAACGAAGAAAACATAAATGTTCCAAATTTTCATTGTGCTGCTAAATTCCAAAGACACAATCACAGAGCTGGTGGAGTTGTTAAATATAAAAATAAGGGAGATACGACAGCTTATGTTATTTCAGAAATGGATGTGGCATTAAATACTACTGAATCATTTGAGTTAAATGAGTCATGTATCGGAGACATTTGTGAAGCGAAATGTAGAATAGAAAATGGACAAATAATTCTAATGGTTTCTACTTATACTTCACCAAATCAAAGTGTAGAGAAAACTATCGAATTCATCACAAAAATTTATTTGCCTACACGGAAGCCGGATCAACTCTTCTGAACAAATTGCCTATTATTTTAAAAAGGGATTTAATGTAGATTTTTCAAAAGACAAACCAAAGCCTTTAGTAAATTATTTTAAACCAAAATTATATAAATTTAATTATGTCAAATGATCCTAGCGAAAGCACGACGAAGAACGGAACAACGCTTGATGAAGTTTCCTTTTAGATATTTAAATAATTTTGAATCTTAAGTGTTTATAACCTATTTCAGCTGGTATAATTATATTGTTTCCTTCTTAGAATACTATTAATTCACGAATATGATTATATATTTCGCAGAAAATATTACTTTATTAGTACAGACATATAAATGAATAATTTTATAGGACACACACACACACAATACTAACATCCCCTTGTTTTTTATTCTTCACTAACTAATCCTGAAATAACATTAAAAAATTTGAAGTTATCACTTCTATCGTGTGGTCACAAGCACACACACACTTTATTTTTCAATTGATGTACAATGGGTGTTCTTTTGCTTAACTCACAATTAGTAATAAAGCGAACAAAAAACAATAATGAAACTAGAGGCGTACCCTCTCTCCGCCTTACGGTCTAACCGTCCCCATTGTACAAATTATACAATCGAAGTGGAAAACTGTAATTTGCATGTGCAGTAATATCCCGAACTTACGCGATAGATGGAATTGAGTGATAACCTCAAAAGTCGAATTTTCGTAAGTCGAAGTGTATAATTTTACGTTTAAATACATATTGTTACGTTGATCGAGGGTTTGAGAATTTTATGCAAATCAGTCGCAAGGAACAAGACAGTTTTTTAAGAGCGTTGAGAATTTATCGTCGAATATCCAATCCTTGAAATACAGGATTCAGCAGCAAAATTCGCAGAATACATAAATCTCAGAAGGTCTTCCCTCAAACCTTTAACAGAACTCAGATACAATTATCGGTGTCTAAAATAAACATATATAAAAGATTATTCCTAAGCAATCTCTCATTCAACAGCCGAAGTAATCACTAATTGCTTCAACAATCAGAGCAATACTAACTGATCACTCGTCAAAACCAGATTGACTGACTTTCAGTGAGCAGCTTCTCTATTTACATCTCTCGGGGATAATTCGAGAAAGACCCGCTTGCATCATAGGTCTTGAAATTAGTGGAATTTTCTGCTAAATTCTAGAAGCATCCAGAGGGTACCGAACTCGCCAAAAATAGTCACAAAGTTGCCAAAATGGTCACTAAAGTCACCTAATTGGTTGCCAAAAATAACGCCAACTTTATTTTATTGCCAAGTTTTCACTAAATTCCCGTTGAATCACCATTATAATGAAAGGGACGGGTTGTTGTGAATATTACAGTTTTACCGTAAATTAAATCTAATTTAAATTAAGATAAAGGCATTACCCATCCCAATACAAGTTATTTACACTATTTTACATAAAATTCGTAACAATATAAATTAATTTTAGTAGGGGCTGGAGACGAGAAACAAAATAATAAGTTTGAAAAATAAAAGGTGTAATAAAATCTTAGATAACACAAATACAAAATCGTAAAACGAAGTTATTTTGGTGGACCAGGTTTCGCAAAATCTTATAAAATAGTCTACCGGCTCAAAATTTCTCGTAGCATGCTAAAAAAATTTTAATCCTCGTTTAGCTGAATAATTCACTCTTCGTTGGAATCTCTATTTTCTAAAATTTGTAATCCTTTTTCAATTAAACTGTGGCCTTCTATCAAACTCCCAACCATCATTCGATTTTCTGATTGAACTGGCTCTAAATACCCTGGTTCTTCAATGCTTTACTCTTTACTCATGCATTTCTAAGAGCTTGAAGGAAGATTTCATCTCGGTACCTTCCGTCCCGAAAAAAAATATCTTAGCCACCACGCCAAAACGACAGCCTTCGCTTAGAGGCTATTAAGGGTTCATATCGATATCACACTGCTTTATTGGGGGTATTTTTTAAAGAGATTTCTGGGAAAATTTATCTATGAAAGATTGTCTAAAAACCCGAGAACCACGAGCAGCTTTAGTGTTTGACGCATGCCTTTCTTTTCCGCTGAGATTAGATATTTTCCATTTATTAAGGAAACGGAAACATTATTCACCTGTTTACCAAAGTTTTATTTTTATTTTGGATGAGTCACTAACACACACATACGCACAGATAGTAATAGGATTATTATTTTTCAGTGATTTTACTTTTATTGACACTTGCTTTTTGAATGTTGAACGCCAACATCAGAGAAATGTGGTAAAATAGACTAAAGGTAACAAATTCCTTATTAGAATAGATTTTGATTCCTCAGTTATACGTTATCTAAGTGAGCTTTTGCCGTATAAACATGCACTTTTTGCAAAAATGTCATAATGTGTTGTTTTTGAAAATGGTATGCGATGCACTATGCTACAGAAGTAAGTATGTGAGTTTTTTAAAGTAATTAAAATGGTGGCTTAAAAATTTGAATCAATTAACAAATTTCAAAATATGCTATGTTTTCGATGCAGCAGTATGTATTTGTCTAGAGCCCTCGCCTCACGCTTTCCCAACTTATATAAAACATGTTTTTTATTTGATTATTTCTATTGCTTCGTTGTAGCTGTGTGACAACGGGCTTTGTTTCGCCTGGAAACACGAGAAAAATTTTTATCGTCAGTTCACAATAACGCTGCTACTCGTTCTACGGATTTGGCTTGTTCTTTATTTACGAGTGATTTTTTCTTCTATGAACTTAATGAACCATTTGAGATCTCAACATGAGTCTCGACCCGTGGAAAATTAAGGCAAGCTTGGCTATTTTTCCAAATTATTAAAATGAAACTTAAGAATAAGAATTGACAGTATTAATACACAGTGTGTTTTGACAGTTTTTTTAATCTAATTTTCATATTACAAGAAGTAACCCCCATTAAGATTATATTTGTCATGATGGAGGGTGAAAGACTCAGCTTCATGAGGTCTAAGACAGTGATGCACCAATGGTTGAAGTTTGATTTTGCCTCATGCCTGCAATGTATTTAGTTGAGAGTCCTGGATGCTGCTTTGCTTGGAACATTATGAAACTTGACTCTTTATTGGCTTTGCAGTAGACCTACTTTAACCCAACAGCTTGTGGTGGGTCTTCAAATTTACATTCTTTGTCCGAATTGTAACGTGATCGAAGCAGCTCCTGTCCACATCTTGCCTTGTATTGGTTGTCATAAGTGCCAGCTGCTCTCAAGTCCTGCTACAGTTCTTCAATGTTTAAAAACTCTTGGGTTCATGGACTTCATCTAAATGTCTCTTTCGATCAAGTGGGATAAGAAACAACAACAACATATTATATTTCTTAGGATAATTATTCTCAGAATATAAGGAACTAGCTGTTATACCCGTTCTTTGCACGGGTGAATTGAAAAATTAAACAAAAGAGATTGAAGTATAAAGAAGTTTTTAATGAGTAAATTTTGCGTGAATTACAAATTAAACAAAAAAAAAAAGCTTTTCGCATATCTCAGCTGAATAAAAATAACCTCTGTTTGTTAAATTTTAAGTCTCTAGATCTAATAGCAGATAAAAAGGATTTTTTTATGTATAACTCTCCGTAACTCTCTTGTCGGTCAATTTTTGAAAACACCTTTCTAAGCTGATCAATGCTGAGCAAAAGTAAAACCTTGTTACAAATTTTGTGTAATGAACGCTTAAAATAGATTAAATGATTTTTATCTGGAAGTGTAATACTTTAATATTACATTTTGTTGTATTTATTTTATGCTAAAATTGTAATCAGCCTCTCTCAAATTTCACCTGTTCAAACTTTCGCAGTTCCTGGCGTAGACAAAACAAAATGCAAAGTTTTTCTTCACACATAAAAGATAGATATATGCTGTCATGGGCTACTTTGCAGACGGCAGACGTTTTTCCTACTTACTTGACAATTATTGTTATATTTTTGACACTTCACACAATATCTATAAATTACAGCCTATGTGTTATTCTGATGTATAAGATATATTATTGTAAAGTTTCATTTAAATCCATTCAGTTGTTTTTGCGTGAAAGAGTACCAAATATCCACACAAACTTTCAAGTTTATAATATTAGTAAGGATGTATGTACAAAAATGTATCATAAATAAAAGAAAAATTATATGCAAAGATACTGCATTGTTTGTGTTTGTAAACTTAATTTTGAACATCAGTGTGTATATGTATGCAACGATAATTAAATTAAATTAAAAATTTAATTCCCTATCTAGCACTTAACTCATATTTTTCATTTCATCTTCAAGTATCAAACTAATCACCCATTTGTTTCTTCCGAACATATGACCTAGCCAATAAGCATGTCTAATTCCAGATCGTTAGATTTAATAGCCCTATATGTCAGCACTGACTTTCGAGTACAATCATAAAATCCGCGATACTTACTCCATTGGTGTCTTAAGTCCTAACTCCCACTTAAAACACACCTTGGCATGTTTTTTCCTCCCTGCTCTTAGCGTCAAAAGAGATGTACTAATTCTAGAATAAAGAACTTTTTTTAAACTAAGTCTGATTATGTCTCTATCTCAAAACATGCCATATATATATATATATATATATATATATATATATATATATATATAAAAATATTTTATTTGCTACACTCCTCATGCTTCACGTTGCACAACATGAGCCTTATAGACGTAAGTGGTAACATCATTATAAAATTTAAAACAAAATTAAAAATACTTTTAAAAGGTATCCGACTACTCTAAAATCATGATTTTTTTCAAAAATTGACAATTTTTTTAATAGCTTTATTTTATAGGTCATCTTACTAGCTAAATAACAATGCAAGTATTTTATTTTCCCTCCACTACAACAAAAACTACAAGCGTTTTAGTAAAAGCAGATGCCATAACTTTACACAAGGTGCCAAACTTTAAAATGCATTATACTCCAAATGTGTGTTTTTTTTTTTTTCGAAAAATTTAAATGGGGTTAGCGATTGCTCAAAATGTTTAAAAATAATTGGCTGAAATTTTTTGCTAATGTTCTGCATAACAGTAGAAGTGTTTTGATCTTCAGATTTATCAATCACTGTTTTATTTCAAAATTTGTAGTCCTTTAGGTGAATATAGTCAATGTTTTTTTACGCAACTTCGTATAATGACTAAGATAAAGTGCTCTAGTTTTGGTAAAAGTTAAAATATCCCTTATCATGAAGGTCACTTCAAACAGGAATATCAAAGTAACACATCAAAATTGAGAATTTGTTCATAAAATCTTTGTACTGAGCGGGACCCGCTTATGTAATTTTTTGTGCATTTTTACTAGTAGTTTCCTATTTTAATAACAATAATTTTTTTTTCTTTTATCAATTTTAGAATTTTTTTCATTGAAATATACTAAATAAATATAAAAGTCCCCAAAAACCCATATCTTCATTTTTTCAAAAAAAGTTGCCGCAAGTAGTCGAATACCTTAAGAGACAAATATAAAATAAAAGGAAAGGAGGAAATATATATATACATATATATATATACAAATATATAGAAATAGAGATACCTATAAGACTTTAAAAACTATACAGTAAGCAAAATTTCTTAAGACATTAAGGCTTTCTTTACAATTGGCCAACAAAGACAAAACTGGTGGCTTGGAAATACCGAAACGAGAGATTCAACTCCTTTTTAAAATTTTCTCTTTTAAAAAAATATAGGTTACAATACAACAAAACATGTTCCGTGGTTTCAGCATCCAAACCACAAGAACAAATATCATTACCAATTATATTAAAACTAGATAAATAGCTCTTAAAATGTCCATGTCCTGTTAGAATCTGGGATAACTTAAAATCAGTAACACATTTCTTACATTTCAGCCATTAATAAATGGTACCGGTGTATATTTAGTCACAGAAATTACAAACTGGATTTTTAAATTAGCTTTATTGAGAAATTTTAACAAAAAAATTTTTTACTTTTTATCCAGATTTACGAGAAAATATTCAACATATCTTTTGATTTCCAGCGAGTGTATTTAAAGCTTTTAAATCTTTAATTTTAAGTACAAATTTTCTTCAAATGTAATTAATTCTCTCTTTTGTTTTCCGATTTAGAGAACTTTATTTTCAATGACATTATTTTTAATAATTATTTGAATTTTACTCCTATATAATACTCTGTGAGTGCTTTACATGTAATTTAAGAACACAGTATAATGTATTAACTTTTCTGTAAGCATTGCCAAGTTAATAGTATACAATCTGAAGTACAAATATAAGCAAATATAATCTTACATGAGTTTTGGAGAACCTTAATAAAAATTGGAAATAACAGATTAAAAATAAATTTATTGAAAAGAAATTGACTTAGATTGTGATCTACACATCCTCCGGGACATTTAGAGAACAAAGAAGTACCTGAATATTAAAAAAGAACTCTGCTGTGTGTGTGTGTGTGTGTGTGTGTGTGTGTGTGTGTGTGTGTGTGTGTGTGTGTGTGTGTGTGTGTGTGTGTGTGTGTGTGTGTGTGTGTGTGTGTGTGTGTGTGTGTGTGTGTGTGTGTGTGTGTGTGTGTGTGTGTGTGTGTGTGTGTGTGTGTGTGTGTGTGTGTGTAGCTTCTTTCTCTCAAAGTCAAAGAATATTTTGCGAATTAAAAATAATAATAATAAGTTTAGGAACACAAGAAGGCTTAACTTAAATACTTACTGGAATCTAAGACTGCGAGAAATAAATAATAAAAGTAAATAATTATAAGAAAATATTTTCTAGTTTTCTTTTTTTATGTTAAGTCTAGAAAATGAATACTCAAAAGGGGTTTTTGTCACTATTCAACAGTTCTTTATCTCTTATTTTTGAGCCCGTATTTACTCAGAAGGGACTGAATGTTTAAAAGCGTTTTTGAAAGAAATATATAAAAAAAAAGCGTCACTGCGGTCAATAGAAAAAAAAACATTGATAATATAAAAACGTTTTTCCGAAAGAGGAAGTATGTGACACGAAATCTTTAGAACTCCGTCTAAAGAAAATTTAAAGTTCTTCTAAGTCAATTTATCGGAAAAAGTTACGCGGCTGGGAATAGGAGAGGCGCGTGTGAATATTAAGTAACCTCAAAGTGGTTCTTAGCAAACGTGTTCCTCTTTCCTTCAGTACTTTACCGACGAATCAGTGGAGGACAATTTATTAATTATTTAAGAACTTGTTACTACTTAGCCTCTGAAGTTCTTAAAAGTAACTCCAGGGGATGCAGATGATTATAAAATTAAAAAACACTCTACAAAGTGAAGTTTTTTTAGAATATTAAGTATGAGAGAAATATCGTAAATGTGTGTGCTACTTATAAAACTTATAAACACGATAATGAGGTTCATTCAATACGGAAATTTTTCTTTTAACATAAATGTTACAGACGTTCTCGTAAAATGAATAAAATAGTTACATTTTATTAAATAAACATTAAAAGACCGCTTGAATAAAACATTAGTTAATAAATATTTTGTAACTAATTAAAAAGACATTTTTGAGTGAGCGATAAACAAAGATACTCTTAGCTATTTGCCCTTTTGTTTCAAAGCATTTGAAATATAAATCAATGAATAAATCGATAAAAAAGCATCTGAAAAATATATCGAAAGGTACCGAACTAAACTTCTATAACAATACTTTCTATTATTCATTCTACTTGTTTTAAAAGTAAAAGAAATTAGTTTCCATATGTTTTTGGCATCAGTACCAAATGCTTGTAAAGGGTGTTTTTTTAGAGGCATAGAACTTTAAATTGCAATAAAACAACGATGTATTATTCGATTGACATGAACTTTTTTTATTCGAAAGATAATCTTGTGGCATTACATTTTAAATTGATTTCTGGCATAGGACTGCCACGGCTGGCTCGGATGTAGTCCAATCTGGACGTCCAATTTTCGATGACTTTTTCCAACATTTGTGGCCGTATATCGGCAATAATAATTGTTGTCTTCCAAATGGTCAAGCGTCTGTGGCTTATCTGCATAGACCCATGACTTTACATAGCCCCACAGAAAATAGTCTAGCTGTGTTAAATCACAAGATCTTGGAGGCCAATTCACAGGTCCAAAACGTGAAATTAAGCGGTCACCAAACGTGTCTTTCAATAAATCGATTGTGGCACGAGCTGTGTGACATGTTACGCCGTCTTGTTGGAACCACAGCTCCTGGACATCATGATTGTTCAATTCAGGAATGAAAAAGTTAGTAATCATGGCTCTATACCGCGATCACCATTGACTGTAACGTTGTGGCCTTCATCGTTTTTGAATAAGTACGGACCAATGATTCCACCAGCCCATAAAGCGCACCAAACAGTCAATTTTTCTGGATGTAACAGTGTTTCGACACACACTTGTGGATTAGCTTCACTCCAAATGCGGCAGTTTTGTTTGTTGACGTAGCCATTCAACCAGAAGTGCGCTTCATCGCTAAACAAAATTCGCTTATGAAAACGGGAACAACGGCAATCTCGTTTTGGGCCCATTCGACGAATCTACGCCTTGCTTGATGATCGTTTTGATGAATTGCAAAACCAAACTGAGAATAAATCACTTGACAGCTGTTAAATCGGTCGCCATGTTGGAAAGTAATGCCAACTTAAACTTCTGTACCTGGAAAAAATACTCTTTATAAGAGGAAACATAAATGAAATTTTTAATTCAGAACAATAATAAAATTTGAGAATTTTAAGCTTGCTGATTGGAAACTAGAAAATTTAGGTGGCATAGAAAGCCAGTAGTATGGATTTTAATAGATCAACACGTAAGAAGGGGTAATACAATTGGACATAAACAGTTTTAACTGCAGAATGCGGGGTAACAAAGAAAATCCAAAGGCACTGACATATTTGGAATCACCCCTTCGGAAGCGTTAAAGCGCCATTATTGTTACGACATCATAGGAAAGAAAACTGCGAGGATATTTTTAAAGAATGAGAAATTTTAATATGTACCTTGCATCGAACATCGGTCCCGGTGGCCTAAGCGATTATGGTCACGAACTTGGTGCTGATGTCTCTAAAGCAAACTCCTAGTGCCATTGAAGACCAGTCGTGTAGAGGATGCCCTTAAATCTGTTGAGGTTCAACGTCTTCCTATTGGGGGGTAATGGTACAAAGTTACAAGGTCTGTCAACAATAGACCTCATGTTTTATATATACTATATATATATATAGTGTGACGTTTACTACATAACTCTCACTCCCGGAACATCCAACTTTGTGAGATTCTTCTAAATTACGTTATCATTGATAGACTGTAATAAAGCGTTTCTCAAACTGTGGTGCGTGATATCCCTATGTAGGAGAAGGCGCGTGCATATAAAAAATAAATGATTATTTAAAAAATAATTAATTTACTGAAAAAGCAAAACAAAATACATTCTGACACATACAGTAATATAATATACTCATAAATGCATTGACACTGCACAACGTATTTGATAATTAATTTAACAATACTAAGAACAATTAAACTGATTACTGGTGACTTTCATGGGTTTATCATATACACTGCTGGACAATTGCTATGGACGGATCACAAATTGCTATGTAGCAAAACATTAAGCGAGACATGAGGCCTAGTAGGATAAAATATAGTTGCCACATTAGAATTCAGACATTAGAATAAAGAATATTTATTGTTCTGGAAAGTACAAAAGCTGTGAAACATCTGAAAGAAAAAAAAATGTTCATTTGATCTGCGTACGGAGAAAGGGAACAATGCATCTAAAAGTCAGCAGGCACCTTAAAGAAAGGTATCAGTACGGGATATGTCCACCGTGGAGTGTGATGCAACATTCCACACGTCGTACCATACTTTGCACAACATTATCCAGCTGCTGTTGAGGCAATTTTTCCCATTCCTCTGTGAGAGCACGGATGAGGGTGTTCTTGTTTGTCGGAGGATAGTTTCGACCAGCAACTTGCCTCCCCAAAGCATCCCACACATTTTCAATGGGGTTTAGATCTGGAGAACGCGCTGGCCATACGAGACGTTGAATACCCTCGCTGTCTAGACAATCCTGAACAGCGAGTGTTCGATAACATGTTGCGTTGTCGTCCATAAAAACAAATTTATCACCGACAGCCCCACGGAAAAGACGAACATGAGGAAGTAGAACTTCATCAATGTATCGTTGGCCCGTCATAGTCCCATTCGCAACCACATGTAGGCGCGTGCGGCCATTGATCATGATGCCGGCCCACACCATGATACTGCATGTCGGATATCGGTCCTTTTCCTGGATATTTTCTGGACTATAAGCAATACCCCCTCGCGCCAGATCAGTTGGCGTCTACAATCCGATGACAGACTGAACCTACTCCTCATCTGAGAATAGTACGCATGCCCAGTCCTGTTCAGTCCAATTGTGATGCTCACGACACCATTGCAAACGGGCAGTGCGGTGCTGTCTGGTCAATGGGACACACACAACAGGTCTGCGTCCTCCTCCTCTCAAACGTCTGGCAACAGTTTTTCGGGAGATCTGCTTTCCTGAGGCAGCAAGAAACTGATTTGCCACCTGCTGAGCTGTGGTGCGCCTGTTCCTTTTTGCTGTTAGGACGATATATCTGTCTTCTACAGGCGTCACACTTCTAACACGACCTCCCCCGTGCCGTCTACTACACATTCCAGTAGTTTTAAATGACTTCCACAGCCGTGAAACAACGCTGTGAGCGATGTCGAACTCCCTGGCAACATCTGTTATTTTTCGCCCTTCTTCGATCTTTCCAATATTTCGGCCACGCATAAAATCATCTATGTGATGTCGAGAAGACATGCCAAAAATTTTAAGTTCGTCTATTAAATCTTTCCTGTAAAACTTTGACTTGAAACAACAACTGTCCACACGAGTCAAAACCTTTAAAGCTCTTATGAACGCTATCACGTGATGAACAGACGTGGAAAAAAAATTTGCCTACTCATACTTCTTCTTACTAATATCCCGCACTTATTCTAATTTTCCACATTTTGCTTCCTTTCATTTTGTGGTTGCTATGGATGATAGTGTTATCCGTCCTTAGCAATTGTCCAGCAGTGTACAAACTTTTATAAACAAAATTAAAAAGTATTTTTATTAAAAACTTTCCTGGATAATTATTACGGTTTATAGTTAAGGTCGTATTGTCGTTCCAGCGTCATAGTACATCGGTATTGTATGGAGAAGGTACTCGAGGAAAATTATGATTGAGAAAATTGGTTCGCAAACATTGAAAGTTAGAGAAGCACTGCTGTAACATACTGACGTAGGGTGCCGTAATGGAATAGACGAAGATGCATTTCATACATGGAGGTACAGGAAATGCAATGGCATACACACAATGTTTCATATGATTTGCTATTCTAAACCCTTTGTATGCGTGCGTTGGCAGCTGTTTGTAATTGGTACTTTTCTCTTTTTAGATACTGGTCGTCCTACGACGTCGAGAGCATTAATTGCGTAACAGGCCATTCTGGTTATGGCGGTATATCAGTAAGGAAAAGAATGCTAGCTTTGTTCCATATTCTTTTATGCCAAGCATTACTACATGACAATCGAAGAATGTTTCTGTACCAGACTTAGTGATTTAAACAATAATATAACGACAATGAGTTTTGTCACATTATGAACAACCGTTGCCTTCGGTAGGTCCATTAGCAGAATGTGATATTCAACTGTTCAGGGAAATAGACTTGAGGCGGTGGGATATCTAGATAAACCAGCAATAGCTTCCACGCGAAGACGATCATTTTGTCGTGGTGGCTAAGTTTGTCGTTTTTGAATCAGAGGGTACACACATCGAATTTTCCTTCATTTGTGATCCTGATCGTGCAAAGGAAATGCAACTTTTTAAACAGCAGTCGTAGCGCCATCTATTTACCACAAATACAACCAAGATGTCAGACACATGACACAATTAAGCCGTCACACACGACGACGCAACTTACAAGACCATCGCGCACGAATGACATAACCCGTAATGCCATCACCCTCACTCGCTCACACGCTCGCCACGAATATGATGTCGTTCATTCGCCTATTCAATGAATCACTGGCATGGGGGTAGTGTGATGTTGTTATATCTAGATAAAACCAGTAATAGACTCCACGTGAAGAAGATCGTTTTTGCGTGGTGGCTAATATACTCGTTTTCGGATTGGAAGATTCCGAAATCGAATATTCCTTCAAACTTTCCTCGGTCAAATGTGCTTTGAGGCACAACTGGGAAGAACGATTGCACATAGGATATTAACCAATTTTCCAAAAAGTTCAGAGTTTGGAAAAACTTGTAGGTCCGTCACTTCAGAATTAATCCCTCAATTGTAATATTAAGTATATGTGAATATATGAGGTGAGGGTTCACACGTCACCTCGGGTTAGAAATTAAGAAGATGCCAAAGCATTTCATATTTTTTAATATTTAATTTACAGTTTTGTAAGTTATTTGGATTGATTTTGTTGAGAACATTTTTCATAGAGCTAGAAGGACTTGCTGTTTAAGGTAATTTTTTTAAAAAATATAACCGGGGCGCTAGAAGTAATTCGAGTCTTTTATTATGAATGTAAAATGGCAGGAAAATAACCAGTCGTATAATAAAAGTATTTTTCTTCGATACTGAGATAGAAAGAAAATCAAACTGATCAAAAAGGTCCTTAAATTCATTTGTGAGATACTTGCATATTTTCATCAATGTATGGTAAATTACAGTTTGTTTCTCTAAATTTAATATGATTGAAGTATATTTAATTGTTAAGAAGAATTTGAAATAACTGGCTATATTTTAATATATTTTTAGATGTGATGTTTTCATAGTGTTGTAATTAAAACATTTCTACCTGTCAGTAACATTCAACATTTCTATATATATATATATATATATATAAGACTTACTAATTCACTCAAAAAAACTCTGCAGTTAAAATTCTTTTATTCCCCTTCTATGGATAAGAAGAGCAATTTCATGTATTTTTTTACTCTGATTTTCTTTAGAATATCACGTAATTTTGGTTTATTTTTAAAACTGCTTTTGTCACAGAAATGGAAGGTTTCTTTTCGTTATTTTTGTGTAATTATTTGTTAACTGCTCGTTTTAAATCGGTTTATCCCTATTTAAACAAAAATACATCGTCCTTTATACATTTTTTATAAAAATGAGCGTGGTAATGAAATTCTAAAAACACGTTGTTAGATACATATATTTTTTTTAATTTTTGAAAAAGAAATATTCTTTTTGTTAAAGAGGCATTGTGATCTGCATAGAATAGCTACTTGTGCTTAAGAAAATCATATGTTTCTTTCTACTTAAACCGAAACTTATTGAAAACATTGCTTATGAACATATTTTAAATAAAAGGATTTGTCGAATATATAAGGAAAACGTTTTATCTCACCACAGAAAAATGTACAGTTGGTTTGATACATAGTTTTAGACTCTATTTTTCATAACTTCTTTATTTAAAGTACATTTACTATAATGCCAGTAATGTAATATTTGCATAACATGTAATCACAAAATAACATTAACGTGTATTATATTTACGATTATAGTACACATTAATTGCATTAATGCATAATATTATCCTAAATGTATAAACCCGTCATAACCTAAATGATCTTAGTCAATTAAGTATGTCAATTGGTATTTTCATAACTTTACCCAAATTTCTAACATGATTTACGTAAAGCATAACTATACTTTGTTTTAAGGAGATATTTTTAATTATTAAGTAAACCAATGATCCCTAACTTTACCACCGTAGAAATCAGAGATTTCGTTAAATGACATCTTCCATGGAATGAAATGGGAAGTATGCTCAAAAATCATTATTCCTCCACTTCAACGTGAGGACTTAGTAGCAGGAACGATTCCGGTTCATTCGCCTATCCAGTAACTTGTATATTCCACCGTAAATTTTTACAAAACCAGAAATATTGCAGAAATAAATTTACTGTTCTGTGGCTACTTAAAGCTCAAGAGTATTAATAACCAAAGCTTCTTTGCTTCAGGGATTTAATTATAAAGGTTGTAGATATTTTTTTTGAAAATGTTATTAAACTGCAAATGAGTGATGCTACAAATCTCAATATCATGGATATCATCAATTGCAGCACCTTGTGCTTTCAAAAACGTGTAGATTATTTTCATTTTCAAAGTAAGTTAAATTCATATCACGTTCATGTAACAAAATACAGTTGTAAACAGTTAATTGTGAAGCAATTCTTAAAGTTTCTAACATTCCTTTATTTTTTGTTCCGTTAATGTTTATTTATATAACCATTAGCTGACATTTCAGTTTCAGAAATGTTTTCCAAGTTCTTTATTTCTATTTTTGGACACAATTCGCATACTTTAAAAGAAGGGGTATACTGAACCTTTTTTTTTTGTTGCCGCGGTAGCCGCGTGGTATAGGTATCGGACTGTGGCATGCCTTGTCACGAGTTCGAGCCCAGTACCACGTAAGACCCGCCGTGTAGGGCAGCGATGCACGTTAAATCTGTCGAAAGCTGAAACGTCCTCCCGTTGGTGTGGTGTGGTAGTTAGGAGAGGTGGTGCCAGCTCAGGTGTCGTCCACGTCACTTGACCATGGTTCAAAATTATGTGGTCCGTTGCCAAAAGCCCTCGTGTAGCTAAACAGTGCGACGTTAATAATAAATCAAATCAAACTTTTTTTTCTGCCGGGCCGCATACATATGTTAACTACATCACGTGGGCCACAACGTGAGAATTAATGGAGGGCGAAGGGGAGAAATTAAATAAAATGAAACATAGAAAATTTAAAATGTGGCGATTGACCAAATTAGTAAGCCTCGTATTTTCCTCTTTTTTTTAACTATCATTTTTTTATGTTTTTTTTTTATTTTTGTCTCTAGATGTTTCTAAATTGGAAGCATTTCAGAATAACTCTTTCACAATTTCTGCATCTGTAAACGGTTTCATACGATTACCTATAACATAATAACTTTCATAGGGTGCCTTTGTTACTGCTGTGACATTACCTATGACAAAACACTTTTCTGCTGTAGTAAAGATTATTCAAGAAAGCCTATTTATCACATCTTGAAAGAGATCTTCGAGGAAAAGTATCACTGAATGAACCCTGTGTATTCAATTTTTTGAAATAACACACCTTCGTGAAAAATCAAACAATTACTAAACTATGCTTGTTTTTCACAACAAAATAGTTAACTTCCCTATCGTCTTGAAACAGTCTATTTTCTTCGAATATTTTTCGCTTGCAAGATAGGAAAGACAGTTAAAAATTAGTTCCTCCAAAAAAATGGTCGCTACTCCACTATTGTCTATTATCACTATTCAGATAAAAAAAATATCAATTCGCACCCATACGACATCTTCAACAAAAAACAAAAATGATAGATTTAATTTTTTTAACAATGAATTTCCCACTAAATTTTCATAAATAAATAAATTTTTCAAAGCACTGGGCTATGACCAGGCTACTTAAGGTATCCGATTACGTTCGGAACCGTGATTTTCAAAACCGAATAAATGGATAATTTTCATGATATTTAGTGTCACTTAGATTAGAATATATGCATAAAATTGTTTTAAGGACATTTTTACAAAAAAAATTATTAACTACAATATTTTGGCAAACAATTAACTTAGAATAATCTTTTTTTCCAAATGACCTCCTTTTGTGAAAAATGCCTCTATTAGAATAAAATTTCGCCTGCATATAACTCAGACCTCTGTTCAGAGGCTCAACTAGAATTTTGGAAACATATAACTTAGAAGTGGGTTTATTCATCTTTTACAACAACAGAGGGGAGCAATTTTAAGAAAAAAAACGTCAATAATTATTTCAATTGATGCTAAGTCTGAAAATAATGTGATTTTTTCAAAAATCATAGCTGAGCATCTGTAGAGAGGTCTGAGCTATATACAGGCAAAATATTATTATAATGGAACCACTTTTCATAAAAGGAGAACATTTGGAAAAAAATATTATTATAAGTTAATTTTTAGTCAAAATATTGTATTTAAATAAATTTTTTTGTCAAAATGTCCTTAAAACAAGTTTGTGCATGTATTCTAATCTGAGTGACACTAAATATTATGAAAATTATCCATTTATGCACTTTTTTAAAATCACGGTTCCGAACGTAGTCGGATACCTTAAAAAGGTCCGGTGGGCTACAGGTTGAGTAACGCTGCTTTAAAGATATTACACAAGTTACTGTTAGTAATGGACCTTGTAATTTTGGACCGTTGTCGACGGTGATTAGAAGGACACAGAAATCGGCACTTACTATCCCAAATATTCACACCACGCTAGCTTGAGGATTTTGAGCCTCGAAAGATTTATGGGTATCGTTTCCCTTATACGATTTGTCTTTACAGGCATACAGAATCAACCACATGACTCAAAAAAGATATCTGTTGGTGGTGTAGATATGTAACATATAAATGAGCGGGCCTTCTTTAAGGTATCCGACTACGTTCGGAGCTGTGATTTTAAAAAAAGCGCATAAATGGATAATTTTCATGATATTTAGTGTCACTCTGATTAGAATACATGTGCGTAAAATTGTTTTAAGGACATTTTGAGAAAAAAAATTAAAATATATTATTTTGACAAAAAGTATCTTAGAATAATATTTTTCCAAATGTTCTCCTTTTAAGAAAAAAAGGTTCTATTATAATAATATTTTGCCTGTATATAGCTCAGACCTCTCTACAGAGGCTCAACTAGAATTTTAGAAAATTTACATTATTTTCAGAGTTACCACCAATTGAAATAATTATTGGTGTTTTTTTCTTAAAATTGCTCCCCTCTGTTGTCGTAAAATATGAATAAACCCACTTCTAAGTTATATATTTCAAAAATTCTAGTTGAGCCTCTGTACAGAGGTCTGAGCTATATGCAGGCAAAATATTATTATAATTGACCCCTTTTTTACAAAAGGAGAATATTTGGAAAAAAGATTTTTCTAAGTTAATTTTTTGCTAAAATATTATATTTAAATAATTTTTTTTATCAAAATGTCCTTAAAACAACTTTATACATATATTCTAATCTAAGTGATACTAAATATCATGAAAATTTTCCATTTATGCGCTTTGCAAAAGCACCGTTCCGAACGCAGTCGGATACCTTAAGGACAGTTTTTTGAAACAGGCCATGTATATTACCCGAGGTACAACTTATTAGTATTTTCAATCAAAAAGATTTCGAGAACGTTGTTCTATTAGAACAAATGCAATCTATTGAAAGAATGGGATATGTACATTCTTCGAGATGTTTGTTGTAAAATGCGTAGGTGCGCAATATACTCCATAAACAAATGGAAAACTTGTGCTAAGATTCTGAAATAAAATATGTTCCATATTTAAGCATAAGAAATCAGTGTCAAAATAAGAGTATGGAAACTTTTGCTGACTTCTTTTTTTTAAATCCTTGATTATTTCCATCGCGGGTCTGATTACATGCAATTTATTTATCCATTTTTGAAGTACACTCTATAAAATAAACGACGCAAAATAGAAGTTGCTCGATTGTAATGAAATTTCGTATGCAAAAACTTTTCAACCGACCATGTAAATCTTTAAAATTTGGTGTCCAACAAATGAATAGTGAGAGCTACAGTGCCTCGGAACGGCGCACTCGGCAGGTATCTATATTCTCAATCTGATCGTCAAAATTTCTGTTGCATTGACATTTCGTATACCTTTGAACAACTGAAAAAGGGCCTCGCCGTAGGTTTCGGGCTCATTACGAGCAAATGTCAGAGTTTGAAAGAGGTCGTATCACTGAACTGAAAGAGGGAGGTTGGACAAATCGGAGAATCGCTCGTCATATGGGTCGAGGCGATGCGGCCATTAGAAGGTGCTGGCAAGAATGGGTGGACAGTGGCAGATTTCAGCGTCATGATGATAGCGGCCGACTTAGAGCCACAGAAGATCTGGAGGACAGATTGATTGTCAGATCAGCTGTCACAGCAAATGATTAATCGTTATGAACCCTCAGACTTACGACCCGCTCACGAGTATCCACCATGACCATTCACAGACGTCTGATAGAGTGAAATTCACGCTCGTACCGAACACTACGTTAAGTTCCAACAACGCCTGCACACTGTCAAGCCAGATTACAGTGGTACTTGGCTGGAACAGGTTGGAATCATGCTGACTGGGGAAGTGTAGTGTTTAGCGACGAATTCAGCTTCCAACTATGTCTTGACAAACATCGAAGACGTGTCTGGAGATGGCCAGGGCAGCGTGCCTGTCCCGATTTGACTTTGAGGTCCCACTGGCCCTCAACTAGGAGTTATAGTCTGGGTGCCATTTCTTTTGAAGCCGGACTCCTTCGGTCGTCATTAGAGGCACACTTACAGCACATCGGTACGTCGAGAGCATTATGATAACTGTTTTGCTACCGTTCCTTTTGCAGTATCCTGGCCTTATTTTTCAGCAAGATAATGCCAAACCACATACCACACGTGTTGCTTTGAACATTCTTACAGCTTATCAAACACTTTCTTGGCCAGCCATCATATTGCCATATCCCTCTCCAATCGAGCATGTCTGGTATATGATAAGAAGGTGATTGTATCGACCTGGGAATGTTGATAACTTGGCCTCACAATTTGAACAAATTTGGCACTAAATACCGCAAGAGACCATCAGGGTGCCTTATCACTCTATGCCACGCCGTGTGGCAGCTTGCATCCAGGCTAGAGGAAGGTCAACTCCTTATTGAGCTCCTTACTTTGTAACTATGTATAATTCTGAAAAAATTATTCAAATTTTTCTGAAATTTTAATTATTTATTATTCTATACGCAATCTTTCTATCCATCAATGTTTGTCTCTATCGGAAAATTCGTTCTTAGTGCGTCGTTTTTTTTTGTTGTGGTTGTTACAGAGTGTATTTGGCCGAAGTTAATTCAGAGTTGTGAGATAGAGACACGTGCAATGCTTTCATTTTTTCCCTTTGGAAATAAAATAATATAGAATTATTCTATTTTCTCATGAAACGTATACTCAAAAGTACATCATCTGCAAATTATCCTTCTTGATAATATTTTTTTACACTACTGGCCATTAAAATTGCTATGCCAAAAAGGTGAAATGCTACTGACTTGAAATTTAAACCACATGAAGAATGTGCTGTGATATGCAAATTTCAGCGCATTCGGACAAAACAGGAGCTGGTAGCGACATCTACAATGAGTTTAAACGAGGACAATGTGTGTGTGTGTGTTCAGCTGGTTTCTCATACACAAATTTCACTTGAACGTTGTTGCCTGTTGAAAATTTGTTGTGAAGAAGCAGAAATGTACGTACCATCAAGTTTCTTTGATAAATGTAGAATTTTTAGAGTACCGGGGTTGAGGTTTATCGTATGGCAGTATTGTTGCTCACGTCGGTCGAGATCCAAGGACTGTTAGCATAATATGGAATCGATAGATTCAGGGTGGTAATATGGAACGCCGTGCTGAAACTCAACGGCCCCCTATTCCTAACAGCCGAGAAGACAGGCATGCCACCCACATGGCCTTAATGGATTATTGAGCCACGTCAAGAGTTCCTGATTGAATAATTAGGAACTTTTGCAAAACAAGAAGTATCTGCACGAACAGGTTGACGATGTGTGTAGCAGTATAGAATCTCAGCTCGGAGACCATGGCACCTCACCCTAAGCCAGTTACAATGGTTGATGAGTTGTGATATCACATTGAAACTGCAAGGGCACCTGTACCTGTACATGTCCTTCAATCTCTGTTTGACTCAATTCCCAGGCGTAGAAGTGCTGTTATCACTGCCAGAGGTGGTAGTTCTGGATACTGATTTCTCAGGATCTATGTACTCAAATTCCTTAAACATGTAATCCCTTGTTATTTCTAGTATAATATATCTTTCCATAAATTTCATTTTGTTATTAAAATTTCTTTCTGGTGTAGCAATTTTAATGGTCAATACCGAATATATACTCCAGGTAAACATAGCCCGTGAAGCTGAAATTGATTGATTGTTTATCAGCATCTCAATTAGATGTAACACGAAGATTTTCGGCAGCAAACCTCGTAATTTTGAACCATAGTTGAGACACGTTTCTTAGAAATATGTCATGTAGTGTATCTACTGTGTGTAAAATATATCTGAGTTTATAATTCTCCCACTGGAAGACTCAGGTATTCTCCAGGTCAATCCATTGTGCTGTATAATTAGAATAGTCACCAATGGCTCATACATTGTTTCAAAGTTGGACAAAAGCAAACAGTCGGGCAATAGTATTGGAGATTCGATTAGGCCAATGAAATATTTTTTTTCAAAAAAGAAGGGGAAAACTAACAAACATTCAAATTTCAGTTTTGGGATAGAGAATCCAAGTGCAATATAGAAAGAGAAAATCCTAAACATTGTGCCTCGAAACGCGATTTGTGTGATCTAAAATCGATTCCCCCTTCCTACGTGTCCAGACTTTATTTGGGTGGAATATCGATCTTAAAAAAGGTGATATGCCCGGTAATAGATTGAATGTTTAACTGCACCGATATCCATAGATATAAAAGGTAATTTATAAAGGATGTTTGGCGTTGTGTGTGTGTGAATATTTGTAATACAGTGTTTCTCAAACTGTGGGGCGTAAAAACTCTACGAAGAGGACGCGAGCATATTGAAAAGTCGAAAACTGAAGATTATTTAAAAAATTATCAATTTACTGAAAGTGAACAAAAAATACTTTCTGATATAATAAAATATAAAATACACATTTACACTGATATAATACACTTATAAATGTATCGGTACTGTACAATGTATTTTATTATTCATTTAACAATACTAAGTTAAGAGAAATTTTTTGATAACTTTCAGTGACCCCATGGGCTTGTATTATCACTTATCTCGATAATGTTTACAGTTTTTAATTAATTCCTCAACTACCGATTAAAAGTTACACTGTCCAATGCTACCTTTTCCCACGTAAACGAGCGTATTTTGATGTTTTTAGAGGGAGAGGGAAGAGTAAATAAAAGCAAATCCTTCGCTCTGTCAGGGTCCTCTTATCACATTCCAAGGCCTTCAGAATAATTTCATGTGGATAGCTCTGCGCAGAAAAGATAGTATTTCGGAAAGACGTGTATATACATCCAGAAAATTAATGCTTTGGCTGAGCGAGACGTTTATGTACGTCGGTAGCATATAAGAGATTAAAGTCGCATTACAGCTTTAGTGTCAAAGTATAGTATTATTGATCTCAATATATTGTTATTGTATGGAGGGAGGGTGCGATGAAAATGATGATTGGATAGGGGGTCGCGTATATTGAAAGTTTGAAAAGCACTGCTGTAATATATTTAATTAGATGTGGAGATATAAATATCATGAAAAAAATATTATGTCAGAACAAGTAATACAGGCTGTGTGTGGGTTCGTTCTTAAACTATCCAAAATTTATGGCTTATTTTTACGGAGTAAATCTCTAGAATGTAATAAACTGTTAATCCGTGGATTTGAAATCCCTCCGAGATATTTTGAGTTTATTCTGATCAGTGCCATTAAATACGTGAGTCTTGTGTGTGCATGATTCATCAACCGCAGACGATAAACTTTTATTACACTAATTTCATTAGTAAAGATGTAAATGCCATAGCAAAAACGGTGCAGGACATACTTTGGTTAAAGGAATTTAAATCAGTCAAGTGTGCACAGCGACATGTTCGAACAGAAGGGAATACAGTTACTGGCTAGTCAAATATACTGGTCGGGATTTCTACAAAATGAATCAAGCGCACGATCAACAGTGTCTTCTATCACAAATATTTAAGAATACTTGCCAGTTTTGAGATACCAAGGTTCCCGTTTCCTTTAGAGTTCTTTCCAATTGGTGGACATATTTTGATGTCGGATGAGTGATATTCCATTCTTTTCGAACACGTCGCTGTATACGTCTGAATGATTAAAATTCCGTTAACCAAAGTACGCCCTCGACCTTTTGCTGTGGCGTCCGCATCTTTACTAATGAAGTCAGTGAAACAAGTTAATCGTCTGCGATTGTTGAATAATGCACGCACATACTGGTGATCGGACTAGACTTAAAAACTTTTTGAGGGGTTTGAATCCACGGATGAACAGTTTATTAAATTCTGATGGATAGTTTCGTTATAATAAGATATAACTTTTAGATACTTTAAGTCCACTGATGCCCACTATACTAAATGCGAAAATAAAAAATGACAAAACAAAAACTCCCATTTAGAATAACTTTGCTTTAGATTTACTAACATTTTGTTTATTAATATGCTAAAAGGCGTTTTTTTCTTCTTACTGAAATAAATCCTGCACCGAAATAAATAAAATTTAAAATTAGTTTTGGAAAATAACATCTCGAAATATTTGCAAATGACTCCGAAATTAGTTTTCATCAAAGCTTAATTACATTTCAAAAACACGTCTCCGCCATCTGCACCAAATTCGAAATTCGGTGAAGATTTATATCGATTGAATTTTTCTAGCGACTTTTCAAAAGTAAAGGAAACCCCCTGCTAATGATTGAAACTGACATGGTCAGGAAGTCGTACATCCTAAATGGCAGGAATGTAATAATTTTTAAGAAATGCAAGATATGCAACTGACAGCAAACTAAAATCAAAGACTAAACTCGAATTCTATTTTAAACTTCTAATTCAGTGAACCTCCAGGTAACATTTTTACTTTCAATTCTCATAGGTTCGTGAAAAACAAGTTTTGTTAAGTCATGGTCAAATGATGAGATCATTACTTGGAATGAAATTTCTCTGCTAATTTATGGTATAATTTTGTATTTTGTAATGCTCTGATGAACTACGTAACATGTTAAGGTATCCGACTACGTTTGGAACCGGGATTATGCACGAGCATGTAAATGGATAATATTTATGATATTTAGTGTTACTTAGATTAGAAAATGCATTTAAAATTGTTTTAAGAATAGTATTATAATAAAAAATTATTTAGGTACAATATTTGGACAAAAACAGAACATAGAATTACCCATTTTCAAAATATTCTCCTTTTGTGAAAATTGCTTCTATTATAATAATTTTTTGCCTGTATATAGCTCAGACCTCTGTACAGAGGCTCAACTTGAATTTTTGAAATATATCACTTAGAAGTGGGTTTATCCATGTTTTACGACAACAGAGGGGAGAAATTTTAAGAAAAAAACGCCAATAATTATTTCAATGGGTTGTAACTCTGAAAATAATGTGAATTTTTCAAAAATCATAGTTGAGCCTCTGTACAGAGTTCTGGGCTAAATACAGGCAAAATATTATTATAATAGAAGCATTTTTCACAGAAGTAAATATTTTGAAAAAAGGTTATTCTAAGTTAGTTTTTTGCCGAAATGTTGTATTTAAATAAATTCTCTTGTCAAAATGTCCTTAAAACAATTTTATACGTGTATTCTAATCTAAGTGACACTATATATCATGAAAGTTATCCATTTATACGCTTTTTTAAAATTACGGTTTCGAACGTAGTCGGATACCTTAAGAGGCATTTGAGGTCATTCTAATTTATCATAAACTGATACACTACTTACTGTACCAACTAAGGCAATACAAAAACCTTTATAAAACAAAGGTTTTTGTAGGAGTTTTATATCTATCGTGTTACCTCTTTTTTCTGTCCGTATAGATATGTACATTTAATACACACTCTAAGATGATATCTTGCTGTTAGCAAACTACTGCTTTGCTAGATGGATGATGGAGAGTATTTCATAAGCTTTGTTACACGTATTTTTAAGCACACAAACTAAAATACCTTTGTTAAACCTTTGTAGTAAAGCAGTCAACTATAAGAACAAAATTGTTTTTTCCATAAACCTGCAATTTTTTCCACTAAAATTCAGTTATTCTTTTCTCTGTACATTTAACTGTGCGAAACAAATGATTGAAAATTTTATTGTTTCACCTTGGGGTTTAAATTGATTAAAAAGGTCAACAGAATATATAAAGAATACATAAAAATGTTTTATTCTCTCTGAGGAGAGGTTTTGTTATATCTCTTTGAAATAAACTTATGATTTTCTCTTTGCTTTTGAATCCTTTACTTCCCAGTATTTGCAATGCATTGCATTATTGAATTTAATCGAGTTTATAATGATTGAATTTAATTGAATTGTATAACTATTGTCAACTGCCTGCTGAGAGAGTAACTGTACAACATTTATTAAAGTATTCAAAGTCACTCCTTTTCAATATGTTTTAATGCAAATTCATTGTTAAATTTTTCAATAAATTTCGGATTTCAGCGAAACAGTAATGCATTACACATATTGTTTAACTGGTTCTTATGATTTTTTTTAACAATATTAAAGCTTTTTTTAAGAATTCCGGATTTTTAAGTCAATGTTATGTTTTCACTAGAATATTGTTTTTCAAATTCTGAAATCCTCATGTGAAATAGAAACTCCAAAGTTGACCATCTTTTTGAGTTTTACTTATATGTATATATATATATATATATATATATATATATATATATATATATATATATATATATACATGTATATATATATATGTATATATATATGTATATATATATATATTTGTGTATAAATATATATATATATATATATATATACGGGGGGATGGTGTCTAGGGGTAATGGTGAAATTTTGGACGAAAGAAAACATAGAAGCCAAAAAATTAAAGAACAATTAATTTATTAAGATTAGGATAAGGAAAATCAAGAAACAGGCTATTTACAGCTTTTAATTATTTACTAGCTGCATAGCCCGGCGTTGCACAAGCTTTTTCTTTCCCTCATGACACCAGCATTTCTGTGTGTGTGTTTGTACGCGCACTATGTGAGGGATTTCCAAATTTGTGTCAAAACATTTTTCCCTTTTCTAAATTTGTTCCTTTCCACTTATTTTTCATTTAAGACAGGTTTCTTTCTCCTCTCTATAGCCCGAACACGGTTTTTTGTAGTGTAAAATTACTGTTCTATCTACCCCGCCTTCTCACAGATAAGATATAACTGTATGACTTATAAAAAGCAATATTTCGTTATAATTAAAAAATTATTAATGTGATGCAATAAAAAGAAAACGATTCCAATGCTAAGAGTAAAACAAAAAGCTGTCATCATTTTTTAATAATAGTTAGTTTTTAAGAATCTAAAATAATAAAATAGAATTCAGATTTGCTTGAATCAATCAATCGTTACATGTAGTTAGCTTAAAAGTGTCTCTAAAATGTATTTTGATCCAAAATAATGAACGGTGTACTTTTAAGGGGATGGAGGACCATTAAAATTAATTTCTTAAATTGTTAGCTTAACTAGCTGAAAATTGAATCAATATAGTATAAATTATTGTATTTCATAATTTAAATATATTTTAAAAAAACTATTATATGAACTGATTTTCTTAAAAAATTAAATTTTTAAAATTGTTTTTTAAAATGTTCCTTACGCATTAGTTTTTAAGATATGTTCATAACTCTTGTTTTACACATAGATGAACTACAAAAAAAATATCTGTCATGGATTTTAATTTCAGAATAAGATTTGATGAAAAAGATAAATTTTCTATATTATATGAACTATTTCACCATTTATAACACATTCAAGGTATTCAAAACAACACAAAATATGATCCGTTAAATTATTTAGAAAACTAATGCACAAATTTGTGAATTATATCATCTTTCATAAGTTGTGATAATTTCAAAGATATATAACTTAATTTGAAAAACGCAAGGAACATTTTACGTAACAATGAAAAGGGAAAATTAACAAACAAAGAAAAGTGTATTTTAAACACTTATTTCAGTAAAATAAAAAAATTATTCAGTAATTATTAATCAAAATGACAAAATTCTTTGACAGAATTTTTCTATGAATTAAAAAGAATATTATTAGTATAAAAAATTAAAATCGCAATTTTGACTAAAATTTGACATTGTGAAAGTCCATCACCCCTTAAATAAACAAATACTTAATTTAGTAATGAAATGACAGAGAGAGAGAGAGAGAGAAATAATCCCTTTATAAAACAGATATATATATATATATATATTAAAATCAAATTTCTATAAGTAATAAATAAAAGAAACGATTGCTTTTTTCTGACCGTTTGAATGTTTGATTACACATGTAAATATATATATTTATAAGTTATAAAAAAGCAGTATGGGGGAAAGCCTAGATATATATACTTAGATGTACGCAAAAAAAAAACATTCAAAAAAAAAAATCGGATAAAAATATTTTGATGTTTTATTCTAATTTTAACGTTTTTCATTCCACTGTGTTCAGTAAATTATTTAAACACGTATCTGACAAAAAGAAGTATGTTATACAAAACTAACATACTCATTATTTTAACAATAATTTATGTATTATTATAGTATTTTATATATCTTATTATTAACATATTATATGTCATTTTTTAAAACTTTTTGTTACTAATTTTTATATAAAACATCACTTAATGTTTATTATAACAAAGTTTTCAAAAAGTATTATTTATTAATAATTATATTTATGAAGTAAAAAAATATTTATATAATTACAGTAATCATTTTATTTTTAAAAATGCAAAGTTATTTTCTAAAATATGATTTAATTCTCAATAAATCTTTTTTAAATATATTAATTTATATGCAAAGTTTCGTTGTTTTGTAAAAACTGAATTTTTAAGGGTTTTTTTATTCCACTAGTATACAAAAATTCTCCCCATTGTTTGTTGAAAAGATTATTAATTTCTTTATTGTATTGTTTTTGAATGTTAGATTAAAAATATACTTGAATATAAAAGGGTAAAAAGGCTGCACTTTAAAACAATTATCAGTAATGAATGAAATGATTCTATAAATAACTCAGGCGAGGAGCGAGCATAACACGGGAAATACCACACTCACAGTCCTTCCATCCGGCTTAGTTCTAAACAGCAATGTCGCTAACGCGAAGATTGGAGTTCTCACGATTCGCCCTGCGCATGCGTAAAGCGCAAAATCTTGCGAATGTTTTTTTAAGGTTTTCATTTTTTGAGTAGCTAATTTTTAAGTTGAAGTTTCCAAATTTCTCACACATTGATAACAAACAACTAAAATTTGAAAATAAAAAATTTAAGGAAAATATTGTTTTAGCGAAATCTCGTTAAAGCGGTATTACACGTAAAACACATTATTTAAAAAAAACTGTATTCTTTAAGATATGTTATCAATATTTGTACAGATAACGTATAATATTGTTCTACACACGGAAAAAAAGCTTTGTAAGATTATTTTTATAAAAAAAAGAAGTTATTAAGTATTTAAATAAAATTTTGAGTATTTTTTGAAAAATCGTAAAAAAAACAGTTCGTGACATTTAATTTTTTAAATGACTGATTCTAAAAGAGAAAAGCATAAACTTTTTAAATGTAAACTATTTTTTTCATTAGCTCGAAAGAAAATGCAAGTGAAACGATTTAGAAATCATACTCATAAAAACGTATCAAATTTGGTCCAAAAAATAGTAATATATATATATATATATATATATATATATATATATATATATATATATATATAATAATTATTTTGTAAAATAAATTATACCGTTTCGTGGCGAAGTAAATGATCTTTCCGAATATGTAATTATTTTTTTCTGAGTCTAATGAAAAAATATAGATCGCGTTTTAAAACGTCGGGAAAAAAAGAAGTTGATCTTGGCCCCTGACGGTGAAAAATGGCACTAATTATGCGTTTTAAGGTTTTTAATTAATATATTTTTAACTAATTGGAATATTAGAATATAATTGGTCAAAATGGATTTCTCGGATTATTCCCAAAATTTTGGTACCTTTAGCGAGTTTTTGCGTTGTTTGGTTCGTGAGAAGATAGGGCATCATAGATTCATAGATAGATAGATACGTTTGTTTACCTTCAGATTTTAATAGTGTAGACAAAAAGATAAACAAAAGACGGTTCAAACAGAGAGCAGGGTTCACCTGTGAGATGGAGGCGCCAAACATCGCTAAGCCTGAGGAAGGGGTCTGCTTTGTTTACGAAATCAAAGCCGCTTAGAGTATGTAGCCCTTACGAGTTCGTGGTCGGTGTGGAAGTGAAAAGTGATCACCCGCTAAGGCACCATGTGCATCTGACATCATCGGACCAAATTCTTTCATTGGACATTGAAATGTCTATCGATTCAATTTGGTTTGTTTGGCGTCGACATCCCTCTCATCATTCTCTATCTCTCTTGAAAAATGTATGAAAAATTTAAAACCTATTTAATGCTATTTCCTACATATATATTCTCAAAATGCATACTTAAAAAGAAAGAAGAGCCCCTTTCTGTTGATCCTCTTTGAAAACACTAAGTGGGTGACAAACTTTGTTACAAATTATCAATTTGTTGTCTGTGAAACAATGTTTCTTAAACTGTGGGGTGAGATAATCCTATGAGGGAGGTGCGAACCTATTAAAAAGTCGAAAACAAAAAATTTTTAAAAAATAATTAATTTAATGAAGGGGGAAACAAATAAAACACATTCTTACATAATAAAAAATAAAATACACATTTACACTGACATAATGCACTTATAAATATATCATTACTGTGCGATGTATTTTATAATTAATTTAACAATACTAAGTTAAGGACAAGTTTAATAATTGCGAGTGACCCCTTGGGCTTGTCATGTATAAAATTATGTGCAAAAATTAACAATCATCTTTATAATATGTACGGTTTATAAATAAGCCCTAAAAGGCCGATTAAAAACGACGCGATTCATTCCCCAATGTGACCATTTAACACGTAGGCAAGCATATGTGGTGTATTGGGGGTGGGGTAGAAAAGGAATAAATAAGCAAATCCTTTGAAATAAGTAAATCGTTCGCAAACACTATCAAGATCATTTTATGCATTCCAAAGCCTTCGGAATAATTTTATGGATACCATTTCACATTGAAGATCGTACTTCAGAAAGACGTCCAGAAATTTAATATTTTGTCTGAGCGAGACGTTTATATACGTCGTTAGCCCATAAGAGGTTTAAGTCGTATTGTAGCTTTAGTGTCAAAGTTTTGCATTATTGAATTCAATACATTGTAATTTTATCGAGTGGGCGCGATGAAAATGATGATGAGATAGTGGATTGCATACATTAAAAGTTTGAGAAGCACTGCTGTAAAAGGAATACAGTTGAATTCATTATATTTCAAACAGCGGTGGAAGGAGCATTTTGCTCCTTCCTTTTATTTATTCTTTTATTATAATTTGTTCCATATTATACATATTTTTTAAAAAAATTAATAGAACGATTTATTTCTTGCCTGAAATAATGCAATTTTTCATTTGTCAACAGTTTACTTCAATTCCTTCGATGATTGGCCTCTTTCTAAAGTTACTGAATTTTTTAAGCGATGCAGAATTTTAAATTAATTAAAGACATTAATAAATGCATTACCACAACAAACAAGATTTTCCCTCGCAGTTAGCTTATTGTATATTTTAATTCATTTTTAAGGAAAAAATAGAGGATGTTTTCTCTCTTGTATAGCTTCAAATAAAGCCAGTTACATCTTCTCTGTATAGTAATAATTGTATTTATAAATTCCCTTTAATTTTAATTATTTTCATGTAAATGAGACAACGCTCTTCAAAATTTTTTGAAAACTCTAATTTTGGATTTTTTTAAATTTATCTCTTTTTTTATTAATAAAAATTAAGTGTTATTTTCTCTGATATTCCTAAAGCTAAAATTAAAGGAAACAAAAATATTTAGATCACGATTTGTTTTGTATTTTGAAATATAGTTCAAGAATATATAGCAGCAACGTTTAAGAGTTCCGACATCAAGAAAGAAACTCAATAAGGTAAAACCAAAGTATTTGTTCTTCCTTAAGGTATCCGACTACTTGCGACAACTTTTTTGAAAAAAAAGGAGAGATGGAGATCTTTTGTGATTTTTATATTTATTTAGTATATTTTAAGGAAAAAATCCTAAAATTGGTAAAAAAAATTATTATTATTAAAATGGGAAAAACTAGTAAAAATGTACGAAAAATTACATAAACGGGGCCCGCTCTGTACAAAGATTTTATGAAAAAAATTCTCAATTTTTCAATTTTGATGTGTTACTTTGTTATTCCTGTTTGAAGTGACCTTCACGATAAAAGAGATATTTTAATTTTTACAAAAACTAGAGCACTTTATCTAAGTCATTATACGAAATTGCTTAAAAAAACATTGAATATATTCACATAAAGAACTGCAAATTTTGAAATAAAACAGTGATTGATAAATCTGAAGATCAAAACATTTCTACTGTCATGCAGAACATAAGCAAAAAATTTTAGCTAATTATTTTCAAAGCTTTTTGAGCAATCCCGGTCCCCGTTTGAGTTTTTCGAAAAAAACACATTTCGAGTAAAACGCATTTTAAAGTTTGACATCTTGTGTAAAGTTATGGCATTTGCTTTTACTAAAACGCTTGTAGTTTTTGTTCTAGTGGAGGGAAAATAAAGTACTTGGTATTGTTATTAAGTTAATAAAATGCTCTATAAAATAAAGGCATAAAAAATTTGCCAATTTTTGAAAAAAATCATGGTTTTAGGGTAGTCGGATACCTTAAAAATCTGCAGTGAGTTTTTTCAAAACAAAAGTGGAAGACACAAAAAACTATGTAACCATTATAAATATTTAGCTTAAGTTGATGACGCTTGCATAAATTGGTAATAAACATGGAAACAGCACATTAATATAATCTCGAATATCTCTCAAATGCTTAACAAAAAATTTCATTTGCCTTCCACTTAACAGTATAGAAGAAGAAAAAGGCCATCTAAATTAATCTGTGGTGGTGAGTGAAAAGAAGCTCAAAGAGTCTCGACTTTTGAATCGAATTGATTCCGCCACATCGGCAGTTCAAAGACGAAAAGAAGGAAAGTTATTTTTCTGTTCAAAAAGCGTGAAGGGCCTTTGACCATTCAAAGGGATAACTCAGAAAAACGTGAGCAAAATGCGGAGATAAATCCTTCAGCTGATCCCGATAGCAAACAAGAAACGTTTCAGATATGCTGCTGCGAAAAATCAAAAAGTATTCTATTCTATGTTTTCCATGGAAAGAAAAAACATACAGCATAAACTAAAAGAGATGCCCTGATTATAAATTTTCATTACAAAATACCTATTGAATGGTATGTCCTTAAATAGGTCAGTTTTATTATTATTTATTTATTTTTGCAGTGAATAGCGAAAAATACTTCAAAAGTGATTCAGAGGAACATTTGTGAGAAAACCATCATTTTTGCCGAAATGGCGACGATTCAACCGAAATTGCTTTGGTTTCACGAAATGAAATCACACGTTAATGCTTAGCATAAATTTTGACTTTGTTATGGAAGCAAACCTCCTGGTGAAAACCCAATAAAGATATAGTATGAATTGTCACAAATATATTTGGTAGAAAAATCTTCATTAAATACTTACATTGCATGTGTATAAAGTGCAAAACATGTTAAAAAATACTTGGCGGAATCTGAAGTACTGCTTAGACATTCTTCGAGCTACCAGAAGAGCACACATTTAAATTTAGTAAATTAAATGGTCTTAAAAAATACATACAATATATCGAAAGAAAACATCTGCCAAACTATAATAGTTTTAGGACAATAAATATCTCAAATCAGTGCAAGACTTTTGGTTCACCCTGTATTTTTAAGTGTATTTTTCTATCAAATAATTTATTTTACTGTCTTGAACTGAGTTTTATTTAAATGCAGCTATAAAAGATTTGCAAAACTAAAACTTTTAGTTATAATTTAAGTTCATTTAAGTCAAACTCGTGAATAAGAAGCAAACTTCCTAATGAATAGTTTAGTATTCACTATAAAAGTATTCCACGCAACTGATAAAAATGATATTTGTGGTCCTCCTTAATTCATGGAAGTTATTATGTAGAAAATAAAAATTATTTCCATCATTTAGAAGACAAAATGTATTGCATCTAGCTTGGATAGTTAAAATTTAATTTCTATTCGAAATATTTTTAAAATACCTAAATTTCGCACCTATTTTTAAATATTGAAGTAGTCTACATAAGTTTAAATGCATCACGTGTGTTTTTATATGAGCCTTAATGTGATCAACTTTGGTATAAACCAGTCTTCTCAAACTTTCAATGCTTGTGACTCAAATTTTAATCATAATTTTCATGGAGCCCCCCTCCTTACAGTAACAATGTTTTGAATTCAATAATATTTTGACGCTAAAACTACAATACGACTTTAATTATAGACTGTACAACATAAGTATTAAATTTTGCATATATTTTTGAATATGACAAGCCCATGGGGTCACATTATCTCAACTTTTTATTGATGAATTAATGATCAAATACATTGTGCAGTAATAATACACTTATAGTATATAATTGTAAACGTGTATTTTTTTATTATCTCAGAATGTATTTTGTTTTGTTTTGATTCCTTTCAGTAAATTAATAATATTTTAAATATTTATTTTAATTTTTGACTTTTTGATATGATCGCGCCCCTTGATAGGATTACCACGCCACGATAGGGGGCACTCCCCACAGTTTGAAAAACGCTGGTATAAATTTTTTCAAAATTTGAAATTTGAACAAGTTTAAGACGAAATGAGCAAATCTGCTGAAAAGTTCATCATCAGAATCAAAGAAATAAGCATTCGTCATGTGAAATTTTATGCATCTATATATATAATTTTCACTACCACAAGCATCCTATGCAATTTCGGTACATATCATTTGATATTACTTTGGATAAATGCAGTAATATAGAACCTTCTGATTAAATCTGTTTCTTCCCCTCTTTGGTGTCTCACCTCTCTGTGGCTGATCTTCAATTTCCATTTAAGCTTTTTCCTCGTTCAGGTGAGCTGATGGAATATTTGTTCTGCTTTCTACATTTTGCAGCAAGCTTTATTGGATTTCCCCTCAGCATCTGATGATTCATATTAGAGACTCTAAGGACACGTAGATGGATGAGCAGTTCTTTGTAAACTTTATTAGTGAATTATTTCCTTATTGGCATTTCAAGTGGCATGGAAGTGACCATTGGTCACTCTTATTCAAGATATGATGAGTATATGTCGCAGGTAAATGTTGATATTAAGAATTTGATCAAATACTTAAGGGATAGAATATCTTGACGGGATGTGTTAAAATGACGTCTCTTCAATGTCATTTCCCTGATGAAAGAAAGGGATTTGAACAACTCCCTGACCTGGTTTAGTAAAATGATAAAATAATATTGTCAAGAGTTTAAAAGTGTTTATTTAACAAATATGGTGCATTATTAAACGTAGAGTAAGTAATGCAGCAATAGTCAATGAAATACAAATTATAATTAAACAAATAATTAGAAAATTATGCTGGTATTTTTAAGTGTAACATCTTTCTTCTAGTTCGAGTAGATGGGAGTGATTTCGTGACTTAGCCTTTCCCCTCACCCTTCATAAGTTCTTTACTTATCATAGGCTGTTTTGGGCAGGGCAGGACTTACGCACTAAAATATCAATCCCCATGTTAATCCTTCTGTGCTATTTTTTTAAAGATATGGAGTTGATATTTAGGAGATTGATAGTACTAACTGTTTGGTTAGGAATTGCAAGCACTCGACGCCCCTCAAGGTGCCCCCCCCGGACAGGATTTTGTCAATGCAAATCCTGACTAATTCACTTCCTCATTTCACTAAAACAGATCACAAATTAGTTCAAATTCCTTCCTTTCATCAGGGAAATGACATTTTTTTCCCTTCTTTATTCAAATATTTTTTTAAAAAACTCATCTTGTAGTGAAATATCTTTGTAATCACTTTAAACTTATTTTGTAAAAAGTAAATATAAAAATAATTGAGTCAATTCCTACTTAGGCCAACAAAGAAAATTTTATTTTAGTGATTTTTTATTAAATAATTCCAATTAATATGAATATCAATACATATGACAGAATCCCAATATTAAGTGGCAAAATAGCAAGCGAATTACCTTGCAATGACCAATGTACACTGTCACCGCACTCTATTGCCTTCATTCGGAACAAATTAAATTTTTTTCTCCCACATAAAAGTAAAGTTAATTCATTAAATTTAATTAATGAATTAATATTTGAAAAAACTTTATTATCATCAAGCGTCATCTACTACAACTTTAAAAATGTGTATTTGAGTTTGAGTGGATGAACAAAATTATTTTATTAACGATTGAAAATGTGAACAATATATATATATATATATATATATATATATATATATATATATATATATATATATATATATATATATATATATATATATATATATATATATATATATGTATATATATATATATATATATATATATATATATATATATATATATATATATATATATATATATATATGTCATGATTTTGAAGACAGAATCAGATTAAAAGTTAGAAAAAGGGACGGTCTTTATTCAACCAATTCTACATCTGTTCTGATACCGAGAGAGAGAAAAAGCACGCCATGGGGGGTTTCAAGTGGATAACACTTGAAAAACATATGGTAAGTATCGCTGCTTTGAAGAAGGTGCTTGCAAGTTAATGCTGACATATGTTGACTATTAAATCTAACGATCTGGAATTAGACATGTTTATTGGCTAGGCCATATGTTCGGAAGAAATAAATGGGTAATTAGTTTGATACTTGAATATGGGGACTGAGAAAGATGAGTCAAGTGCTAGATAGGGAATTTAATTTTTAATCTAATTAAATTATCCTTACATATATATATATATATATATATATATATATATATATATATATATATAAGCTTTTAAATATAACAAAATGATGGGCAGATTTATCTTTAATTACAACAATAGTTCTCCCTCTATTAATATAGAAGATTGTATATGTAAAAACTATAATGATTTTATTGATGGTCATCATAAACATGTAGTTACTGGCAACTTAGACATAATCATTGATAATATTTTAAAAGATATAATGAGTAAAGGCACTACTTTTTTAGATTAAATATTTCTAATTACAACAATACTGTTAAAAACAAATTATTAAAGATATAGATAATTTTATTACAAAATCTGCAATTAAATTTGGACTACCTATTGAGGCATTTGATGAGTATAAGTACAATATTTTAAAAGACCTTATGAATTTTACTTATCATTCTCAATATGTAACTACTTTTAAAGATATAAAACATAAAATTTATGAATTACAAAAGAATTTTATCATAGTTTACATTGATAAAGTACCTGGTAACTATGCTGTGATTTGTAAGTATTTATATTATAATATTCTTTATGATCACTTTCTAAATAATGGTTCTCTTAAAAAATTAGTTTTGTCACATAATGGAATTAGTAATCGTTTTATTGCTATTTATAAAAAATTAGGTTATTGTATTCCTAAAATTAAGTATCCATATATTTTTTTAACTCCAAAATTCCATAAAAGTCCGGTTAAATTTAGAACTGTGACAAACGGTTTTAGAATATATATTACTACAGCAGGCAAATTACTTCATAATATTATACAAAACTTTATTAATCAGCAATGTAATAAAGCTATAATTAAAAATAGTAAAGAGATTATAGATTTTTTTTAATAATAGAAATATTTATTCAGTTCATAGTTATGACTTTGAAGATCTTTTCAATTTCATTGATTTATATGATATTATTAAAGTAATTTTAGAAAACCACATTATTAATAACCTTAATATTAATTTTAACAAATTTAAAACTCTCATAGATTTTGTCTTAATAGAAAATTACATCAATTTTAATGGTTCTTTATATAAACAAGAGAAAGGACTCCCACAAGAGGGCCCAGCTAGTAATAGTTTGGCTAATCTTTATTTACATTTTTATGATTATAATTATGTTATTAATAATGACTACTACATTTTTAGATACATTGATGATTTAATTATTTTTGGTAAAATTTATAATTTAAATCCCATTATTAATTTTTATCCGTCTTACTTAAACTTAGTTAAAATTAATAATAATCCAATTAAAACAAATTACCTAGATGTATCACTGTATATTAAGGATTTGAAACTACATAGTAATATTTATGATAAAAGAGATGCCTTTAATTTTAATATCATCAAAGTGCCTTACTGGAATTCTAATTTATCACACAATATCTATATATAGAAATATTATTTTTAACTATATTTATCAGAATAATGTATTAGTTAGCGATAAAGCTAATATTTTTTTTAAATCTTAAAAAAAATTTTTAATCACTGTATTGAACATGGATATCCTGCTAACTTTCTTTGTATTTATATTTATAATGGTTTTTTATGATACAATTTGTATTACTGTAATTATTTACTGTTATTATGTTTTGTAATGATTTTTTTAAATTTAGACAATATCTAATTTATTCTACAATTATTAAATAGATGGCGCCACATGCTTATTAAAAAAATTTTAATATATATTTTTTGAATTTCTTTTATATTTTACACTAATTTTTACATAATTATTATTTTTATGATTTTTTAAAAGTATATATATATATATTTCTTATTATCGTATCACAGTTAATTTTATGCGGTTCTGCTCTCACCCATCGTATTTGGCGGGAACACGTTACTGCACTCTTGGCCATCGTTTACACTCCGAATTAGTAGGTTATGTTTTTGCTCCTATGTTATTTAGTTTAATGATTTTTTAATATTTAAATTCTACATATATAATTCTTTCCTTTCCTCTTGGTACATAGTATGACAAATTACAGGTGAAGGTTGGCTGGCCGCAAAACTTGTTTAAACCTGCAATCCTGGTTTCTAAGGCCAGGAGTTTGTCATTATACTATGTGCCTTCTTCCTAACTTTAGTTATCTTAGGTATATAACTATATGTTTATTTTTATATTTTGTTTATATATTTGTGTATATGTATATATATGTGTATGTATATGTATATAATTTTATATTAAAATTTTTTTTATTGGATATTGGATTATATATATATATAGAGAGAGAGAGAGAGAGAGAGAGAGAGAGAGAGTGAAGTGAACTGATAGTAGAATTTTTTTAAAAAAAGCTCTTTATTTTTATATTTATAAAAAAAAAAATATTTCTACAAAAATAAAATACAAAAAGTTCATTTGTTGTCAATGATGAAGGATTTTAGGTACCGTTTAGGGGCAATATTACTGATGAATGTAACTTAACAAGCATCAAATTAGGAATTTGCTTCAGAGTTTGCATTTGCATTGATAGTTATCTACAATTAATGCCGACCTCAAGAATTTTAACGGGATGTGCTTGGTTCTAAGTTGACAAGTAATGTATTTTTGGTATACCAGTTAGGTATTGTTGAAGACAAAGATATTCCTTATAAACATTAAAATCCTCTTTGAAATATAGGTGATTCAGTAAGAATACATGCGATGAAATGTCCAAAGTCTTTACTATTTCCGAAGATTCCGCACTCATAATAAGATTTTTAAGACATTAAGTATGAAAAATCCATTTAAATAATCACAGACGCAAACATATCGCAAATACATTTTTTTACCAGTTAGCCTTAATTTATGAAGGGAAGACAAAAAATACTCCATACAACAGATAATTATAACGAACTTATCTGATGAAACTTTCACGGAGGAAAAACTACTACTACATCTTCCTAAACATTAGCAAATTTAGAAGACATTCCATGAAATTGACTAACTGTTAGCAATATTTACTCAGGCAGAATACGATACGACGAAAAAACTGCTGATCTTATTTATATTGTTCCCTTTTATATAAATCACTTGACATAGTACTGTACATCTTCATTTCTCTTTCCCTCTTTAACAAAATGACAGCTAAATACTTTCAATAGCATTAAATAAAATCCTCAAGTTAGTTTTAAGAATGAAACCTCTCACAAGACCGCCCATTACACAGGTAGAAATGAAACTTTTTAATTTAGAATGCAAAAAATTGCTCTATTTTAATTACTTTATACATCTAATATATATTAAAAATGTGAAAGTTTGTGAGGATATTTGTGGGTCTTTCACACAAAAACAACTGAATGGATTTTAATGAAACTTACAGTAATATAGCTTATACATCAGAATAACACATAGGCTATAATTTATAAACATATTGTGAGAAGTGTCCAAAAAATAACGATATTTGTCAAGTAATTAGGAAAAAATTCTGCCATCTGCGAGCAATTCTGGCGTGCACTGCAAAAAAGCCCACGTCAGCATATATCTATCTTTTGTTTGCGATAAACTCTTTTTGTTTTGGCTACGCTAGGGGCTCGCTTCTAATTAATTCCTGTGATCAGAATAATGCCTATTTTTTTATTTCAAATTAAAACTAAGTTTTGAAGGGAGAGGTTGTTATAAATGTCTTTTATTTAAATGTTTTTATGATTTTATTATGCACATTTGGTAGTAAGAAATTAATCTTTTTTTCAAAATAAATGCTTTTATCGGCTCTGGTACTTAAAGTAAATAAACTTTGTCTTTCCCACTACATCATTTGGACATATTTGCATAGTTTGTTTGTGGTTAGTAGTTAATTATAACGCTATAATTTTAATTAAATAGGCGGATATTGCAATTTTAAGTATAAAAATAATTATAACTACTGTCCTGTATTTTTTGGAGTGAGTGAATATTAACGTCGCACTGTTCAGCTACACGAGGGTTTGTGGCAACGTATCATGTAATTTTGAACCATGGTCAAGTGACGACACCTGAGCTGGCAGCCCCTTCTCCTAACTACCACACCACGCCTTACTTAGAAGGAATATTCTACCAATACTTAGCAGGAATATACTTTGAAATCCACTCTTCCAAAATATATGGCAGCACGGGTTCTATGATGAGTATTTAAGCGGGGAAGCCGAATAGTTTTGTAGCAGATATGGCGTTTTCAGCGGATTGCAAAGATTATTATTTTTGGCCGAAAAAATAGTTTATGTCAAAATTTAAGTGTCTTATGTTTGTGTATGTTAGTGAAGACATTGGAAAATGATTTCCTTACTTATTTTAAGTGAACGGTGTACATAATTAATTTTGCAGTGGAATATCTTTAATTAATTTATTAGCTGTAACGGATTAAATTTTCCAAAGTGGAGTATTTTGTTTATGTATATCCCTTAATTTTAAATGTAGTGATCCAAAAAAAAATATTGTATGAAAAAAACTGCAGTAAATCAGAATGTGGTTGGATAAAGTATTAACATGCATCGCATCCCTACACGGCGGGTCTTACAAAGCTCTAATAAAGCTCGAGCTACGAAAGTAGCTTGACATTTGCCAACTTGACTCTATCGTTAATATTTCTTTATGTTTTTCATTGAATCGCCATTATAGTTTAAGAAACGGCGTTGCTTGCGAATATTACAATTTTAAAATAAAATAAATGCAACAGAAAGTAATATTAATGTCACTTTCGTATATAAATTCTTTACACTACTTTAAGCGTTCATTACGCAAAGCTTTTAACAATGCGTTACTTTTGCTCAGCAGAGATCAGCTTAGGGAGGTATTTTGAAAAATTGACCCTCAAGAGTGTTACGAGGAATTATAAATAAAAAAATCCTTTTTATCAGCTATTAGATCTACGTAGTTAAAATTTAACAAAGGTGTTTTTTTTCCTTTCTTTTTTTTTTGTTTAGCTGAAATATGCTTTTGTTTAATTTGCAATTCACGTAAAATTAACTCATTAAAAACTTCTTTTTCCTTCAATCTGTGTTGTTTAATTTTTCAGTTCACCCGTGCGAAGAACGGGTATACCAGCTACTTTAAAATACATTATCTTATTAAAGAAAAGTTTGAAACTTATTCCGTATATTTTAGGGGAACTTCAATACTTCTGAAATCAGTTAACAAGGTAGGCGTTTTTGTGACACATCTAAAATAAGTTATAATACTAAATTAACACTTAGAAAGGCTTAAAAGCAAACTTTACGTTAACATCAAAATAGTTTGTGAAGATTTTGAAATATATGTAAAACAAATAGTTATAATATTAATTAATATATGTATATTCAACATCTTCTACCTTAAGAAAGTTGTAGTTAAAGACAAATAAAGTGACACGTCAAAGTTTTAACCAATATTTGATCGTTCACATTTGTCACTAGTGATAGTCTCTTAAAATAAGGCACCCATTGAGTGAGAAAATATGTACTGCAATGTGTCATCATAGTTTTTTTAGAGAATTAGAAAGAAAATTTTGAATAAAATGGTACAAAATAAGACTAAACTAAGAAATGCCCCTAATTTTTATTTTTTATTCAGTTTGAATGTATCTTTCTTTTTAATTCAGAAATATATACTAATATCAGTAAAATAAAATCCTTTTCATGTAAATTCCTTTCTCTTCTTGAGAGTTGGTTGGTGTTCCGGATAAGAATATTTTTCTCTGGAATTGATACAACGCCGCTCCCTCTTTGAACCTTTCAGCTGCTGCAAACATCAGTGAGAGTTGAGCAAACAGAAAGCTGCTGGCGATGAGAAAGCGTTTGCTAAAATCAACACCAAAAGTGTAAAACACTCTGGAGCGATTGCTGTCCAGATATAAAGATAAATATTATCGAAACAAGAGAGATGGTAAATTGTGTGTCTGCTTTACATCCCTTTTTATTCGCTTCTGGACAATAACTCCATTTTTTTTCTTTTCGGGTTTGTTTCAGTCATTCACATGATTTCCAATATTTCCTGCAGAAATTCTTCTCTGATTGTATTTTGAATTCTTGAATTGAGTCATTTCTTTAGTCTTTATACTTAAATGCAAACCTTACTTTGTTTCGTGCGTACATTGACAACCTAGTAGCATATGATTGTAACTTGTTGTCTAACTTCCAGGGACTTCGCCATTTCGTGTTGTTCCTTAGTACAAGGTTTCTCAAGCTGTAGGTGCTCCCTCTCCCCCTAGAGGTACAGGAGCATTTTGAAAATTCAAAAATAAAACATTTAAAGTAAGTGTTAATTTAACGGAAGGAAACAAAACAAAATACATTCTGTCATATTAAAAAATAAAATGCACATTTACACCGATATACTAATAAGTGTGTAGTGTTTGACTGTAGATTCCTTAGGAGTTGGCGATGTTTCCACACCTGTGGATACGGAGAGGTTGCTTTGTTTTGAGGAAGAGGATTTTTGACCCCGGAGAGTACAGTCAGGGAAGATAAAAGTCCCTTGTGTTTTGGAAGCGGGAAGCGCTGAACTGTTTTTGGGGTGAAGGAAATTGAATTCCTTCGATTAGATCGACGCACAGGCGTCGTCTGGTGTAATGAAAAAGAATAGAGTTTCTTGGAAAAGTCTTAGCACGATGGGCATTGTAGTTTGATTGTTGTTTGATTGTAGTATTTAATCAAGAGAATTGTACTTAATCAAGATAAATTATGCGCAGTTGTTGATTATATGGAGAAATATTTAAGAAAGAAAAAAGTAATTACAAAGTGTATCAGTTCAGTCACTGGCGTAGCTAGTCCTAAGTAAGTCCCGTATCAAAATTCCTTGGATTCCTTTTTATGGGCTCTCAACGTTTTATGATTTATTCTTGCACATTTTGGGAGCCCTGAAGCTTGGAGGGCCTGCATCATTGATACGGTGGTAGTTACGCCTCGGAGTTACGTTCAATGTATTTGATAGTTTATGTATCAATACAAAATTATAAACAAGTTTAATAATAACTAGCGACTCCCGTGGGCTTATCATACACAAAATTTAATCTTAATAATTTTTACTGTTTATAATTAAAGTCATATTGCATCATCAATTAGCGTCAAAGGACATTATTATTGCATTCAATACACTGTTATTGTATGGGGGCGGGATGAAAATTATACCGGCAAATTGGGTCGTAAATATTGAAAGTTTTAGAAGCTTTGCCGTAGTGCATGTTAGTATTTAAATTTTAGTATTTCACATAGTAATATTTAAATACATATAAATCAATTAAATAACGCTTTCCTCTTCTAATTTAATTATTTTGAAAAATGAAAGCCTACAAGATAGATATTAACACTAGATTGCCCGAAGAAGTCATTTTGATCGTTTAATTTGTCATTAAATTTCAATTACAAAAACCATTATGTATATAATGATACAATTTCTTAGAATTTTTAAAATATATATTTTTTTTTTCAAATGAAGTAATTTTTTTACTGTTAACATTTACTAATAACTTATTATATGACTGTAAATAATATAAAAATAATAAAAATTAATTTTAACAGATTTCTTTACACATTAGTTATTCAAAAACCAAACGTATAAATTAAGAATATCTTTTTTTTTCTTTATTTTAAACTTAACTTAAAGTCTAATTCGAATCTTTTGAATCTTCTAAAGCATGTGATTTATAAGGTATCCGACTACGTTCGGAATTGTAATTTTACAAAAAAGCGTACAAACGAATATTTTTTTAAAAAATATTTAGTTTTTTTTAGATCAGAATACACGTATAAAATTGTTTTAAGAATTTTATTGCAGTAAAAAATTACCGAAATGCAATATTTTGGCAAAAAAATGAATTTAGTGTTATTTATTTTAAAAATGTTCTCCCTTTATGAAAATTGCCTCTATAATAATAATATTTTCTTATACACATAGCTAAGACTTCTCCAGAAGAGAGTCTGAACTAGGATTTTATAAAAATTCACATTATTTCCAGAGTTACAACCAATTGAAATAATTATCGGTGTTTTTTGTTCAAATTTCCCCACTCTGATGTATTAAAAAATGAATAAATCCACTTTTAAGTTAAATATTTCAAAAACTCTAGTCCAGACTCTGTACAGAGGTCTGAGCATTATATAGGCAAAATATCAGTATTGCAGAAGCATTTCCCATAAAAGGAGAATATTTTGAAAATAAATAATTCTAAGCTAATTTTTTTGCCAAAATATTGCTTTTAATTAACTTTTTATTCTAATAATATTCTTAAAACATTTCATACTTGTATTCTAATCTAAGTGACACTAACTATTAAAAAATATTAGTTTTTACGCTCTTGCAAAATCACGATTCCGAAGGTAGTCGGATAACTTAACCGATTCGTAGACATGCATTTTATAGCACCTCTAACAACAAGGCAAAAAAAATTATTATTTCTCCATGGGCATTCAAAAAGAAAATATTGTTAGTAAAAATCATTTTACTGGTTGAATGGTTTCAAGGATTAATAACCAAAATGAGAAAAGAGTTTTGAATTTGACATGTAATATTTCTTCATGTAGAAGCTTTTGAACGTACTATTAAATATTGCATCCGCTTAAGTTATCCGACTACGTTCAGAACTGTGATTTTAAAAAAGCCCATTAATGTTTAGTTTTCATGATATTTAGTGTCTCTTAGATTAGAATACATGCATAAAATTGTTTTAAGAACATATTGACAAAAAAATTTATTTAAATAAAGTATTTCGGGAAAAAATTAACTTAGAATAACCTTTTTCAAAATGTTCTACTTTTGTGAAAAATGCTTCTAAAATAAGAATATTTTGCTTACATAAAGTAAAGACTTCTCCAGAGAGTCAGGACTATATTTTTTTAAAAAAAATCACATTATTTTCAGGGTTACAACCAATTAAAATAATTATTGGCATTTTTTTTCTTAAAATTTCTCCCTTCTGTTGTCGTAAAACATGGATAAACCCATTTCTAAGTTATATATTTAAAAATTCTAGTTGAGCCTCTGAACAGAGGTCTGAGCTATATACAGGCGAAATATTATTATAATAGAAGAAGTTTTCACAAAAGGAGAATATTTTGAAAATGGGTCATTCTATGTTCATTTTTTGTCAAAATATTGCACTTAAATAATTCTTTATTGTAATACTATTCTTAAACAATTTTATATTCATTTTCTAATCTAAGTGACACTAAATATCATAAATATTATCAATTTATACTCTTTTGCAAAATCACGACTCCAAACGTAGTCGGTTACCTTAAGTAGCCAATGAATTGAAATGATATCCATCAATTATAAGCAGCTATGGATATTTTAGATCGAATTGTCAAAACTCTTTTTTTTAGAATTTTAAAAAATATATATTGAAAAATAATCGAATTATATTCAAAGAGTTAAAGAAAACTTTTTCTGAGAAGTTTTGCTTCATCTCTTCAGAAGCCATTTCGTTCATTTCCAATTCATTCATGTTCATTAGGTAAATTTCCGAGTCATTTATTGACTGAAAAATGTCCGAGAAACATTTCTGTGAGGTACACCTTAAAAATGAAATATATTTATTCAAAATAATTCACTCGCACCGATGAATTTCCAAATAATCCATTCCATCTTGACAGCAAAGCTTAATCCCTGCACAGAAAAGCATTACATGTTCCTCTGAGTGTTCATTTTTCGTTTCCACACTGATAAGAGATAAATGTTGTTTCTTTTTACTCGTTTATATACATTGATGGGGAAAAAATTTCAGCACCAAGAAAGATTATTTTAGACTACTGAAACCTTATAGAAATACATTTGTGTAGGTAATATATTGAATTGATATTAAAGTTTCAAAATCACAATTTAAGAATACCAGGACATGCTCGAATGAGCAAAATTCCAAAAATAAGACGTTTTGTTTATAAGACACATATCTTTAAAATTTTCCAGTGGAGCTTAGATTTTTTTGTGATTTTATATAATAAAAATATTTTAATCATTCTGTAGAAACACAAAAATTATTTTTTAGGTATTTTTTTTCTGTTTATTTTAAGTTGGACATAATTTTTGAGACCTCATAATTCATGCTTATGTTTACGTACCATTTTTTAAAAAAGCATCTTTTAAATATGTAAAATACTTTTTGCACATGTATAAAACAATACACAAAATTTAGTGAATCTATTTTTAGTACAATATACAGATAGTTTCGTTAAAAAAATTATAAATTTGGTATGTATAATTTTGAAAATTTATATTTTTTCTACCATTTTCAAACATAAAAATATTCTTTTAATAACTATGTGCTACTTTGATCTAAAAAAACAGGCTCACTATATGCACAGGTGTCCTGTATAGAAGTATAAAAATTTGAAACCACATATAGTGCAATAGTTTATTTTTTTAAGTGTACCTAAAAGTAAAACATTATGCTTTAGAGAAAATTGAAAAAACTAAACATTTGTAACTGTCAATTACTTTTTTTCACATTTTAAAGTTATTTTATCAACGAACATATTAGTATACAAAAAATTTAGATTTAGAAAAATATGCACTATTTTTTAATACTAAAATTGAAAAATTGATTTTTTCAAAGTGTATGATGCCCTGGTTTTCCTCAAAGGGAATGCGAGAAGAGCCATTTCAAATGTGAAATGATGTATCATTAATAGCCGGTGTGACCGTTAGAACTTTGATTTCATTGTTTACAAACATGCATTCAATGTTGCGTAAAGGTACGGGATATTAGTTCGTGGAATGGAATAACATGCCTGCTGTACTTAGTCGGATCATATAAGAGTGTGAATTCAGGCTATGAATGACGCGCGCGTGCTAGAGTCGGCTTAAAAAGATGTCCCATTGGTACTCCATTGGAGGTGATGACCGTTAGACATCTTTGATTTCATTGTAGATGTGTAGACCAAGTAAACATGCCGATACTCTGTAGAGCAGAGCTCACCAAAGTGGTAGTCCGTGGACCACCAGTGGTCCGTGAAAATTTCACTGGTCCCCAGATAAAGGTGGAATATACTCACTCATTACGTTACGTTATGTTTTAAGATGCATTGATTGTGTTCTTAGATCACAGTCGTTTTTATAAGTATATTTAACACCTAAAAATTCCCATTAGTGCTCCACGAGATTTAAATTATGAATTTAGTGGTCCGCGAGGCAGCGTTTCTCAAACTGTGGAGTGCCCCCTGGAGGGGCGTGATAACTTAACGAGGGGGGCGCGTACATATTGAAAAGTCGAAAACAAAAGCTTATTTGAAAAAAAAATTATTTTTTTACTGAAAGTAAGCAAACAAAATATATTCTGACATAATAAAAAATAAAATACACATTTACATTGACGTAATACACTTATAAATATATCAGTACTGCACGATGTGTTTTGCAATTTATTTCAGAATACTAAATTAAGAGCAAGTTTTTATAATTGCCAGTGACCCCATGGGCTTAAAAAAGTAACACTTATCCTGATAATTTGTACGTTTTAAAACTAATTACTTTACTGCCGATTTAAAGCAACGTGATTCAGTCCCCAATGCCACCATTTTCCACGTAGGCACGTGTATTTGATGTATTGAGAGGAGGGGGGGCGATTCTCGCAATAAGGAAATTCTCTGAAATATGTGAATCCTTCCCAAACCCTACCAATGTCCTTTTATTACATTGTAAAGCCTTCGGAATTTTTTATGGATAGCAGTGCACAGAAAAGAACGTATTTCGGAAAAACGTATATATACGTCCGGAACAGTTAACGCTTTGACTGAGAGAGACGTGTATATACGCCTATGACACTTAAGACATTAAATTCGTGTTGTAGTTTTTGCTTAAAAGTATAGTATCACTGAATTCAATACATTCTTATTGTATGAAAGGGGGCGCGATGAAGATTCTGATTGAATATTGGGTCGCCAACATTGAAAGTTTGAGAACACTGTCATGAGGTCAAAAAATTTGGCGACTGCTGCTTTAGATCATACTGGCTTACAATAGCAGTATGAGGATGCACGTTATGCTGTTGAAAATACCCCTTTGAATAATGTTCATCCATGGCAGAACAAGAGGTTAAATCACCAGACTGATGTACAAGTTTCAATCAGGGTACATGAAATAGCCGCAAGAGTGCTCCAGCTATCAGCTATCATAGAAAATTCCTCCCTTTAGGTGCCAGCCCACCGTGAAAGAATACAGAAAAGTATAATGAGGCTGACCTGGCCGTGATTGGTGATTTTGTGAATTAGTACCCACTGATTGTATTGCGGCTAATCCAGCCTCTCTAAATTAATCCTAGGTTGTACAATTATTTTGTCTCTGTATATTGAATTATTACAAATGAAAATTCCTGAAATTGTAATCATTATTAACTCTAAAGGCTAAAAAATAGCATCCCATTCATGCACTACTCTTTCAAATCATAAATTGTAAGAACATACAAATACTTTTAAGGTATCCGACTACGTTCGGAAGCGTGATTTTCAAAAGCGCACAAAGGAATAATTTTCATGATATTTAGTGTCACTTAGATTAGAATGTATGCATAAAATTGTTTTAAGGACATTTTGACAAAAAAACCTTATTTAAATACAATTTTTGGAAAAAAAATTAACTTGGAATAATCTTTTTTCCAAATATTCTCTTTTTGTGAAAATTGCTTCTATTAGAATAATATTTTGCCTTATATAGCTCAAACCTCTGTTCAGAGTCTCAACTAGAAGTTTTGAATTATATAACTTAAGGGGAGTTGGAAACCTCTCTCTTTCTCTATACTGACAATGTTAAATTGGCTGTTTTCGATGTACCTTTTCTCAAAATCTGTTTTATGTACATGCTTGAAATTTTTCATACTATTAAAGTACACCTCTCTCATTATACTAAAATGAGCTTTTAGCTAATTTTGAATTTTTTAATAAATTATGAAATATTTTATCAAACATTGCGAAATTTGACCCATTTTTTACTTAAAAAATTTGTAAAAATTAAATTTTTGAGTTTTTTACAAAAAGCTCTTTTAGTATATATTAGACATCATTATAAATAATTCATAAAAAATTTACATACCTGTGAACAGTAGTTTCTCAGAAAAGGTACATCGCACATTAAAATTTACATTTTGAGATAAATTCAGTTTAATGTATACAGTGAGACTTCTAATCTACTAGGAAATAAAAAAATAAAAGGCTCAATTTAAAATAAAAGATACATGTTTTGGTTTATATCAGTCGTTACACTTTTAAGCAAAAACAAAGTAATATGTTTACAATTTTCGCCATTAAAATGGGCGTGGCCCAAATTCAATGATTATTTAAAAATACGTTTTAAGGGCTTCTAAATACCCTAGAGATTAAAGTAAGGTATTTTTAGAAAGGTTAAAATCTATACAGTTTGAAAATGTAAAAATCTCAAATTGTCAAAAAAATAAGATTTCAGCTTTCCAACACCCCTTAAAAGTGGGTTTATTCATATTTTACGACAACAGAGGGGAATAGTTTTAAGAAAAATACGCGAATAATTATTTCAATTGGTGGTAACTGTGAAAATAATGTAAATTTTTCAAAAATTCTACTTGAGTCTCTGTAGAGAGTCTGAGCTATATACAGGCAAAATATTATTATAATAGAACAATTTTTCATAAAAGGAAAACATTTGGAAAAAATATTATTCTAAGTTAATATTTTACCAAAATATTATATCATGGAAATTATCCATTTATGCGCTTTTTTAAAATCACCGTTCCGAACGTAGTCGGATACCTTAAACGTATTTTGCTTTGATCGGGACTCGAGGATTTTATACAAACAGTCTCAAAGAGCAAGACAGTTCTTAACGAGTGATGGAAATTTATTGTTGAAAAATAATCCTTGAAATGTAGGATTCAGCATCGAAGTTCGGAAAATAAATCCCAGAAGGCCTTGACACCTTCTCCGGTGGCCAGACACAACTATGTGTCGAAAATACACAAGTATGTTAAAGATTATTCACACAAGCTCTCACTCGTATTACACAACAACCGGAGTAGTAACTAATCGCTGGTCGACTCTTCACAGGCAAATCAATGCTTCTCTGCAATAGTCAAAACAAGAATAACTCAGTTTCAGCGAGCGACTGCCTATAAATAGACCCCACAGATCTTTCCAGAAAGGCCCTTATACTTCGTAGATCGTGATATTTGTAGATTTCTACAACAATTTCCAGATGAATGAATAGGGTCACGAACTTGCCAAAAATGGTCACAAAAAAGGGCCGCAAACATAGTCACCAAAAATGATGCCAACTTGGCTCTATCGCCACGATTTCGTCAAGTTCCCATTGAATCGCCCTTATAATGTAAGGAATGGTATTGCGAGTATTAAAATTTTAGAATAAAATACATACAACAGAGAGTAATATAAACGTATTACTCAACATAATATAAATTATTTACACTTTTTTAAGTATTCATTAAGCAAAATTCATTCCCCTCAGGGGCTCATCTTCTTTAGGTGAGTACGGGTGTCACAATCCCGAGGTGTCCTAGTAATCTTTTCCTTTTCTTAAGGAGTTTTCTGTTTTCGGTAAACACGGGTGTCACGAAACCGGAGTACTCTAGTGATCCTTCTCTATTTTCAACTCTCTTTCTTGTCAACAACTTTACTCTTTCAATCTTCCCTATTCTAGACTACAGATAAACAGTTTTTAAATGTATACACGATTAGCTTTCTAAATTTCTTTATTTTCGATTGTATTATAATATTCGTTGTTGTTAACATAGTTTCGTTTTCATTTTGTAATGCGTTAATTTGGTTTCATTCAGTTATTTAATATTATTTTCTTTAATTTCGATATTCGTATCGTGTTTTATAAGCACCATTGGTTTCCCAATCCGAATGTCTGCCGAGTGTGGCGTCCCGTAAAGAGCAAATGGTGTTCTGAGGATAAGTTTTGCATTCCGTTTTACTCACTCTTCGCTGTAGATGGAAGGCAGGAGTGAGTCCACTCCTATCAAAAGGCTGATGATCAATCTCTTCGGCGAAATTGCTGTAAAGCTAGGACTGCAGATAATGGGTGTCAGGTTTACCCATTTGATCTTCACCCTGATGCTGTAGTGCTATATCTTGGGTGTACTCCATGTAATGAGCCTGACTAATGTCAGTTGAGAGGCACACTGTCTCCCTTATTGGACTCCGTGGTGGGGGAAGTGTATATCACACTCGTGGATTCAAGTCAGCTGTACCCGGTATATAAAGGCCTTATTTTACCCAACATTACCATTGATGATATTACAACATATTCATTCTTACTAATTTTGTCATAACCAAACAATGAAATGTCTCGGATGTCTCCATTTACTATTCAGAAAGCCCTGAAATGAATGAGCGGCGATACAAAAGGGGTTAAAAGGCTACAATTTGGAGACACTGTCTCATCAGAACTACACCAGTTTCACAAACGAAATCTTTCTTATTCCTAAAACGTTTTTATGCTGCCCTTTAATGGTTAGTCAGAGATTCGATGTCAGAAATTCAAACGTCAGAGGTTAAATGTCAAATGTCAGAGATTCGCACGTTCTCAAACTTCCTGTCACCGTCTATTGACGTGCTTTGGTTGTGCGTCCACTGGGAATTCTTCCAAGGATTGTACGCTTGAGCCAAAAGGTGTTAAATGTACATAAACTGATCCATTAGATTCAAAACTGAGCCCGAAATAGAAATTAGAAAAACAGATCCAGGAAATTAAAACAAATATAAACATCTCCTGTTTAGAAGAGCGTAAACTAATAGTTCCTCACTTAATCCAAACACATGCTCAAGCTACTAAGCCTTCATCTATAGATACTACTATCCAAACAGATCCCAGAATAACAAATACCTTTTGTCGACTTTTGAAATGTCTAAAACCAACATTTTCTGCCAATAAGAAGTACGTCAACAATTTCTGAAAGCTCCACCTCATTCCTATCAACTCAAACTCATCTACTTCCTTTCACATATTTAGTAATACTTTCCATGTCATGTGTGTGTGTATCTGAGACGATTATTCCCAGTTCTATTATTACTACTTCCACGGTCAGCAGTCTAAATGCCTCGGTATCATCTTTACCATCTAAAGCGCACCTATTTCCTACCAATTCTGACAAATTTGCCACATTGTCAACAGAAATCCAGCCATCTGTCCTTCTACCTCATATTACAGCTGCAACATCCTCTAGTCAACCGTCTGTTTTATCTAAAATTCCAAAAAGTTTAAAACAAAGTTCAAAAAATAGGAGAAAAAGCGAACAAAAGAACAGAAACCGAAACCCGAAATTGTGTGTGAAATAAAAATGACAACCCATAAGCCGAAGGAAAGCTTTGTTTATTATGACTCGGAAGACGAGGATATGATTATATATGATGTAAAGAAAAAATTAACGAATACTGAATTACGGAGTGATTTCTAGCATTTCATGATCCCTACTAGAAATCGAAAGAAATAATTTAACTGATGTTTTCAATTTTCCTTGTCTAGAAATTGAAAATTAACATTTTTTTAAATTTTACATTGGAGCATTTTAATAGTGTGACAGTTAGAAAAAATTTAATACGATTTTAATGAATTTTAGCTCTTAAGCTTACCTTATTAATGCAATGCTTCTCAAACTTTCAATACTTGCAACCTAATTTTCAATCATAATTTTTATCACTCCATGCAATAACAATGTATTGAATACAATAAAAATATACTTTGACTCTAAAACTACCATACGACTTTAATTACTAACCATACAAATTATTAAGATAAGTATTAAATTTTGAAAACGACAAACCCATGAGAGGCACTAGTAATTAGTAAACTTATTTTAATGAAGTATTGTTATATTAATTATCAAAAACATTGTGCAATACTGATACATTTATAAGAATATTATATTAGTTTAAATGTGTATTTAATATTTATTATGTCAGAAAGAATTTTTTTTGCTTCCTTTCGGTAAATTAATACTTATTTTAAATCTTTTATTTTCGACTTTTCAAAATGTTCGGGCCCCACATAAGGATAGTACGTTCCCTAGGGGGCGCACCCTACAGTTTGAGAAACGTTGTATTAATGTTATTATTTGAAATTTTTAACTGTTGTCTTAAACACCATGAGGTTTTAAAAACAACGCTTGGAGCAGTATAACCTAAATCATCCCTTCCCCAATAAACCCCCAAATCACTCACTCACTCACAAAATTCATTATAGTATTTTTTCTATAGTTTAACTTTAGATTCCTCTCGGGGAACGAGAAGTCAAACCAATGAATATTTTAATGATTTCTTGTGCGAGATCTGCATAAGCCACGGAAATATATACAACGGCCCCACTTCCTTTCGATAATTGTTGTTTCTTATTGTGAGAGAAGCGAGATATTTGTTAGGTATCTCATGAAAAATGCATGCATCGAGTCTTTATAGGAGACTGCCCCTTCTTTGATAAACACAATGATCCAAACTTTCTAATTCCCTTCCTAGAAATGCAATTGAATCAAGAGTGTTCGCTATTTCATTTTTATTTCCCTAAAATGATATTTTACAAAGAAGCCTTTTTAAATTTAAATGATTGTTGACATGTGATGATAGTTTGTTATTTAATTAGGAAGATCAATAAAAGAAAAAAAATGATTGAAACTCGTTTTACATTTAAAACTAACATTTGAAAACATCTAGTATGGAATTGTGTGATATATATTTAAAAATGTATGTTTAATTTATTTTTTTTAAATATGTTAAGAATTTATTAACATATTTAAATTCACTTTATACATTCACTTATTTTCATATCCTTATTTATGTGGCTCTAGGATGCCTCTTCACAAAACTTAATTAGCTACTAAAAGATTATATTGTTTTAGATGACAATACATTACTCACAGATAATCACTTTTCCGATTTTAATCTTAAAAAATCTATATCATTTAATTTTTTGAAAAAATATTTCGTAATAACAAGAAGGAAAGCAGATTTGCTTTGAAATAAAGCCATCAACTTAGTGGGAGCTCATTCGTAATAAAGGCGACACGTCTAAAATCCTTCAATCAATGTAGATGTAAAACAGTGATTCCATCTCAAATAAAAACATTGTTGTCATTTACATTAAAAGAAATTTTACAAAAAGTGAGAATTTACTAATTTTTTCCAAATTATTAATAGTTGTTCAACGATAAGTGATAATGAATTATATGTTTTCATTTAATGCATTAAATATTTTATGAATAAGAGGCATACAAACATTTTATTAGCTTTTTAGATATTCTAAAATCAACGTTTTAGTACGTACATTATTGCATTTTTCTAAGAAACAGTGTAGACTTTGTTAATATATGATATTATGTAGGAAAAACTATAACACTGAGGTAACAAAAAATCAATATTATATATGTGGAATCGGTTGTGGAGTCGTCATCCAATTGAATCTCTCAACGAAACAAAGCACGCAGTCTTCGCGCACAGGCGCAGCTGATCCAATGTGAAACAAAAACTTTGACGATTGAGAAAAAAACGGGTAAAAGAGACTGAGGTGCGCGAGCAGGCGTTCCCGTCGTCACATCATGGAAATCTAATTGTAGAATAGCTACCTTTTTTTAATTAATTTTTGTTAAGTTTAAATAAATCTGGAGAAAGACAAATGTCTTGGACCCCCTTGTCGTCTCCCACAAATTATGGGGGCTCGGCCGGGATTTTGATCAAAGTTTGGAACGCGTGAACAAAAGAAGTGACCGTGGAGGAGACGCACCGCCAATTTTTGGAAACTCCGCTCAACCTGTGTAGAGGTTGAATTTCATTCGAAACCAGCGTGAATATTCAGCCTGTGTAGAGGTTGGAACTATTGATTTAACTCCTGCGAAGAGGTGGCATTTTAAAAATTTCAAGAACTATTTTTCGTCTAACGATATAACCTGCGAAGAGGTTGTGGGATCTGTGTTCATCTGCGTAGAAGAGAATCAATGGTTTTTCTTCAATTATTGGATACATCGTACGTGCGAGCAACAAGGGAGCTAGAAAAAAAAGGTAGGGTCTTTCCATTTTTTTCTAAAATGTATAAAAACGCTCTTAAAGAGGATCTCATAAGAGTTGTTGAGGATCTAGACGGTACTGTGGAGAGTACGGACACCATAGCTAAACTAAAGACTAAAATTGAGAAGAGTAGTACATTTGAAAGTGATGCAGATTTCGTTAAAACTTTAATTAAAACCTGTATAGATGAGAGGGTATCGCGAAACGAAAGAGAGGCAACTTTAGAAAAACAGAAAATTGAGCTCGCAAAACTACAGTTAACACAGTAGAAAAAGAAGTCGAACTTCAAACGGCTAAAAATAAAGCATTAAGTTTAAATCCTGCAGCTAAAGTCGAAGAGAAACAGTTCGAAACAAACATAGAAAATATGATTAAAAAAAGCATTAAAACTTTATCTCTTCCTGTTCCCACCACATCTGAAAATAATTTTAATCTGTTCTTCCAATCATTAGAACGCGCATTTTTAACCAAGAAAATAAATGACGAATATAAATCTGAAATTTTAATAAATCTTCTGGGCGAAAGAGCTCATAATGTCTTATTGTATATTAAAAAGGAGGAGTTAAATGACTATGAAAAACTAAAATCTATAGTACTCAGAGAATTCCAAGTAACCCCTCGCGAGTGTTTAAACTCATTTAAAAATGCTGTAAAATCATCAGGCGAGACATACATCCAATTTGCTGCAAGATTGACGGCAAACTTCCAATATATTATTGTTCGTTAAGAAAAGTTAATTCCTTTGAATCTCTATGTGATCTTTTAATTTCTGATAAATTATTTGAAACTTTAAATAAGTAAACCGCAACTCATATTGGCATTCGAGAAGCGGAAGACTGGTTTAGGCCTATTGATTTAGCTAAAGAGTGCGATATTTGTATTTCATCTAAAAGCAGATCACGTAAGGAAACTCCTATTGTTTGTGGATATACCGAAGACCCCTTTAAAAATAGACCACGAAACTATAAACCAAAGATTAAAGATAGCTATCCCCAAAATCTCGAAAGACAAAATAAAAATTCCTACATATGCGGTGATTCATCTCATTAAGCAAGAGATTGTGAGAAGCGTTTTAAACCTAAAGAATCTAACGGCACATCCATAATAGAAAAACGCGAATAGTTTGAAAGTCAAGAGCGAAAAACAAAAAGCGATGAGTTCGCACAACAGCTCCAATACGTAAACATTTTTGTAGAAAATCAGCCAGTAACAGCCTTGATTGATTCAGGTTGCCAGATCCCAGTTCTAAATTCCTCACTAATTAGATTGAACAAACCTTCCGAAGGAAGAATAACATTAAGCTCATGTTTTAACGAAAAGCGTATGGTAGAAGTTGCACCAATAAATATTTCTCTTACTCAGCACTCTCCCAGTTTAAGTGTTCGAACGGCAATATCACCGACCTTGACCGAAGAATTTATTATACATCCCAGTGTATATACTGAAATAAAGAAAATAAGCCACGCAAAGAGCGATGATTTATTGAATGAAAGTGAATCCTCTTTAGGTGCTTATTCTATTTTTACTGTTGCAAATGTGATAGAAAACTCTAGTTATGATTTGTCACATGTTAAAAACTTTAATATTAGAAATGATTTGAGTTCTCTAATTAAGAATTATAAACCTAATAAAATTAAGAGTACTAAGTTAAAAATGAGTATTATATTCAAAGATGATATTCCTGTGCGTGTGTCAGAGAGCCAGACGTTTACTTGTTCTGAGAAATTACAGGTAAACGATCAAATTAATGATTGGTTACAACAGGAATATAAGAGAAAGTTGTTCTGATTATTGTTCACCTATAGTATTGTGTAAGAAAAAGGATGGTAATTTAAGAATCTGCATTGATTACCGCAAAATTAATTCTAAAACTGACAAAAAGATCGGTATCCTTTACCCTTAATAGAAGAAGTTCTAGATCAGTTGCAATCGGGAAATTTTTTCTCAACTATTGACTTAAAAAACGGATTCTTTCACGTTGAGATGGAAGAAAGCAGTAAAAAATTTACTTCATTCGTCACACATAATGGGCAATATGAGTTTAATAAAGTCCCATTTGGTCTTTGTAATAGTCCGAGGGTTTTTCAAAGATTTATCAATCACGTTTTCAGAGACCTTCTTAAAGAGGGAATTGTCATAATTTCTACATAAATGATATTATTATCCCTTCTTCGGATGAACTTGACGGGGTAAACCGTTTTACCAGGGTGTTAAAAACTGCATCGGAATATGGATTAGAATTAAATTTAAAAAATGTAACTTCCTCAAGTCAAAGATTGAATTTTTAGGACACATAATTGAAAAGGTACAATTAAACCTTCTTTGGACAAAACCAAAGCAGTTCAGAATTTTCCAGAACCTAAAAACGTGAAACAGGTCGAAAGTTTCCTTGGACTGTCGGGTTACTTTCGAAAGTTTATCCAAAATTATTCCATAATAGCCAAACCTCTCAGTGATTTACTACGGGATAATGCTGTGTTTCATTTCGGACCCGAACAGCAATTAGCATTTCAAACTTTACGGCAAAAACTTTCTGAAAATCCGGTGCTTCATATATTCAAACAAGGTGCAAAACTTGAATTGCATACTGATGCTAGTAAATTTGGTTATGGTGCGATTCTGTTACAACAATCAGACGACAATAAACTTCACCCCGTACACTATTTTAGCAAAAAAACCACTCCCCAGGAGGAAAAATATTCAAGTTATGAACTTGAAGTTTTGGCTGTAATCGAATCTCTTAAGAAATTTAGGAACTATCTCGTTGGCAACAAATTTAAAATTGTGACTGATTGTTCGGCATTCCAAAAAACTATGAGTAAAAAACAATTAACTCCTAAAATTGCTAGATGGGCCTTATTTTTAGAAGACTTTAATTATGAAATTATATTCATCGTCCAGGCAAACAAATGGGACATGTAGATTGTTTAAGCCGTTATCCTGTAATGACCATAACATATGATGAAATAACCACTAAACTTGCAAATTGTCAGCGAAATGACGAGTACATTAATTCATGGAAAACCCTTTTAGAAAATAAGCAAATTAATGATTTTGTTGTTAAAAATCATGTCCTATATAAAATTGAAAATGATAATGATGTTTTGGTATTACCTCAACAGATGCAAACAGAAATTGTTAAAAATATTCATTCTAAAGGACATCTTGGTATTAATAAAACTGAAAGCATGGTAAAACAAAGTTTTTATTTTCCTAATGTTAGAAAATGTGTTGAAAATGTTATTAATAATTGTATTGAATGCATTCTTGTAAACAAAAAACGAGGGAAAGGTGAAGGGTTGTTAAATCCTATTCCTAAGGAAAATATCCCTCTTAGCACTTACCATATTGACTTTTTAGGTCCTTTGCCATCTACAAATAAAAACTATAACCACATTCTTTCAATAATAGATGCATTCACTAAATTCGTATGGTTATATCCCGTAAAGTCCACTTCTTCCCATGATGCTCTAAAGAAACTTAAGCAACAAGAGATTACATTTGACAATCCTCACCGTATCATAACAGATAAAGGTACTGCATTTACTTCAAAAGAATTTCGAGAGTACTGTGAGAAGGAGAACATCCATCATCTAAGCATAACAACTGGAATACCCCGAGGGAACGGACAGATTGAACGGATTCATAGTTCTCTGATCCCAATTTTGTCCAAGCTATCCATTGACGAAGCATCAAAATGGTACAAGTTTGTTCCAGCCGTACAGAGTACACTCAATTCAACGATTTCACGAAGCACTCAGGTGACGCCGTTTCAACTCTTGACCGGAGTAAAGATAAGGACCAAACAAGATCTTGAAATTCTAAAACTATTGGAAGAGGAAATCGTGGAGACATTCACCGAAAATCGTGAAAAAATTCGGGAGGAAGCCAAGCGAAACATTCTGAAGATGCAAGAGGAAAACTGTCGAAATTTTAATAAGAAACGGAAAAAGGCGTACCAGTATGAGATCGGAGATATCGTCGCCATCCAACGGACACAGTTTGAACTGGCTTGAAACTGAGACCTAAGTTCTTTGGTTCCTATGAGGTCGTAAAAGTAAAACCTAAACATCGATATGATGTCAGAAAAATTGGACTGCATGAAGGACCCAATACTACATCCACAGCAGCAGACTACATGAAGATGTGGGGAGAAACTGTCTAGTTCAGCAAAATTATGCTATGTTAAATCTTTGTGTATTTGTTGTGAAGTCCTTGTCTGTTCCGTCTTTTTTGCATGTTTCAGATTCTCCTCTGGTCTCCATGAAAAAAAAAAGGAAATAAGTACCGCTGCGGACAGCGTACGGTCAGGTTGGCCGTTGTGGAATCGGTTGTGGAGTCGTCATCCAATTGAATCTCTCAACGAAACAAAGCACAAAGTCTTCGCGCGCAGGCGCAGCTGATCCAATGTGAAACAAAAACTTTGACGATTGAGAAAAAAACGGGTAAAAGAGACTGAGGTGCGCGAGCAGGCGTTCCCGTCGTCACATCATGGAAATCTAATTGTAGAATAGCTACCTTTTTTTAATTAATTTTTGTTAAGTTTAAATAAATCTGAAGAAAGACAAATTTCTTGGACCCCCTTGTTGTCTCCCACATATAATTCCTTTTTTTTTTGGAAGTGCTAACTTCTCCAGGTGCGTTTTTCTGAAGAGTGAATCTAAATTAAACGTCGGGTTTGGCTGCATTACACTTTTCACGGTTTTACTCGGCTCCATTCGACAATCGTACTCATGTAGGCGACACTCGCTTAATTTTATATTGAAAAATTTTTCAGCACGTGTTTTTTTTTTTTTTTTTTTCAGAAAAATTTAATGCGCATTTTTTCCGCGCGAGGTTTTATTTTCCATATTTAAATATTACTCTGTCATGCAGCCCTCATCTACTCAGCTCCAGTGAATAAACGAGAGCAGAGAGAGAGAAAGGGAAAAAAATAAGACAAAAAATAAGATTATTCTTATGTATGAGATGGAAGATAAGAAGAAGAGAAATACGCGCGGTATCTATTTTTTGGTTCAGTAGAAAGAGCATTTAAGCAAAAAAAATGTCTCAAAAGAATTAAATTTCGAAATTTTCATGAAGTTAATTGGCGAGATAGTTGACAATATTTTACTTTATATTAGTGATGGCAACTGAAAGATTGCACCAAAAAAAAGTATTCACTGGGAAAAAGTACGTACCCTGTCATTTTGTTTGCTTGGAGAAATTTAAGAAAAGAAAAACAGCATTCATTACATACGTTTTCCTAACCTTTCATAGTAGGCTACTTTATGTAAGTTATATAAATGGTACTTATATACGTATTATTGCATCGGTATTGGTGAAATTATATAAAAAGAAGCACATATGGTCACCAATTTTGTGCGTTCGACACATGCGAAATTAGGGTTGTCAGCTCGGCATTGTTGCGGTAGTACGTAAATATCATGTGAACATGTACAAGGTATGACTATTAAATGACATAAATTATTGTATAAAACATTTATTTTGATTTCATACATATTTACTAATTATCATTTTTAATTTATACCCCTCATCTATCCCTATAATGCTAAATGCGAATCTTCCATTGTTCAAAATAGTACAGGAATTCTTTTTTGTGTGAGCTCCTTCAGGACGTTCCGCTTTCTTTTTTACAGCTTTAACGGACTCAAATCATGTTCCTTTTAATGCAGATTTAACCTTAGGAAACAGGAATGCGCATGATCCAAGATCTAGCAAATAAAGCGGATGTTCTAATACAGGGATGCTGTACTTGGCTTGAAACCTCTTCACAAGCAATGTGAAATAAGCCGGTACATAAGCATTGGTGGAGAACCCATGACTTGTCCCTTAGGAATTCTGATCGTTTCTTCCTTATTTTTTCTCAGCAATGATATGAATGTATAGTTTGAATATTTAATAGTTTGACATTCAGGAACCCAATGAAGGTACACAATCCCATGAATATCGAAAAAAGCAATCATTATTGCTGGGAATTTTGGATTTGCTCGTTTGAGATTTTTTGGTTGTTGGTGGTTCAGCTCTGCCAGTGCATGGAATGACGCTTTGTTTCCGGATCAAAAGTAAAAAACTATAGTTCCTCACATGTTACAAACCCTTTAAATAATTTTGGGTCATTTTCTAAAGCATTCAAAGTGTCAGTACAAACATTTTTGCAAATTTTTTTGTGATTCAAATGAGAGAACTTCAGGCACCATTTAAGCACTGACTTTTTGCATGCCCAAACTATCGTATAAAATTAGCCGTAATTACTCTTTGTCAACTCTTACAGTTTCAGCAACTGCATAAGTACTTCACTGATGTTTAGATCGAACCTAATTATCAATTTTTTCGATATTGTCATCCATTTTTGACGTGAATCATCTTTAACATCTTCTCGACCATTTTGAAAAAAGCGTAAGCTATTCAAAAATATGTCCACGCGATAAACCTTCATTACAATACACTGTTTTCAATAAATTCTAAGTTTCAGTAGCTTTTGTTACCAAGTTTCTTGCGAAATTTCCCAATAATACATTAATTACTTACCATTACTTGTTATACTTATCATTTTTCCAACAAAACAAGAAAAGAGCTTTGATGTGAACGAAGACTACAGGTGTAAGGATTTGTTTATAAGAACGAGATGTATTGCATTCGAAAGTAAAGGTCTCAGGCTAAATAGCTGTTGGTCTCTAGATTATTTCTTACTTAACAGCGTGAGTCACGTTATTCTCTCTCTCTCAATAGCCACACCTTCTATATTATACAAAATATAATCTAAAAGTAATTTACAAATAAATATTTTAAATCATTTGACGAATTGACATTTATATATAAATCATATATACTCAAATATAAATATATAAAATAATGCATAATTATTTAAACATTGTCTCTTACATATAATGGAGGAAATAAACAAATTTACTGATGAATGGCCGCGAAAAGAGAGAACTACTGAACTCCCGCATGCGAAAATGCCGTGAAAGAAAACGCAGTACCTCCGAGCAGTTGGATTTTCTTTCCCAGAATAAATCAGTCTTCCCTTCTATCGTGTGGTCATAAGCACACATACAATTTTTTCACTTAGAAATATTCCCTATTATTTTTTTATCAAACAATATTTTTAATAAGCAAATTTACTTTCAGAACCTTTTTCAATTTCTACTATTAGCTCACACACTCTATATACTTTCTCTCACATTTTAAAGCACTCATTTGAGCTGAAATTTTCTATACACAACTGTTTTGGATAAAAATACGATAATTTAATTATAATTAATTAAGATTAATTGACTGAAACTAATTATTTAAAGAATTACAGATACAGCCACGCTGGTTTCATTTTTAGCCACTTAGGGGTCAAAATTTTAAAAGATTTTTTTTCTCACTTTTCAAAGCATTCAGTTGAACTGAAATTTTACATACATGATTGTTTTGGATGATAATACGATACTTTAATGATAATTAATAAAAATGAATTACCACTTAATGTTGCAATTCTGTCCTATGTATATACATATTTATATATTAATTGTAACTATTTAATAAAAAGTAGTTAAAATAAAATTTTGCTTTGTTGATCTAAGTAGAAATTAACTTAACAACTTTTTTTTATATTACTTGTTTGTTATATACGTGCTTTTCATCCCGAAATGTTCTAAAAGTGTGGAATGTTTCTTACTGCTGTATTTATCAAGTTCTATTTAAATGTTTCGTGATAGAGGTAAAAAAAAGTAAGTTTTTAAACCGTCTTAAGAATTGTGTTCTTAATTATTGAGTCTTTCCAGACCCTCAAGAGTCGCAAATAAGTTAGCCAAACCCATTCTGAGCGACTAACCGTTCTGAAACCATTGGTAAAACGAGCCAAAATAGGTCGAAGCGCGCCTATTAAAAGGTGTCTCGGAACCATGAAATTCTCACTAAAGTATTTAGAGAGACAATTTCCCATCTTTAAATGACCGCCTCTAAATGGGATGGCTCGCATCATTATCGAAGTTTAAATCCCGCGCGGACGACAATGGCGCGATAAAATCTCCGAATGCATTGTTTATGGAAGCTGTCACTCTTGGGGGATCGCTGTAAACAGAAACCGTTAGGAGCCCATCTCGAAGTTTATTCACCCGCGTTTACGAGGACCAAGTCCAAAATTTCTGAGTCGTTTCTCTTCCAGGCATTTTGTTGAGAAACTTTTGGAGTTTAAAGGAGCATTGGACATTCTTCTGCATTTACTGAAAGTTAGTGTTCCCACAAATTGCGCCATCTTTACGGAACTCGCGCTTAAAAGATTGTTCGCTAAGTCTTTTAATTAATTTATTAATCAGTCTTTACTCGTTAGATTTAAGTTTCTAACATTTAGAAACGACATTAAATAACGTATCTGTAATAAATCTAAGACATTTCATGTGTATGAAGTTTCCATACGTTACCGTTAAAGTGCATAATTCAGCTATTTCGTAGAATAACTAAGTTACTTCATGAAATAACTAGACAGGTTGGTTAAAGTATATAATAGATGAAAAGTTTTGTACTTTACCTAGTTATTCTTGTTATATACTAGTATTCTATATACCAGTTGTTCTATAAAATAACTTATGATAGACCGTTAAAGCGAAAAAAATAAACAACTTCAAAGTTATTTTATGAATTAATTGATCATAAATAGCTAAAACCTCCCAAAAATGTAGTTTATCTCTATTGCGGATGATTAATTGATAAATAATACGGAAAAGCAGATGATATAACTCATTATTGCTCTTATTTCTAGCATTAGTTAAACAAGAAAGGGAAAAAAGAATGTCTTGCATTTGCTACTGGCACAAAATTAACTTTTCTACTCCTAGAACTTATATATATATATATATATATATATATATATATATATATATATATATATATATATATATATATATATATATATATATATATATATATATATATATATATATATATATATATATATATAAAGGATATCATAATCCTGGAGTAACCAATAGTCACGTGATTTTTTGTGCTGTTTTAGTTCTTTTTACTTCTGCTATCAAAATAATTTTTCACGAGTAAAAAAAGCAATACTTTTTTCCTTAGCTCCAAGCTAAATTAATAAAAATTCATTTCTCATGAATTGAATCTTTCTTATAGTCACGAGTTAATCTTTCATTCCTGCAGAAATAATTGCTTGAAAACAGGTTTCAAAAGTATTTGTTGATAATCCAAAATCTAAAATGTTGACATATATACAACACCTAAATTCTACCCCTATAAGCGACAGAATCAGAGCATATACACATACGCGTCAATACAAAGCATCTATCCGACTACGTTTGAAATCACGATTTTGAAAACGTGTATAAATGAAGAAGTTTTCTCTTATATTTAGTGTCACCTAAATTAGAATATAAATATAAAATCTTGTTAAATATATTACTACATACAATAAAAAATTATTTAAATACATTTTTTTGGCAAAAAATGACGAAAGAATAGCATATTTTCAAAATATTCTCCTAATATGAAAAATGCTTCTACAATAATATTATTTTACTCATGCATAGCTAAGGCATCTCTACAGGGTCTGAACTGGGATTTTTGAAATATATGATTTAGAGGTGGATTTATTCAAATATTTAATACATCAGCATAGAGAAAATTTAACAAAAAACATCTGTTATTAATTTAATTTATCGTAAATTTGAAAATAATGTGAATTTTTCAAAAATCCTACTTCAAACTCTATACAGACATCTTATCTATACATAAGCAAAATATTATTTTTTAAAGCTTTTTCCACAAAAGGATAATATTTTGATAATATGTCATTCTTTCTTAATTTTTTGACAAAAAATACATTTAAGTAATTTTTTATTGTAGCAATTTTCTCAAAAAGTTTTTAAATGTTTATTCTAATTCACGTGACACAAAATATCAAAAAATAATATACATTTATAAGTAAAGGGTGTTTTTTTAGAGGTATAGAACTTTAAATTGCAATAAAACAACGATGTATTATTCGATCGACATGAATTTTTTTTATTCGAAAGATAATCTTGTGGCATTACATTTTAAATATGATTTCTGGCATATGACTGTCACGGCTGGCTCGGATGTAGTCCAATCTGGACGTCCAATTTTCGATGACTTTTTCCAACATTTGTGGCCGTATATCGGCCATAACACGGCGAATGTTGTCTTCCAAATGGTCAAGCGTTTGTGGCTTATCTGCATAGACCAATGATTTTACATAGCTCCACATAAAATAGTCTAGCGGTGTTAAATCACAAGATCTTGGTGGCCAATTCACAGGTCCAAAACGTGAAATTAGGCAGTCACCAAACGTGTCTTTCAATAAATCGATTGTGGCACGAGCTGTGTGACATGTTGCGCCGTCTCGTTGGAACCCCAGCTCCTGGACATCATGATTGTTCAATTCAGGAATGAAAAAGTTAGTAATCATGGCTCTATACCGATCACCATTGACTGTAACGTTGTGGTCTTTATCGTTTTTGAAGAAGTACGGACCTATGATTCCACCAGCCCCTAAAGCGAACCAGACAGTCAGTTTTTCTTGATGTAACGGTGTTTCGACATACACTTGTGGATTAGCTTCACTCCAAATACGGCAGTTTTGTTTGTTGACGTAGCCATTCAACCAGAAGTGCGCTTCATCGCTAAACAAAATTCGCTTATGAAGTCATCGAAAATTGGACGTCCAGATTGGACTACATCCGTGGCATTCATATGCCAGAAATCATATTTAAAATGTAATGCCACAAGATTATCTTTCGATTAAAAAAAATTCATGTCAATCGAATAATACATCGTTGTTTTATTGCAATTTAAAGTTCTATACCTCTAAAAAAACACCCTTTATATACAAAATCACGGTTCCGAACAAAGTCGGATACCTTAAGCAGTTCAAAACTGATTAAAATCAGCTAGAATTGGCTCAAAGAACTTTCGAGTGCTGCATTTCATACTTTAACGATCAAGTAATCGTTATTCTATGGAATACTTAATTAAATAGTACAATTCAAAAATTTTATGTTCTTTAACTGACTTGTCCAGTTATTTCATGTAATACCTTGTTATTCTATGAATTAACGGATTTCACACTCTTTAACAGGGACAAATATATTACTTAAATTTCTACAATTCAGTAAGTGTCATGAATTCATAAAATTAGGAAAATGAGACATAATGATACAATGCCTATTTGCTAGATTTTATGCATTGTGTAGAATATAGGATGTTTCTTCAGAATCAGTAAAATATAATTGTACATGTTATGCTTAGTGAGTGGTAATTTGTTACTAGAAATTAAATCTCGAGATTTCATTATTATTTATCACCTACTGTGATATTCGATGCAATTAAATATTCTATTCATTTTAAAATATGTCATTTAAATTATCTTTAACGGAATTTCACGAGTTAAATATTTTTAAAAAGTCTTATTCTGTTTTGAAGGAATAAAGTTTATGTTTTATTTTATGATTTATTCCTTTTTATCTATAATCCAACTTTAACATTATTATCTCATGTGTCATTTACTCATGAATATGAATCATTCAGCCATATCTTTGTCTTAATAATATGACAAAAAGTAACAGAATTAAGTGCTTAAAATTTTGTTTTTAAATATTTTTTCACCCAGAAAAAGATTTTTACCCTTTGTAACGAATGTTGCAAAATACTAAAGTATTTGCATTTATTCGCTATCCTTGTCATTTTTTTTATTTATGAAGAACCAAATTAAATTCAACACTTTTATTACAGTGGTTGAATGAAAATTTGAGCATAAAAAAATATAATTAACTACTTATGGTATTTAATTAATATGTAATTGACAATCCTCTAAGTATAATTTTTCTGGATTATATACAAAGGATTAATTAATTTAACTTATTTTATTATGACATCGTTTTAGGTATTCGATAAAAAAAATCCTTTAAATCAGTGTTTCTCAAACTGTGGGGTACGCCCCTGGGGGCGCGGTAACCCTGTGAGGGGGGGCGCGAGCATATTGAAAAAAAAAAGGTTTAAAAAATAATTTTTTAAATGAAGTAAAATAAAATGTTCTCTGACCTAATAAAAAATACACATTTACACTGAAATAATTTATTTTTATCATCTGGTGATCATCAAAAATAAAACATTCCACTTCAAACGCTCAAATCCTATAACCAAATAAAAAAATAAGACATTTTGTTTGCTTTACTATAATACCACGATGAGAGTTTTTTTATTAAGTTTCTTTTAACCCCTAAAATACTACTTTTGATTATCATATATTTGACCTTCAAACTTACTGGTATGTTTCACTCCGTCTCTTTTTCTTTTAGGAAAGTTGTAAATCATATTTTTCTGATGCTTTTTTTCCGATGTGAATGAGCTTTATGATATACTAGCTGGTATACCCGTTCTTCGCACGGGTGAACTGAAAAATTAAACAACACAGATTGAAGGAAAAAGAAGTTTTTAATGAGTTAATTTTCTGTGAATTGCAAATTAAACAAAAAAGCTTTTTGCATATCTCAGCTAAACAAAAAAAGAAAGAAAAAAACACACCTTTGTGAAATTTTAACTATGTAGATCTAATAGCTGATAAAAAGGATTTTTTTAATTTATAATTCCTCGTAATACTCTTGAGGGTGGATTTTTGAAAATACCTCCCTAAGCTGATCTCTGCTCAGAAAAAGTAACACATTGTTAAAAGCTTTGCGTAATGATCGCTTAAAGCAGTGTAAACAAATTATATCTGAAAGTATAATACATTAATATTACTTTCTGTTGTATTTATTTTATTTTAAAATTGTAATATTCGCAAGCAACGCCGTTTCTTATATTATAATGGTGATTAAATGAAAAACATAGCGAAATGTTAACGATAGAGTCAAGTTGGAAAATGCCTAGCTACTTTCGTAGCTCGAGTTTTATTAGAGATTTGTAAGAACCGCCGTGTAGGGGAGCGATGCACGTTAATACTTCATCCAAAAGCATTATGATTTACTGCAGTTTTTTTTCATACAATATATTTTTGGGATCACTACATTTAAAATTAAGGGATATGCATAAACAAAATACTCCACTTTGGAAAATTTAATCCGTTAGAGATAATAAATTAATTAAAGATATACCACTGCAAAATTAATTATGTACACCGTTCACTTAAAATAAGTAGTCAAATCATTTTCCAAGGTCTTCACTAACATACAAAAACATAAGACACTTAAATTTTGACACAAACTATTTTTTCGGGACAAAAATAATAATATTTGCACTCCGCTGAAAACGCAATATCTGCTACAAAACTATTCGGCTTCCCTGCTAAAATACTCATCATAGAACCCGTGCTGCCATATATCTTGGAAGAGTGTATTTCAAAGAATATTCCTGCTAAGTATTGGTAGAATATTCCTTCCAAGTTGGTGTAGTGTGGTAGTTAGGAGAAGGGGGTGCCAGCTCAGGTGTCGTCCACGTCACTTGACCACCATGGTTCAAAATTACGTGATACGTTGCCAAAAGCCCTCGTGTAGCTGAACAGTGCGATGTTCACATTCACTCACTCACACACTCCAAAAAATACAGTACAGTAGTTATAATTATTTTATACTTAAAAACGCAATATCTGCCTATTTAATTAAAATTATACCGTTATAATTAACTACTAACCATAAACAAATTTTGAAAATTTTTCCAAATGATGCAGTGTGAAAGAGAAAGTTTATTTACTTTAAGTATCAGAACTGATAAAAGCATTTATTTTGAAAAAAGATCAATTTCTTACTACCAAATGTGCATAATCAAATCATAAAAAAATCATTAAAATAAATAGAGATTTATAACAACCTCTACCTTCAAAACTTAGTTTTAATTTAAAATAAAAAATAGGCATTATTCTGATCACAGGAATTAATTAGAAGCAGCCCCTTGCGTAGCCAAAACAAAAAGAGTTTATCGCAAACAAAAGATAGATATAGGCTGATGTGGGCTTTTTTGCAGTGCACGCCAGAATTGCTGGCAGATGGCAGAATTTTTTCCTACTTTCTTCACAATTGTCTTTATATTTTAGAAACTTCATACAATATATTTTTAAATTATAGCCTATGTGTTATTCTGATGTATAAGCTATATTACTGTAAAGTTTCATTAAAATCCATTCAGCTGCTTTTGCGTGAAAGACCCACAAAGATTCTCACAAACTTTCACATTTATATTATATATTCGATGGATTAGCATATTGAGCATTTTGAATGATTATTTGGCTAAGATGTATTTTTACGAGTATTCTGAAAGATATAATGCATAATGAAAAACATTTTACACAATTATTTTTTAGAACATGATACACTTTCCCCCGATGAACCATTTTGTGGTTTTGATTGCTGCGTTCTACGACTTATTATGATTTATAAATGTAAATGAGCAGAATATAAAAAAGGGGCATCTGTGATCTCTATTGAAGAAAGTTGAAACTGATCAAGCAATTGAAGAACCTGCTGAAATAATGCATATTAATCAATATAGTGAAAGCAAATATGAGAAAAATGATAGATATGAAACGTTTGAGTTGAATTGAAATTTTCAAATGCTGCCTAAAAAACTCTATGAAGAAAACTATGAAGCCATAAATGTAACTCTTCACCTTGTCAAAAGATATAAGGAAGAAAAAGTTCAAAATGCTATTCGCAGATCATCAAAAGACAGCAAAACTACAATTACGTGAACAAAATATGACAGTTTTGCTAGAAAATAACGTTCCTGTATTGTTAGCGAAAAGTGTCTGTGATTTATGTCCTTTATTAAGGACACGCACATTTGGAACATTTTCTTTATTTATTGGATTTTTACTCAAATTATCAAAGAAAAATTGAAAAGTCCTTGAAGGTAGGTAAGTATATTTTCTCTTAATTAAAAACCTCTGGAATTGTGGTTATTTTTCGTGTATATTAAAAATAATTATGAAATAAATTATAGCTTGAAAACAAACTAAAAAAACGCTTTTATAGGGAATCGAACTAAAAAGTAAAAAATAAAAAAATAAATAAAAATATATATTACTTAAAAGTAACAAATACAAAATTTATTACTTATCTTGTTCATTTGTAAGGTTTATAATTATGATCGTATTGTAGCTTTAGCGCCCCAAAGTGCAATTTTATTGCATTCAATACATTATTATTTGGGGGAGGGGCGATATAAAATTATGATTGAAAATCTGGTCGCCAGTAGTGAAAGTTTGAGAACCACTGCTTTAAATCCTATAAGTAGTTGCTCAATGATTAAAAATCACTATTTCTTATTTTTCTATAAAGAAAAGAAATATAACACATTTTTAGAAAACATAAGTTTCATCTATTTAAAACCTGACTTCTGAAAGATTAGATTTGAAATTTTAATACTAATTTTTGTAAGGAATTGAACTGATTATTTTTCATGGATCATTATTGAATGGAATAGCTTTAGTTTCAGCATTTTTATCATAATGAAAGGGATTTAATTGTAATACTAATTTTCTGTGCTATAATACAACTTACAAATGTTCTTGCACTCATATGTTTTTAAGTTTTTGAAACTTTTAAAGAGAAAATATGCTTCCGTTTGTATTAAAATTTTAAACATTTCAAAATACGTGTTTTATATAAAACAGGGTCACAAATAATTTTAATTAAATAATTTAATTCATACTAAGACGATAAAACAGTGTTTCTCAAACTGTGGGGCGCGCCCCCTGGGGGGGCGGTAATCCGGCAAGGGGGGCGCGAGCATATTGAAAATAAAAGGTTTAAAAAATAGTTTTTTGGAATGAAGTAAAACAAGATGCTTTCTGACATAATAAAAAATACACATTTACACTGATATAATTTATTTTTATCATCTGGTGATCATCAAAAATAAAACATTCCACTTCAAACGCTCATTAGCTATCTTTGATCCTATAACCAAATTAAACAAATATTTTGTATGCTTTGCGGTCAATATGAGAGCGATGAGAGATTTTTTAACGTTTTTTTTAACGATATCAAACGATGAGAGATTTTTTATTACGTTTCTTTTAACCTAAAATATTACTTTAGCTGACCTTCGAACTTACTGGTATGGTTATCTCCGTCTCTTTTTTTAGGGAAGTTGTAAATATATATATAATATATTTCTGTTTCATCTTTTTTCCATGTGAAAGAGTTTTATGATATATGGATAAGCATGAGTATTCTAAAACATATAATGCATAATGAAAAACGTTTTACACAATTATTTTTTTAGAACATGCTATACTTTCCCCATGAACAATTTTGTAGTTTTGATTGCTGTGTTGTACGACTTATTATGGTTTATTAATGTAAATAAGCAGAATATTAAAAAAAATGGGCATCTGTGATCCCTATTAAAGGAAGTTGAAACTGATCAAGCAATTGAAGAACCTACTGAAATAATGCATATTAATCAAGATAGCGAAAGTAAATATCAGAAAAGCGTGAGACATGAAACGTTTGAGTTGATTTGAGTTTAGCTGGAAAATAACGTTCCTGCGTTGTTAGCGAAAAGTGTCTGTGATTTATGTTCTTTATTAAAGGCATTATTTATTTGGAACATTTTCTTTAGTTTTATTGGATTTTTTCTCAAATTTTCTAAGAAAAATTGAAAAGTCCTTGAAAGTAGGTAAGTATATTTTCTCTTAATTAAATTATTCACTGGAATTGTGATTTTTATAGTGTATAGTAAAAATAACTATAAAATAAATTATAGTTTTAAAACAAACTAAAAAACACGCTTTTATAGTGAATCGAACTAAAAAGCAAAAAAAAAATATTATTTAAAAGTAAGATATACAAAATTTAATACTTATCTTGTTAATTTGTACGGTTTATAATTATGATCGTATTGTAGCTTTAGCGTCAAAGTGCATTATTATTGCATTCAGTACATTATTAATGTATAAGGGGGGGCGCGATAAAAATTGTGATTGAAAAGGGGGCGCCAGTAGTGAAAGTTTGAGAACCACTGCGATAAAGGAATACTCTAAAGGACATTAAAAATTGTATTAAAATGTAAAGTTAATAATATGCGATTCCATAGTTTTGAACTATACCAGATAACGCTCTAAAACTATGGTGTGTAACTTAAATCCGTACGTATTTAATAATTGTAGTCTTCCTCATTTCATGGAAATGAGATTACAGCCGTCCGTATGTCCGGGGTTTTTTTTTGTATCAAAGAGGCACATGTCTACGGAAGTTCGATAAAATGTCTAATAATGCAATAGAAATCTATTTAAATGTTTCATTCATTCTGATTTTATCATTAACTAAATTTTTGAAATTATTTTTACCTAAGACTAGCTTTGTGTAGCACACTCATGCCCAAAATTGAGGTCACAAACATAAAATCAGTAAAAACTGATGAACTATTTACTGTGTTGCCACGAAATTTAGCACAGAGACGTCATACAATGTCAGAACGAATATAGCAATATGACAATATGCAAAAGATGTTACTTGTGAATTAAGATACAAATCATATCAAAAAGTGTGAAATCCTGAACCAGAGATAAAGTATTAAACTTAGGAAAACTCTATCTAATATAAAGTGTGACCACTCTTAACTGTTATACAAGCCTCACAACAAGTTTATATATACTGTTTATGAGGGTGCGACTATAAGCATTTGTGGCATCAAAGTACATTTCTCTAAAAGTAGGGCTTTTAATGCCTGGCGAGGTGCGAGGAGCTACGCTGAAAAATGGCTTTTCTTAGACTATCCCAAATACATTCAATAAAATTGTTATCCAGAGACCTCGATGGCTAATCCATACGGCGAATATCCATTTCTTTGTGAAATTTATCAATAATGAGTGGTTTGTGCGGTCGCGTATTTTTGTTTTTAAAAATGTAGTCGGGGCCCACAGCACCCAGGACCCCCTCACATATTCTTAGAACATCTCTTTCCTATAGCGCTGTGCGTTGGCAGTACCCGCATCGAAAAATACAGTCGTGTATGAAGATTCAATATTATGCCACCACACACAAGGATTCCTTTGCCACCAAATCTGTCAATTTTTCTGTCTTCTGTCGTTTTGTACTAGGAGGGATGAAAGCTAGCTCCATTTTCTCTCCTGTTGAAGACTCGAAGAGAATTCGTTTGTTTATTACATTTCGACACATCACTGAAAAGAACAAGCCCTATTCGCATGATGTCCACGACTGATATTTTCAGCTCCACAATATCCAGTTTTTCCTGCTGGATGCAGTCAAAGTGGACCACCAGACTGGACCTCGGGCGTAAAGGACACTCTCTGCAAAACGGCTGTAGACTGTTTGCCTGAAAGTTCTTCCACACACTTCATCAAGTTCATGAGAAAGCTGAGGATCAGGTCTATCTATGTGGTCGTGAACTTAATGCCAAGTAGCGATCCTATGTAGATATCGATTCTTTGTGTCGTCCTTGGCTGATAATCTTTATGGCAGTACCACTTGTCTGGAATTGTTTCCATAATCGTTAAACCTCTTTCGGGGCACTTGTAACCATCAAACTACCTCCCTCCACTTGAGGCTAACAGGCTTAAAGCCTGTCAACGGTTCTCCATCTTAAGGAACCATCTAAACAATTAGTAGAAATCATTCTCACTGCAAACTGACTAACTTGTTTGCTTTAATTTAATATTCACAAAACCGGATTAAAAATTCCCATATGCTTGAATGATCTTTACCCAGTAGTTCTGCAAAAATTATCGCTAAACATCTTTACTTAAACTGAAGATTGATATTGTACTACTCGTTCTTCTAAATATATATAATAAGAATTCAATCATTTTTACTGGAAGTACTTTAAAATTATGATCAAAGGCATGTTTATAAACTTAATTTTGGATATGAGAATATAAAATTGCCACGCGCGCACGTATTGCAACTCAAGAAAGATGGTAGGCTTCCGAGCACCTCTAGAGTGTTATCCCTCAAAATTGGGTAGTAACCCAGAAGTTCAACTTGTCTCAGGCTGTGGTAACCTTCCTTTCTTTCCTTCTGGAAGGACACGACAACAAAAATAACACACATTTTCAGAAAATGTTTAAAATGAAAAGGTACTGTTCATTGAATTCATCATCATCATTTCATTCATCATGAAAAAGTAAATTTTTATAATTTATTCAAATAGTTACGTTCTATCCTATTTTGTCCATAAGTATTCTATATAAAGGCTCATTGTTTACTTTTTAACCATGTAAAATTAAGAGCTCGTTTGTCATTTATATAGATGTAATAAAGAGCAAATTTTAGAAAGATACACACAAATTACTAGCTATGCGAAAGGAAGTTCTATAAAGCGTGTTTTTATCAAAACGCTTAAGAAATTGAGAAAAAATCACTGGTGTAGCAAGTTCTGGGTGGATTTTTTATCAAAATTCTTTCGTGGCTCTTTTTTAGATATGAAACCCCTGTTGGTGGGATGGTAGTTACACATGTTGTGGCCCTGTAACTCAGGGCCCTGTAGCATTGATACTGTGGCAGCTACGCCCCTGGATAAAATAATAACTTTGGGAATTAACTACCATCTGAGAAAATGTACCGATTTTTGGGATCCATTCCTCAAATTCAGGAAAAGACACGTTTAAAATTCAATCAAAAGTTATTCAAATTCCTATTCTGTAACTAAAAGATTGTGTCTCGGAAAAATTCGAATATTCACTTATTCCAAATTCAAAAGACATCTTCTTTTAGTCCTTTACCAATTGCAGTAAGAAAAATGCTGATTCTATGCCATAGAAAAAGAAATATTTTCCCTTTTGCGCATGCGCTCTCCTAGTGCACCTGAAACAAAGGAGGCATCAATCGAATGGGGAACAAGTGAGGCAGAGTTTACTTTATCGTTCAGTCCAGAGGCGTTCGGATGAAATATGGCGCCCATTCGTTCGGAAAATTCGGCGGAGTTCGATATGACGTAACGCGCTCATGATAGATGACGACACGCACTACGTCAGCAAAAGGCACCCATGTCACGTGACATCGGCCAATGACAACTCCCAGTGATGAATGACCCTCGAGCCAAAAGTGCGGCCATCCGAGAGGAATCTCAAATATTTTCAACGAGTGCCACCTCCAAAGTTTATCAGGAAGGAGAGGTTTACTCAATTGGCTTGCAGAGAAAATATTAGCTCACTTCTTATACCACAAAGAGAAATTTTATTACTGCTAGTACTACTGCTCATTAAAAAGAATAATTAACTTATACATGAATTTTGAAAAGTTTCTAAATGAAAAAATTCTGAATTCAAAAACATTCTAATGAACAAATATATTATATTTTCTTAAAAAACTAAAAAACACACACGCCCTCTTATACTTAATCGAACAGAAAAGTAAAAAGTAATTCTTAATGTAAAAATAAAATGATTAACGAGAAAATTATTGTCGTTGTGGTAAAAGCGTGAAGTGCTTAGTACTACTTTTTATACTAACTACACTTTCGAATAGAATTAGTAAGAAATTATAACAATTGATATATAAAACACTCCAAGCTTTTACCACAATGACATTAATTTTCTCGTTAATAATTTTATTTTTATATTAAGAATTATTTTTTACTTTTCAGTTCAATTTATATATATAAATGTAATAATTCCCTCTAGCATTCTCTTTAATTAACTTTTTAAAACAATATTGAAATCTTTTTTGAATATTTGGTTCAGAACTAACACTCTGATTTTAATCGTAATCGATGAATATTATTACATCAGAAATTCTGTCCCGCACTTTCTATCCAATCAGAGCTATGATTGCGTAATCATCACGCACTTGCATTGTTGGTAAGGAATAAAAACAACTTGTGTAATGGCGTTCGTCGCTTGCTCTATCCTTTTTGCCGTCATAATGTACTAGTAAATATAGCTGTTTCTCCGTGTTTATGTGTTGTGTCCGTCAAGATGTCACTTTTGCTTGTCCACTGTGCTTTAATATCATCATCATGAATTGTTTGTCTCGTCTTTGTGAAGGTGCATTATAATTTGTCCTAAACTTCAATGTGTGCGCCACAATAAAGAAGATATCTGTTCACTGAAGATGTGTATTTTGATGAAGACCTGCAAACACTCGTCAAAAACTACCACTCGGCCAATACTTAACATATATATATATATATATATATATATATATATATATATATATATATATATATATATATATATATATATATGTATGTATATATACTATAAGGGGGTGTTTTTTTAGTTTTTTTTTAAATAATTTTTTTTTTCATTTTTAGTTCCATCTACAATAAAATTGTTTCTCTTTTTAGTTTTTCGCACTATCATTTATTGTGTTTGTTGAATTTGTATTAACTATAAGCGTTCAGATTTATTACAGAAATAATTGTTAACAATATGAATTTTTTTTTTTTTTTTACTAAATTTTGTTTTGAATACTTTGCGTATACAATGAGTAAAGATAAGTAATTTTATAGAGCCCCACAATTGTTAAAATAATTTAAGGTTTTCTCTTTAAGAATTTGTTGATTATCCTTTTATTTACATAAAAAATATGGGGGTTTTTTTGTAAAGAGGCACTACCCTATTTGAGTCGCAGGAGTGACAGAGGATTTCATTGTATTTTTGGCACACAAATCACCCACTGACGACACAGCGGCATTTGTCAATACGCATAAATATAGTTTAGTTTCTCACTCAGCGATGGTATTACAACGAATTTTGAAAGTGAAATGCTAACATATGATGCTCGTAATTTCTTCGGTCTGGCCTAACTTTCTGATTCTTATAAATATAAAACAATTTATTTGTTCAGAATTTTCCAATGACGTCATCAACCATCATGGCAGAGAGAAGTTTTCACAGTATTAAAGAACAGCTTACAGTCGGTCGAGTAGCTTGGAGGTAGCGTGCCCGCTTCGTCAGCCTTAGGTAGCGGGTTCGATCGCGGCTGGAATCGGTTGATTATCTGGATGCAATAATCACGTAGGCGTGAAGGGCAGGATTATGCGGCATGTAGAAGATCCTTAAGTTTCAATTTAACTCTGGTAGTTTCGACAAAATTAAATCATGGTCACATTTTACTTCCGGCTAGATCTTGAATTAATTCAAGCGTCCAAATTCGGTAGGAAGGGCTGCCACACTAAATGTTGCCACCATGAAATGATCTCACATTTGGGGAATTGCCGTGTGTGAAAAGGCTTGGTTGTCAATATGCAGCCCATTAGAGTGAGAAAAACAGTAGAGAGTGTTTTAGACAATCTATAGAAAAGTACTAAATAGAAATGTGTAGAAGGAAGTAGAAATAAATGACAAAAATTTATGGAAAGAATAATGTTAAGAAAGTGTCTTAGACAATAGTTTATTCTCTTGGGCACTCCAGAAGTGAATGCTTGTGGAGGGGAGAAAATATTATGATTTTTTGGGTCAATTTAACTTTGCGTTTGATTAAATATTTTTGAACTCACTCTCTTCATGACAGCGCATTAATAGTTTCCATCCCCGCCCCTTATAACAATCTGCACTATCCTCTGTAGCTTGTTTTTTTTTTCAATCCAGCCATATTGGCTTTTTGAGATAGAACAACTCCACTCCACAAACGAATGTCACTACTAAATAGAATATAAATAATCGGGATGATAAAGAATAGAATTATGTGGACAATATTGTGATATAAGTACTTTCCGACTTGCTGTCGCTTATTCCTGAATTGGAATCCGGAATTATAGTTGCTTAGTCCTTGGTTGGTCCTTATATTGGAAGATTTTCCATTGGTGAGTTCACAGGATGTGCATCTCATTTCAGACAAGTACTCATTATCTCTTATTATATATTGTCTAGTCTACATATCGTGTACTTAATTCTAGCGCTTAAATCAGTGCTTCTCAAACTTTCAATATTCGTGATCCAATATACAATCATTATTTTCATCGCCCCCCCATACAATAACGATACATTGAATTCAAAAATACTACACTTTGAAGCTAACGCTACAGTGCGATTTTAACCTCTTTAGTACCACCGGCGTATATAAACGTCTCGCTCAGCCAGTGTGTTAATTGCCCCGGACGTATATATACGTCTTTCCGAAGTACGGTGTTTTTGTGCACTGCTATCCATACATTTATTCCGAAGGCTTTAGAATGCAATAAAAGGAGCTTGATTGTCTTTGCGGAGGATTTACTTGTTTCAGATTATTTGTTTCTTTATTCCTTTAACCTCCCCCTTCCCAATACACCAGATACGCTCGTTTACGTGTTAAACGGTGGCATGAGGGAGCGAATCACGTAGTTTTTAATCGACATTTAACGGGATTAATTATAAACAGTCTAAATTATCAAGATAAGTGTTAACTTTTGTTTTTAATTTTATATATGAGAAGCCTCTGGTGACACTGGTAATTATTAAACTTGTTCTGAACGTAGTATCTTTAAAATGATTATAAAATTCATTGCGCAGTACTGATGTTTTTATAAGTGTAAATGTGTATTTCTCCTTTTTTATTTGTTTGCTTTAAGTATAATGGTAATTTTTTAAACAATCTTTTGTTTTCTACTTTTCAATATGCTCACCCCCCCTTATAGTGTTATCACGCCCCTAGGGGGGTGCCTCCCACAGTTTGTGAAACACTGACTTAAATGAAAAAAGGGGGATTTTTGCCAATATCTGTTGGTCATGATTTAAATGCGTCTTAGTCGCTACTGTACAAAATGGCTCTTAGTGATTCTTTGCCTCAATTTAATCTTGGTGTCCAGGGTGGAACCCAGGGGAGTCCACACAAATTGTTAACAGTTTTACGGGCTATAGACATGAACTGCTCAGAAACGATTACTCCCTCGTCATTAGAAAATCTGAAAAACCTCGGTTTTTCAACGGCATAATCTTGTTCCCTACCACATACAACTGAAACAATAACGCACCACCTTTATCATACGTGAAAAAAACACCTTCAATTTTCCCCTCCAAACTCAACGGTAAAATTTCAGTCATTCGATCAAGTCATCATGCATAAATTTAAAACTTTTTATCGGCGGGAAATTGTTAAAAACTTTTTGGAGAAGACATAGAAACTCTGCAGAATGTAACTATTTCTGTTTCAACGACTTTGATCATGATTGACATGACATGGGCAGCTGTCACTCATTTGACAATTCATAACTGTTTTAAAAAATCAGGCTTCCCCATGTCGATTCTGGTCGTTGTGCAAAATACACTCAAAGAATGTAATGCTGAAGCATCCCTTTAGTAAGCTCTCCCAGTACAAGATTTGATGTTTGGCGATTACGCGCAAGTTGACATGGACATCGCTGTACAGGGGAATCCTATTTTAGGCTGAAATTATGGCTTTGGATCGCAATAACACTGCATGTCTAGAAGACGAATCGGAGGAATTGACTCCTATAAATCTGACAGAAGTGCCCCTTTAAGGGGCACAAAGCTAAAATACACTTTTCTATGATAAAGTACTTGATAAATATAATGTTCTCATCCTCTATATAAACATTATTTACTCACAAAAAAATATCTTATCAAGTGTTTTCTTCCTGGTTGGTGACTAGACGTTATAGCCACTGCGCACTTAGGACATTGAACTTACTTTTCACAGGGCAGAAATAATAAATCATAATACTACAAAATTTTTATGAGAAATTGACATTTATGTAATACTTATTTCAATAACAATTAAATACAAAGTATAAGTGTAATTAAATAATAATAGAATAATTGTACAACATACAATATATATACTTACTAAGAATATATGTAGAATACTTAGAATATACATTGAAATTGGTATATATCCACATTTTATATTTTATTTTAGTATGAAAGGTTAGAAATAAAGTAATATTTTTTTGAGAATTTAAATTAGTTATTTCCCAAATTTGATGAAGATACTTGCTGTGGAACTTTATAATATGCAAAAGTTTTTTCCAAGCAGAAAAGTTGTAATGAAAGATTTTTGAACCTGAGAATCTTGTACTACATATTGTAAGCAAAGTTTGTTTATATTTCCGACCCCCAACATTCTCACATGATTCTAAGTGTGGAGAAAAGTGAAAATTTCTAGGTTATTTTTCTTTTCTATGTGGACAGTGGATAGAGTCTCTAGCGACATATGAAAGCTTTTCAAAAACCTGAATAAAACCTTTTTTTTAATTGCACGTTTGCTTAATTCATTATTAATAGTAATCAAAATACAATTTGTAGATTTACACCGAGAAACACTGTTTTAATTACCCATCAGAGGACATGAAATGCAAAAAAAAGGAATCGTCCTGCCATCTGTATTGATTATTTTATGCATTTTAGCTTCAATTAACTCATGTGGATGGACTAAATATTCATCACCCGCTTGGAGAATTTTTTTAATATGTGGCTAGACGTATTAGCCACTGCCCGCTAAAGGGTTCAGTGTCACTAAACAAAGTACGCAACTTTTTCCTTAAAAATTATGTTGATGCGGACATTTTTCAAGCTTCATTTATTCTAGAAAAATATATTGTTAAAGTTACATTGAATGCCATAAAACGAGAAAAAAAGTAACAGATATTTTTGTCAAATAAGATTAATTTTGTACATGGTTTATTCTATTAATAATTGCTTATAATGTGCGTATATGCTGGACTTTTAACTTCTGTATAATATTTATACTGTATAATATGTACTTTTGAAAAATACTTTACAATAATTTTATGCATACGTACAATTGTTGTTTTATTACACAGTTTCAATTTTAAATGTGTTAGAAAAGAAATTTCTCTTCGTGTATTTTGGGAGATTTTTCTTACCATTTCGATAATTTGAACTTTTGATAATTCAAAGTTTTTTTATTGTCGTGCCCTGCAACTTCAAATTTTCGAGAGTTGATTGTATATATATATATATATTTTGTGTGCAAAAAAACATTTAAACATTATTGTAAACTGTAAGCAGATAGCCATGAAATTGCAGAAAAGGTTTTATTGCAAACAGTACAATGAGCACACAATCCAATAGAAAGTTGGTATTGCAAGTATCAGGAAAAAAAATGTCATAATAGGCGTGAGTGTACTAAAAACGCATGCGGTCGGCAAGCGCAGCAGCATTCTTCAACAAGAGGAAAAACTCAGGCGCAATTAAAGCCATTCCCTGCAAGTACAAGGGAGCTTTTTCGTGAAATATGGGTGAAGAAATCACCTGGACAACATCAAACGCGGAATAGTATTAGGAAAGCTGGTGGACTCATTAATACAGTGAATAAAATGGTAGTTCAAATAGTTTTTATTTTAAAATTTACTTAGTTAATTGTTCGTTGTTCTTGTTAACGAGAGATGTGTATATCTCAGATAACTGGGAAAAAAATTCGTAACTTTTGAGATTTATATTTAAACTACAGGACATACTGAAAAAAAATTCAATTGTGTTTCGCAACATAATCTATTTTTTTACTCATTAAATGTAAATTAAGGGGTTGTTTCAAACTATATACAAATAAACAATTATTTTTATGAAAGTTTTACTTCAGTGTTATATGAATGTTGACAAAGAGGGAATCATTTACACTTATAAAATATTTTCGAAAATCAAATTCTTGAAACTGATGCTTATAAATCCACACACGTAAACAATTACAAAAGTATTTGGTATGCGATACATTTCTATTATATATTTTGAAGTATATTTTATTTAAATTTATACTCATGTGTGTGTATTATATTACTGAAAATTAAGGTCTTCATTCGAGGTCCTTATATTTTACGATATTTACGCAAGTAAGTGATGATTGATAAAACCTGGACACAAAGACAAAGGCTGAGCCTATAGATCGCATATTGATTGGAACCTATTTTTATGAAATCATAATTTAAAACACTTTTGTAAATTGCTATAACCCAAGCTTGTTCTAATACTTCTATTATGAGGTGGATGGTTAAAGTATCACAATGACACAAAAACTCTTGGTAACAAAAGATAAAATAGCATAACGCGATAAACTTTCTTGCCATAAAATATGGTTTGAAACCTTTAAAATGTTTATCATTTATTTATAAGACTATGAAATGCTGTGGAAGTGTTATTTTTACCAGTAAATACACGTATGAGAAAATGTTTTGTGGCTAAAAATCCTTACTAATATTCTAAACGCAAAAGTTTGTATGGAGAGATGTTTGTTATTCTTTCACGGAAAAACAACTGGATGGATTTTAATGAAACTGTACAATAATATAGTTTATACATCAGAATAACACATAGGCTTTAATTTAAAAATATATTGTATGAAGTTTCTAAAATATAAAGACAATTGTCAAGAAAGTAGGAAAAAATCTGTCATCGGCAAAAAAAGCCTGCTACAGCATATATCTATCTTTTCTTGTGTGAAGCAAAACTTTCCAAGCTTATTTTGTCTACTCCATGCCTCAATGTGCGCTCGCTTTTAATTTATTCCTTTGATCAGTCTAATCACTATTTTTTTAATTTCATAATAAAGCTATATTTCGCAGGAAGAGGTGGTGGCAAGATTTTAACAAAAAATAAATAAAACAGAAAGTAATATTAACGTATAACACTTCCAGATATAGATTATTCACACTATTTTAAGAGTTCATTACACAAAATTTGTAACAATGTGTTAGTTTTGCTGAGCAGAGATCATCTAAGGAAGATGTTCTCATAAATCGACTGATAAGAGAGCTACACGAAGTTATAAATAAATAAAAATCCTTTTATTAGCTATTAGATCTATAGACTTAAATTCAACAAATATGGTTTTTTATATGTTCAAATGAAATATGCAAAAAGCTCTTTTTTTGTTTAAGTTGCCATTTACGCAAAATTAACTCATTAAAAACTTCGTTATCCTTCAATTTGTATTGTTTAATTTTTCAATTTACCCGTGCGAAGAACGGGTATACCAACGAGTAAAAATATATTTCCTTATATCTGTTTTCAGATATGCAATCATTTGTTAATTTATCCAGTTCATGTTATACATGTTTATGTGTAAGGGAGTATTTTATGGTGTTTCATAAGAAATCATGGGTTCAAGCCCTTTTGCCACTGTAAACCCACCGTTTAAAGGGGATTCTATGCACGTTGAATTTTTCGAGTCTCAGAGCTCTCATGTTGTTTTGGTGTGGAAGTTTAGAAATAGACAAAACTCATGTGTCGTCTTCGTGACTTGACCAAGAATCAAAATTACAGGAACCGTTACCAATAACCCTCTTTTAGCTTCAAAGTATGACAAATAAACAATCAAATGAAAGCGCAGGGGGGAAATACAGGAAACGTTGTTTTTTTCTTTTTTTTTCAATTCGTGATACCTCGAATATAAATACAAGAATTTTTTTCTTAGACAGTAAACATTTCATAAAGAGTTTTTAAGTTAACACATTGAATCATCACTACATAAAAGAAATACCGAATCTGAGAAAAAAGGACATTTTTAGAATTTCATTTATTATTTTATTTAACGCATTTCTCTTTCATATTAAAGCGATGTCATACTCTTTTCGCAAGAGTCGAGATCAATTTAAATTGTCCCAAACTTTGAGCTGAAGTTTAAAAAGATCCTTTTTTCTCAAACTTGTGAGTTCCCCGAAGACCAGGCGCGTGTCAACAACAAAAGAGCGCCCATTCGGTGCCGTGAGAAGTGTCAACACGCCAATTGATCTTTTATTCACTACGAGACACTATGAAATATCTCTCTTTCTCATCCTTGAAATCAACTCCATTGTGCGTCTTAGAGAACTTGATAAAGTTCTAGAAGAATTTTTAGAAGCTTCCGCTGTGAAAAGACAGTCAAACAACTCGGACCATTTGCAGACGAAATTAAGTATGCGTGAGAAGACAACAATGCAACACAACTCTGCTCCGATGTGCATTCTTATTTGTCACCAGACATTAAGTAACCCAGAAGCTGTCAAGGGGTTTGTGCAATGGACCACACAATGCATCTATCTAGATTGTTCATTAATAGATATTTCCTACTGGAACTTTAAAGAAGCAATGATAAATAATAACAATATTATTATTCATTATCACTGTGAAAATTATGTATATGTATGTTACTTGTTTATTTAAAATATACACAATAAAAGTCTTTTTGCTCAGTTAAACTTTCTCTTCAGTTGAGGTCATAAGGGATTTTTATGTATCATTACTATTTCCTATGCTTGTACCTAAAACTATTAATCTCTGCAACACCTCCATTTGAAGATTCTGTTATATATGCAAACTTAAAACAGTTTGGAATATGTACTAATTTGGCTATTGTTTTATTTTATGAAACATAAGGCATTAGAATCAGTTTTTTTTCTATGTGTTACAAACATTCACGTTTACAATTTCATACTGGTGAAACTAGTAATAGTTTCGTAACTAGTACTAATTAAATGATTAGTTTGTGCTTAAACATTAAAGGATTCTATAAACGTATTTAATGAGTAAGAAAATTATCATCAACGTACAAGAAAAACAACATAAGAATCATATTTTAATTTAAATTATATATGATTATTTTTAACTGAGAAAATTATTCTTCCTCTATAAGTAAGGCATCCGAAGTCTTCTTAGTTATATTTATTAAGGGAAAAAAAATTCAGGAAGTAAAAGATCACAGTCATTTAAACATGTTTTTCCCGACTGCTAAATCAAAATCTCTTACAACATTATTAAGTTTACTTTAGAAATTAAAAATAATTTTAAAAAAATTAAAAATATTTTAAAGAAAATTTAAAAGAAATTTAATGAATATGAACGATTTTCTTAAAAATATAACAATAAGCTACTGTGAGACAAATTTCATAATATTTTAAGAAAAAAAGACAAACGTTTGATTTTGTTGAAATTTTTTTTAATTTTATAAAATTGAAACATATCTAATGAAAAAAAGTCATTTTATGGTATTTAAAAGCACTAAATTACTAATTATTAAAACATTATTATTTTAAAAAATTATATTGTTATATATTATTATTATTAATCTTTTTTATATTTATATTATTAGATTAAATCTATTTTATATCTATATTATCATTTTAAGTTCCCTTTAGGTTTATATTATTTTTTAAATGTGTGTATAGCTATAATGTATAAATATGTACATTTTTAATTCAATGAACTAACATATACGGATGAATGTAATTGCATCTAAGATTATCTATAATGTAACTACATAACGCATATTATTTCAAATAATTTATGAAGTTCCGTCTGTAATGTCTGATAATCAGACGAAATAATGGTTTCACAAGCATTAAGGTAAGTGATTTATGAAGCGCGAGATTTATTAATTAATTCAAGTTTCCCTCTGGCGTCGGAAAAGGCTCATTTTTCATTGCATTTTGCAAAGGAGGATCAAATACAGGAAAGATATCGCTTTGCATTGGTCTTCTGAGCAAGATAATGTTTTGCCAACAGATCCACTAAATATATTTCAAATAAATTGCAGGAGTCTCAAAATAAGGTGATATAAATACTTATAAATAATTCTAATATTTAAGCAACGCATGCGTTTATAGATTATACCTATGTGTGAAGGAATTGTCTGTGCAGCAAAATTTTCTCTCAACCGATTGCTGTGATTAATTTATTTAGGATCGGAAAATATTTCAAAGACTGACATCTGTTTCATTTGCTAGTAAAAATCGTTGAAAGTTTATAACGAAGCTTAATCCCCTTTTGATACAAAACAGAAAGAAATAAGAAATCTTATATAAGAGATAAGAAATATATAATTCTCTCTCTTATTTAAGGCTATCTTTGGCCAATGTTAAAGATGTTGTTTTTCAATGTTTGGCATATATTTTCAGACATGAAAGTACTCAAACATTAAAGTTATATATTCTGGCTTCACTATCCTGTAGAGAGAATCACTTATTTTATCGTACTACTCCTTTTTATCCTAGTTAACACATTTTTTTATATAAAATGTGTTTCGCATTTTTTCACTCATACCGTATTGCTAAATGAGTTATCACTTTACATGTCAAAAGTAAAAACTATATATTTATGAAATATTTGGAAATTTAAAAACATTATACACTGCTGGACAATTGCTAAGGACGGATAACACTATCATCCATAGCAACCACAAAATTAAAGGAAGCAAAATAGGGAAAATTAGAATAAGTGCGGGATATTAGTAAGAAGAAGTATGAGTATGCAAATTTTTTTCCACGTCTGTTCATCACGTGATAGCGTTCATAAGAGCTTTAAAGGTTTTGACGCGAGTGGACAGATGTTGTTTTAAGTCAAAGTTTTACAGGAAAGATTTAATAGACGAACTTAAAATTTTTGGCATGTTTTCCCGACATCAAATAGATGATTTTATGCGTGGCCGAATTATTGGAAAGATCGAAGAAGGGCGAAAAATAACAGATGTTGCCAGGGAGTTCGACATCGCTCACAGCGTTGTTTCACGGCTGTGGAACTCATTTAAAACTACTGGAATGTGTAGCAGACGGCACGGGGGAGGTCGTGTTAGAAGTACGACACCTTCAGAAGACACATATATCGTCCTATCAGCAAAAAGGAACAGGCGCACCACAGCTCAACAGGTGGCAAATCAGTTTCTTGCTGCCACAGGAAAGCAGATCTACCGAAAAACTGTTGCCAGACGTTTGAGGGGGGAGGACTATACGCACGCAGACCTGTTGTGTGTGTCCCATTGACCAGACAGCACCGTACTGCCTGTTTTCAATGGTGTCGTGAGCATCACAATTGGACTGAACAGGACTGGGCATGCGTACTATTCTCAGATGAGAGTAGGTTCAGTCTGTCATCGGATTGTTGACGCCAACTGATCTGGCGCGAGAGGGGTATTGCTTATAGTCCAGAAAATATCCAGGAAAAGGACCAATATCCGACATGCAGTATCATGGTGTGGGCCGACATCATGATCAATGGCCGCACGCGCGTACATGTGGTTGCGAATGGGACTATGACGGGCCAACGATACATTGATGAAGTTCTACTTCCTCATGTTCGTCTTTTCCGTGGTGCTGTCGGTGATAAATTTGTTTTTATGGACGACAACGCAGCATGTCATCGAACACTCGCTGTTCAGGATTGTCTGGAAAGCGAGGGTATTCAACGTCTTGTATGGCCAGCGCGTTTTCCAGATCTAAACCCCATTGAAAATGTGTGGGATGATTTAGGGAGGCAAGTTGCTGGTCGAAACTATCCTCCGACAAACAAGAACACCCTCATCCGTGCACTCACGGAGGAATGGGATAAATTGCCTCAACAGCTGCTGGATTATGTTGTGCAAAGTATGGTACGACGTGTGGAATGTTGCATCACACTCCACGGTGGACATATCCCGTACTGATACATTTCTTTAAGGTGCCTGCTGACTTTTAGATGCATTGTTCCATTTCTCCGTACGCAGATCAAACGAACAGTTTTTTTTTCTTTCAGATGTTTCACAGCTTTTTTACTTTCCAGAACAATACATATTCTTTATTCTAATGTCTGAGCAGTGTGGCAACTATATTTTATCCTACTAGGCCTCATGTCTCGCTTAATGTTATGCTACATAGCAATTTGTGATCCGTCCTTACCAATTGTCCAGCAGTGTATTATAAACAAATGCATGAGGTACAATGTCCCAAGTTTTTATAAAACTGAGGCATTTTTTTTCTGTCCAAAAATGTGCATTACGTTAAGTCCACGCTGTCGTACTTATGGTTAAAACAGCCTTAACTTAAATTTATTCTTCCCAGTTGCTAATTGTTAATTCTAAAATTTTTCTTCTAAAAAAATTACAAAATGCAGATGAAATATAATCAATCTTTTTTTTTTTTACATACTATAATAGGTAAAGAAATTTCACTACCCACTGAAAAGAGTTATAGGAAATAAATGTTATACAGGTTGTCCCAGAAATAGCGCCCTAACTCTCCACATTCAGATTCCTCTTTGAGAGTACACAAAAAGTGCCCAAAGATTTGTACCTGTACGCTCGCGCGATCCCTAGTTTACAAGACAAATACGAAAACCAAAGTATAGCATCACAGATGGTACAAGAAAAAAACACTGTAATAAACACATTAACAACAGTATTTGCATATCTTTCCAGACGATTATGTTCGAAACGATCGTTGAGCATATTGCGTAATGCATGTGTGCGCTGTTGAATCATGTTAAGTTACCGTTGAACTCTTAATTAAAAGGCTGTATGCTGTTCGTGAATATTTTGGCATGTATCTGATGAACGCCCAAAATATAATGGAAATACCTTCCGAACTATTATACTGTTCGAATTAATTGGGACAAGCATTTTTTTCTTGTCTGAGTTGGTATGTGAATGTCAGTGATGTCCCAAACCCCCACAAATCGGTTATATCTTCGTACAGATAACGTGATTGATTGGCCTTAACTACAATTTACTCGTTTGATTAGTTTTGGAGGATCAATTGCCCAATTGTGAACCTTTCAGTGTGGTTGCTGATGTTTATAATTTTGCGTTCCTCTTAACACGTATTACTTTTAATTGTTCTGAGATGGATATTACTCTAAGAAAGCGTTCTAAAATAATCCTTCTTAATTAACACATTTCTATGAATTTGAGAGATATATCACACAATGTGGGCAACTCAAGTTCTTCAAGAATTTTATGAACATTTCAGGCTTCCGGACACATCGTCTTCAAAAGGAAAAGGAAAATGTGGGCCCAAACGGAAAACTACTCCAAGAACTGATATAATTCTAATAAGAAATAGCAAAATAAATCCAAAAGAGATAAGGTTTATTGGATGATGCCTTATTTATTCCCCTCAACTATATGGGAAATGCTTCTGAAAGTTAGCCGTAAGGCAACAAGACCGAGGAAAAAGCACTTTCCAATTCAGAAAAAGGTGAAAAACTGTTAAGCATGGGCCAAAAAATACCGATTCTATATTGTTAATGACAAAAGAAAGGTGATTATCGGTGATGAAACACATTTATTTGTGCAGGGATGCAAATTAGATGTAGTAAGACGAATTAAAGATGAAACTCTGCTACCACACATATTATACCCAACGGACAGTAAAGCATCCCTCTAAACAAACATTTTGGGGTATTTTCACAAGAAATGGCCCTTGAAGATTAATTACTCTTAAAGCCATGATGAAATAAATACATATAAATATTACGCAGTAAAATTATTGCATTCATGGAAACATTTGATGGAACATTTAAAAATGACTTGGCTTCTCGTTACAATTCGAAATTGATCCAGTCTTTTATGAGGGAAAGTAAAATAAAAGTGCTTAATTGGGCTGTTAATTCACCAGACCTGAATTCTATTGATAACTTATGGCATATTCTTAAGAATAATTTGCTTAAGATGAGCTGTACTACAACATAAGAAATGATAAAATGCGCCATACACTGGTTCCACGAGGATGTGGGTCCAGTTATGGACTTGTGCGCTACACTGGTGAAATCAATACCAAGACGAGTCAAAGAGGTCGTTTCTACTACAGGAAGACATATTTCGTACTAATATAGAAAGGTTTTTTTGTCTACTTAAGGTATATATATGTGATGATTAAAAGCTAAGGTCTTAGAAAAAACCATTTCCTTACCGTTTGTCCCAATAAATTCGAACAGTATAGTAAATATTGCTGCTGGTGTATCCAATACGTTGTTTTTTCCTTACATCGTCTGTGACGTCATATTTCGTCTTTCTTTTATTCTTGTTAACTATGGATCCTACAGGTAAAATTCTTAGGATATTTTTTATGTATTTCCAAAGAGGAAACTCGATGTGCAGTGATTGAATAGTAACGTCGCATTATTCAGCTTCACGATGGTTTTTATTAATGGTCCTCGTAATTCTGAACCATGGTCAAGTGAGGAGTACAACACCTCAGCTGGTAACCCCCTCTCCACACCAACGTTGAGCTTTGACAGATTTAACGTGCTTCACCACCACACGGTAGGTATTCAGCGGTACTACACTTGAACTCATGACTCACGGTCACGATTCCGTTGCTTGACCATTGGGCTACCATGGCCACATCTGGCTGTGCAGAGTTTGGTGCTATTTTGGGACACGCTGTGTATATACACTATATGATCAAATGTTTTCGGATACCCCTCGAAGTAGTAAATTCGGATAGTGGTGTCAAGTATAAGATAATTCAAATAACTGCGCAATCACTAGTTCATACTAGAAGTGTACAATGGAAGAAATATTCGAGCTAATTGGATTTGGACGTGGTAAAAGGGATTGGCATTCACAGTAATGGAAAGTATGTTCGTGACATTTCTTTTATGTTTCATTAAATGTATATGATGTTTACGTGTGGGGTTGAGTGAGTGTATCGTTTAATGGCGCTAGAGCCGATTGCTGCTAAATTGCACCAAACACTTGTTAAAGTATTAAAAAAATTTCAAAAATACATGCTCAAATGCATATTTTTAGGAATTCTAAGAAGCTCCTGGCGTTAACATAAATACAATGGAAATTCATCTTACATTGTAAACGCTTTCCTACTGAATGTATTGTGGTGCAAGTAAAATTCAAAAGATAGGGGGCTTAGGGGAGTTTTTCGTTGTTCGACTTCAATTTTATCGTTCCTTTGAAAGGAACTTTCGAGACGGACGCCTGTTTGACATTTTTGACAATTCTACACTTCCTAGATTGTGGCAATAGTTTGGAGAGGGTTCACTCTGGTTTCAACAGAATCGTGTTTCTGTGAATCCGACTCAGCCAGTGTAGATGTGGTTTCAGATGCTTACGAATTGGACTCTCCAGCTCAAAGCACAGATATGAATTCCATTGAATCGGATGAATTAGAACATCGACTGCAAGCTAGACCGATGCACTCCAAATTGGTGATTATGTGGCCCATGTTCTGCATAAAGGACTTGCATTTCATGCAGAAACATTGGAAAACTTTTTGCACAGTCTTCTTCCTAACCTAGCAGCTGATTTGGCAGCAAAGGGTTGCTAAACATCCTACTAACATTTGATTTACCTGCTTTTAAAGCAAAACATACAAGTGTCCGTTTACTGTTAATCTTAAAATACATATATTATATTATATGGAACTTCATTCAACATAAATATTTAATAGACACTAATGCATATTGTCTCTGGCGGTAATTATAGAAGAAAACTGGCTACGTTTGAATAACTTAATACAATAAGGAACTTATCAAGTGATAAGTTTGAAAATGCAGCATCGATAATGCTTCATGAGATACATTACTTTGAAGTCATGATGATCCGCAACATTTAGGTATTTAAAGTGGTATTCTGAAGTATATATATATACTTGCTGGTATACCCGTTCTTCGCACATGTGAACTGAAAAATTAAACTATACAGATTGAAGGATAAAGAAGTTTTTAATGAGTTAATTTTACTTGAATTGCAAATTAAACAAAAAAAAAGCTTTTTACATATCCCAGCTGAACAAGAAAAAGAAAGAAAAAAAACACCTTTGTTGAATTTTAAGTTTGTAGATTTAATAGATGATAAAAAAGGAGTTTTTTCATTTATAACTCCCTGTAAATCTCTAGAGGGTCGATTATTGAAAATACTTTCCTCAGCTGATGTATGCTCAGCAAAAGTATCACATTGTTAAAAGTTTTGTGTGATGAACGCTTAAAATAGTGTAAATAATTTATATCTGAAAATGCAATGCATTCATATTACTTTCTGTTGTATTTATTTTATTTTAAAATTGTAATATTCACAAGCAACGCCGTGTCTTAAATTATAAAGACGATTCGATGAAAAACATAGCGAAATGTTAACGATAGAGTCAAGTTGGCAAATGTCTATTAACTTTCATAGCTCGACCTTGAAAGATCCGCCTTGTAGGGGAGCGATGCAAGTTAACCCTTTATCTACCGCATTATGATTTACTGCAGTTTTTTCATGCAATATTTTTATTTGATAACTTCATTGAAAAATTACTTGATATACATAAACAAAATACTCAACTTAGGGAAATTTAATCCGTAAGAGCTAATTAATTAAAGATATTATACTATAAAATTAATTATATACAAGATTCACTTAAAATAAATAGTAAAATCGTTTCCAACGGTCTTCATTAACATACAAAAACATAAGACACTTACATTTTGACATAAGCTATTTTTTCGTAACAAAAATAATAATCTTTGCAATTCGCTGAAGAGGCCGTCAGCTGAAAACGCAATATCTGCTACAAAACTATTCGCCTTCCCCGCTAAAATACTCATCATAGAACCCGCACTGCTATACATCTAGGAAGAGTGGATTTCAAAGAATATTCCTGCTAAGTTGGTTTGTTGTGGTAGTCATGAGAAGAAGGTGCCAGCTCAGATGTCGTCCACGTCACTTGACCATGATTCAAAATTACGTGGTCCGTCGCAAGAAGCCTTCGTGTAGCTGAACAGTGGGACGTTAATATTCACTCACTCCAAAATATACAATACAGCAGTTATTATTATTTTTATGCTTAAAAAATGCAATATCTGCCTATTCAATAAAATTATAGCGTTATAATTAACTACTAACCACAAACAAATTATGCAAATTTGTTCAAATGATGCAGTGTGAAAGACAAAGTTTATTTACTTTAAGTACCAGAAGAGATAAAAGTATTTATTTTGATATAAGGATCAATTTATTATGGTTCACACATGAAAAAAATCAATGTTAGCTATTCAAATAAAGAGAGATTTAAAACAACATTTCCCTTCAAAACTTAGTTTTATTCTGAAATAAAAAAGAGGGATTACTCTGAACACAGGCATAAATTAGAAGCCAGTGCTTTGCGTAGACAAAACAAAAATGTTTCTTCACAAATAAAAGATAGATATATGCTGTCGCGAGCTTTTTTGCAGCGCACGCCAGAATTTTTTCTACTTACTTGACAAATATCGTTATATTTTGGACACTTCCCACAATATCTTTATAAATTATAGCTTATGCTATAAGTTATAGCCTATGTGTTATTTTGATGTCTAAGGTGTATTACTGTAAAATTTCATTAAAATCCATCCAGTTGTTTTTGCGTGAAAGACGACCAAACATCCAAACAAACTTTCACATTTATAATATATATATATTGGAAATTTAAAATGCCGAACTATACATTAGATGTTTCAGATATTTAATACAGAACTCTGCATGAGGCGTTTTAGATCAGGGGTGGTAAACTCGTGGCCCGTGGGCCTCATGCGTTCCTCTACGAACATTTTTGTGGCTTGCCCAGTATATCGCCCCACAATAATATATAACACAATTAGAAAATTTCTCCAGAAATAAAAAATAGAGTGAGAAGAGATGTCAATTGTCAGGAGGTAAACATCAAATTTTTCTCGTTCTTCCATATATTTTTATTATAATGTATTATTCGAAATAAGCCTACATTTCTACGAATATTGATTTTTTTGCGGCCTGCCTAATAGTAAACTTTGTTTATTTGTCTCAGGTTAACCTTTGAGTTTGACACCCTTGTTTTAGATATTTAATATACAACTATAAAATATGAAATTTTATATTAAATATTAATGAATTACGAATAGTGATTATATTGAGCGAAATAACAAAGAAAAGTAATGGTTAATTTCAATTTTATGAAACGCACCTTCAATAGGGTATACGGAACATAAATTGTGTTTCACTTTTGGCAGAAGTTAGGCTTTTGGGGATCCTAATTTTAAAAAATTTAAATCATAGGGTGCAATAAAGATACGCCTATGTTCAGTTTATCTTAAATTTAATTGTACATCAAATCCATTTGCGGGGATTTTAAAATCAAAAACCTTTTAGTGATTGTAAAACCTTTTGTGATTTTTTAACTTAAATTTCATTAAATGTAAGTACGTATTTTCCATTATTTTGCATCCAACAATAAATCTCAAGAAAAAAAAACCTACGATGCATTTTGCAGAGCAGATGGGGAAGAAAAATATCTCTTTTACCTTTCACCGATCTTTTAATTACAGTGTTGCGTTTCAATACAAAACTTTAAATCGAATATCTAAGATAATGGGAAATAATGAATAAACTAAAATGGGGCTAATGCTTTTTGGAAACATTTCACTGAGACGAGTTTTTAATAGTTGTTCTAATGGAATAAACGGAAAATATTCGCTATGGTTTTAAGAAAAACTGGAAACAGCCACAGAAACACGTAGTGAAATGGTTTCTTTTCTCAACGGAATCAGTGATGCATTCATTTGCACATTGTATTCATCAAATTTCATTAATGGGGAAGTTAGTAAATGACAAATAAAACAAACAAGTTGAAAAACAAGCATTTAGTTCCGGTTACAGATGGAAAACTTTTCTTTGTCATCAAGTGACGAAAGCAGCGAACTATTTTTAGAATCTTCTATTATTATTTCCCTTTTTCCGTCTGAATAGTTTTGTGGTAAAGAAAGTAACGAAAGCTAAATTAGAAAAGTGTTTAGCTTTAAGATAACTGTATTTGAAGACTTGAGAATAAAACAGAATAACAAAAATCTATTGGTTGAAGAAAGCAGAAGCATATCTTTTGTTAGTTAAATATTCAATTAAATGATCATTCTGTTTTTGTTACTAAAGTTATTGGCATAAAAAAACTACATAGAGATTCCTTTTGGAGGTTTGTGGAGAAAACAATAATTATTTTATAATTTACATTAGAATCATTCAAACACATTAGTTTAACTGTAGTTCATTATTTAATGTATGTATAGTTAGCAAATATACACAAAGAAATACATTCACAAGTACTCTACGAAATAAATTCTTCAATGTAATGATCCTTAGAAGAGTCAAGACTTGGACTTAAGGCTTAAATTGATTAAAACTGACATTTAAGCTCATGTGAATTTAATCTCTATGTCAAGTAATATTTGAAAATTAATGGGGTAAGTGTTCAATCTAAAACGAAATTGAAGGATTTTTCGAGAATTTCTATGAAGTTGTTATATGGACTTTCGAATAGATATACGTATTATTATTAAATCACAACCAAATGTGAACCGGAAAAATTTCTCCATCTTTAAATTTTAAAAATTATTATCAAATATCTATAAGTATAATGTCATTATTCTACTTTGTGAATCGATGTTTTTTTTTCCCTTTATTTTGTGTTAAATTTTTGGGTTTTTTTGCATTAAATTTACTGTGAACAATCTCTCTATCTATACAAATAAATAAAATTGAAGTGTCTGTTTGTAATTTGAAATTAACAGCTTTTCGCTAAATACATTTGAAAGTATATCCGGTACTTCTGTATCAAAAAATCAACTTTTAAAATCTTTGTCTATTTGTCTGTCTGTCGGTCGGTCTGTTTGTTCCCGTTAACCTCTGAAACGACTGAACTGATTTTAACGGAACTTTCACTGGCAAATAGCTAAAGTTATAAGGAGTAACTGAGGCTGCTTTTATTTTAGAAAAGAAAATTAGGGTTAAATAAATTAAAACCAATGAAATAGTGAACAATATCCGATGAAATAAAGCTTAATTGGGAAATTCGCCCGGTTCCGTGCGTGCGTATACTCTCAGAACGTGTGGGCTGGGAAAATACTTCTTTCTCCTTTTGCTGGTCTTCGAAGAGGTAAAGTAATAATTAGAAATCAATGTTAAACGTCGTTAGGTTTTCTTTCATGAAAATAGTTAAGTTTTTATTTACTTTGAAATCGATAAATTTAATATTGTATATAGAGAGATTTCTTCATTAAATTTAATATTGTATAAGATAGATTTTTTTCATTAAATTTAATATTGCATATAGAGAGATTTTTTCATTAAATTTAATATTATATATAGAGAGATTGTTCGGTAAATTGAATACAAAAAACCAAAAATTAACAAAAAATAAAGAAAAAAACATAAACATAAACAAACATCGATTCACAAAGTAGAAGAATAACCTTATACTTATAGCACAGGTATTTCTTTACGTAGAATACATAATTAGTAAGTTTTCATAATCTCTGCGAATTTAATAGACACTCTTTTGATAAATTCCACGTGGACGAGGTCGCAGGTAAAAGCAGCCTAATAAAAAATAAATGCTCTAGAAAGTAATATTGACATATTGCATATCCAGATACAAATTAATTACACTATTTTAAGCGTTTATTACACAAAATTTGCAACAAGACGCTACTTTTGCTTAGAAGGGAGGTCTTTTCAAAAATCAACCCAAAAGGGAGTTACGAGGCGTTATAAATAATAAAAAAATCTTTTTTATGAGATATATATCTACAGATTTAAAATTTAGCAAACGTGCTTTTTTTGTTCAGCTGAGATATGCAAAAAGCCTTTTTTTTGTTTAATTTGCAATTCACGTAAAATTAACTCATTAAAAACTGCTTTATCCTTCAATCTGTGTTGTTTAATTTTCCATTTCGCCCGTGCGAAGAACTGGTATACCAGATAGTATATAATATTCAATTTAATGAAAGAATCTCTCCATATACAATAATAAGTTTATCAACTTCAAAGTAAATAAAATCTTAACTATTTTCATGAAAAAACCCTAACGACGTTGAACATTGATTTCTAATTATTACTGTACCTCTTCCAAGACCAGCAAAAGGAGAAAGAAGTATTTTTCCAGGCCCACTCGTTCTGAGAGTGTACGCATGCACAGAACCGGACGAATTTCCCGATTAAGCCTTATTTCATCAGATATTGTTCACTATTTCATTGGTTTTAATTTATTTTGTTTCTGCGGAACTCTAATTTTCTTTTCTAAAATAAAAGTAACCTGAGTTACTCCTTATAACTTTAACTATCTTCCAGGGAATGTTCTGTCAAAATTGGTCCAGCTGTTTCAGAGATTAGTCGGAACAAACACACCGACAGACAGACAAAAAATTTTAAAATTGATTTTTTGATATAAATACCGGATATACTTTCAAATGTATTTAGTGAAAAGCTGTTAATTTCAAATTACAGTCACTTCAATTGTATTTATTTGTATAGATTATGGTAAACAGTTATACGATTAACTACAAATTCACACACATAACTAATGACGATTAATACAGTCACTTAGCAGTTAAAATAAGCAGCAGCGACGTTACACATATTGAAGACAAAGACAATAATTTACATTATCTTAGAGCTCTTTTATATGAAACCGCAACAGGAAGTCTAGCAATCGCGTGATTCCCATGGACAAAGGTTATGATTGGAGGAAAGATATCGTTACAGGGTAATTCAAACCTTATCATTCAAATTTTGTGCGGTGGTAGGGAATACGTCAGGAAACCGATTTCACACAGGAAAATATGTCCACAAACGTCATCTTCATGGACAAAATGGACAAGTAAAGTGAACATAGGAAACAGGACAACGAATGTGACTTTTATGCCAACAAGATAAACTACAGGTAAACAGTAGGTTTACAAAATTCCGATCATTTCAGGGGTTCACAACACCGTTTCATTGACCACCGAACATCTTTAAAAACGCCTAGCATATCATGGACAATACCTGCAACGGTCATTATTCGCGCAATAAGGTATATTTCACTGTCACCGAAGCTCTCTAACACATAATCTTTCATGGTGTTTCATGGCTTCCCAGAAAAGGAAATTAAAAGGGGGAAACCCGGTGACCTGGGTAGTTAAGCAATAGATCCACCTCTACCAATCCAGTTAACTCCGAATGTTCGGGTCAGGTAATCACATGCAACAACTGTGATATGTGCTGGAACCCCGTCATATTTAAACCACGTATCTCAGTGGATATGAGCAGGAATAGTGCCCACAAAAATCACTAACACTTTTTAGATAATATAACACAGATTATAGATATTTTCTGCCATGCAATCGATGTGGTAGCAAGTTAAAGTCCCAACAGTCACCAATGATCCCAGCCCGCACAATTGGGGTTAAACCGATGTTGCGCAACGTGAATTATCGCACTGAGTAGGTTGTTGTAAGCGCCGGCACATGTGAATTGTGTGTATTTAACACACCATTAAGACTCAATGATAATTTACCAGTAAAAAAACAGAAGCTGAAAGACTGGGGTCCCGGGCATTTCTCTACATTACCATTGTGCGAATTCCCTCGCGCTCCGGATAGTCGTTAGGCTACAACAATAAATGCAGACTTTGCAGATGGTAAAACGAACAGCACCCAATTGGATTTCGAAAATATTAACTAGGCAGTACATTTATTTCCAAAACTGCGAAAAATAATAATTATCTGTTTATGTTTCGATTTCAAAATAAAGCGCGGAAGCGTACATACGATGACTATAAATTTTAATGAGTTGGGATTAAAAGTGTTATATTTAGAATATTTTTTCTGAGAAATAATTAGATGTTTAATTAAAAACACGAACATGTTATAAATAAACGTTAAATAATAAATAAGAGATTTTGTTTTAGATATAAATTAATTAACCTCATATATATATATATATATATATATATATATATATATATATATATATATAAGTTTCAAATATTTTGAATAAGGAAACACATGCCTTACTGCAATTCTATTGTATTTAAACAGAAAAAAACAAATCACAATTAAGCAACAGCAACAAAGGAAGTGTCCAAAAGTTTTTTTAGGTTTTAAAACTTTTTATGTTTCCCTTGCATGTAATGGAGTATTTGAGCTCGATTTTTACTCACTTTAAAAGGTCATATTAATTTGAAATTTCGTTCACTTGTCAAGGACTGAAGACAATACAATAATTTCATAATTTTGTTTCGTTGCCCTGGTCATCATTTTAATAATTAAAGATTTTAAGGATTTACGAGATTTGGCGACTAATTCATTATATCGTTTCTCGATTTGGTGACTAATTCAATACATTTTTTCTAGATTTGGCGACTTATTGCATAAACCTATTTCAGATTTAGCGACTAATTCCATATGCCATTTCTAGATTTGACGACTAATTCCAGACTTAGCAACTAAAAGATTTAGGAGCAACCCTAAAACCGCAAAACAGGCTTCTGGTTAATGAAAAATAAAACAAAAAAAGTGTTCCTTGTGTGAAAAAGGTAGGGTGGGTGAGTGCATAATTTTTCTGAAAATGGAAATAAAAAAAAGACTTGTGCATGTGAATACAAATAATTTATGTTCTAACTAGTAAATATTTTTTATTTTTATAAAGCAATACGTTTAGAAGTGGTGATGCGAATTAACATTATAGAAATGCATTTAAAAGATGATAAATTTGTGTTCTAACTGCTAAATATATTTTTATTTTGGTAAAGCAATATGTTTAGAAGTGATGATACGAATAACATAATATTTTTAAAGGGTGATAATACGATTGACATTTAATATTTTTTCTTACACATTTTTATTAATTAGATAAATTCAACAAAGAATAAATGATAGTTTTAAAAAATAAAAAACAGGCTTTTATTGTATGTTGAACTATAAAATGAAAAATAAATTATAGCTTATTGATATAAAAAAAAATAAGAAACACGCTTTTTATAGTGAATCGAAATAAAAAGTAAAAAAAAATAATTTTTAATGTAAGAATAAAATTACTAACGAGAAAATTAATGTCATTTGGATAAAAACGTAGGGTGTGCTTTGTAATACATTTTTACACTAACTCAGCATTTCGGAAAAGAACAAGTAAGAAATTATAACAATTAATATAGAGCACCCCACACATTTACCTTAATAACATTAATTTTCTCGTTAATCCTTTTATTCTTATATAAGAATTTTTTTTTAGTTTGATTCCCTATAAAAGCGTATTCTTTTAGTTTTTTAAACTATAATTTATTGATCATAACATCAGAATTTATTCTTAAGTGCCTTATTCAAGCCAAATTTTTAACCGTTGCTTAACTTAACTTCCTCATTTCGCTGCCGCAATATATGTTACAACGTCTCTTTGTAGGCAAAAATATTATAGATATGATAACAAGTGGCGTACATACCTTTAGCGTATAGTTCAGTATTTCTCAAACTTTCAATGTTCGCGACCCAATTTTCAATCATAATTTTCCTCGTCCCCCCGCCCTCCGTACACTAACAATGTATTGAAAGCAATAATTATGAACTACGTCGGTAAAGCTACAATGCGACTTAAACTGTACAAATTATCAATATAAGTATTAAGTTTTGTATCTGAAAGCCCATAGAAGTCAGAAGTAATTATTAAACCTGTTCTTAGCTTAGTATTAATAAATTAATTATCAAATTAATTGTGCAGAATTGATACATTTATAAGTACACTGCTGGCCACCGTAAACACGTAAAGACAAGAAATAGCACAACAAAATTTATTTTGTAGATAACATGTTGACCAAGTATCAAATGATTAAAGTTATAGACTTCTGTGAAGTGTAGTTCCTTCCAGAATCCGTAGGCGGTGTAGCCGCCATTGTTGGAGATCACCTCTGCCACACTCCTCGGCATTGATTCAAAGAGACTTTGGATACGTTCTTCGGGTACAGCAGACCAAGCAGCTCCCACACTTTGCCAAAATTTATCTGGTGTGGCAGTTGGGGATGTAATTTGGGTCAATCGTTGAGCAACCATGGACCACATGTTCTCTACCGGCAAAAGATCCGGAGAACGAGTCGGCCAAGGAAGCTATACAATCTGGTGATCTAAGAAGAGAATTTAGACAATGCGTGTCACGTGTGGTCACGCATTATCCTGTTGAAATATGGCTGTGGCAAAGCCCTGGAGGTAAGGAAGGGCAACTGGCTCAAACACATCGAAGATGTAGCGCTGGCTATTTAAAGTACCGACAATGTATACTAGAGGAGTGCGAGAGGGATATTCAATACCGCCCCATACCATAAAACCCGGTGCAAGACCAGTGTGGTGTTGCAAAACGCAGCTGTTTAGCATCCTCTCTCCACGTTGTCTCCAGACTCGATCCGACCATCGTGGTGTTGCAGACAGATGCGTGACTCGCCAGTAGAGACATCCTCATTCCATTCCGCAGCACACATCTTCCTTTCATCGTACCATTGGCGGCAGAGACGTCTGTGGTTCTGCATCAAGGGTAGATAAAGCAATGAACGTCTTACGGATAGATCACTCTGCTGTAAACGGCGTCGAATGGTACGCGCAGACACTGAATGATGCGTTACAGACTCAATGTGCTGTGCTATAATGGTTCATGATCTGACTGAGCGATCCGTCACTACCATGCGCACAATTTGCCTGTCATCACGTGAAGTGGTGCCCTGAGGTGGATGCGATCGCCCTCGCCAGTCCGTCGTACCCACTTACATCCAATGGTCACATATCCGCTTTACAGTTGTTTGATTTCGTCCAACACGACTACCGATTTACCTGAAAGATAATCCACAATCTCGGTAGTTCACTATCCTTCCTCTGTCGAACTCGGATACTTGATCAAAAGCTGATCACTTTTTTACGAGGCATAACTGATCGTTTTTTTTTAAAAAACCCCAAGAAAAACACAGTTGCCGATCTTGAAATCGTCAAAATCAACAAGCCTTAAAGAGCGCTTTGAGGTGGCGCCACAGGCGCGCGTGATGTGTGTCTGCGCTGAAATTCTAATCATTTGCATATTTCACCTCCGCTAATGCATGTTGTAACTTTCATGTTATTTGCATGCTTCCTTCAGGGTGTTGCATTTATGGTGGCCAGCAGTGTATATTATATCAGGGTTAATGTGTCAGAATGTGTTTTGTTTTGCTTCTTTTTCAATAAATTAATAATTTTTTAAAGAATCTTATTTTCGATATGCTCACGCCCCCTAGCTGGGTGCACCCCTGGGTTTGAGAAACTCTGGTATAGTCTCTATTTTAATTCTGCATTTTCGACTAGAAAATAAAAATTGTTTTTGTGCGTGATCTTTTCAGATTGTTTTCACTTTTTTCTATATTATTATAACTCCTTTCTCACTCATGCTTTAAGTTTTCTGAAAAGGAATTGGCACGAGTACCGAGAAAGTCATAATACAGATTAAGTCCTTCATCCATTACGGAAGAAAGAAAGAAAGCTGAACATCCAAGTCAATATTGCCTCACACAGAATTCCAAAGAAAGAAAAGAAAGAGGAAATGACATGTGTTCGTGTAAAGGCCTCATTTTCTGTTTTTAGAACGATTCTTTCTTGTCCAGAAACATAAAAGCCCCGACATCCCGCAAAACTCCGAGGGTAAATATCTCTGCAAATCCCATTTGTCTCTTTGTCCGAGAAATCTCGTTAATGATGCATGCGGTCAGAAAACAAACCCTCCACCCGCAACTAAACAAATAGGAGTCATCTTCCACCCCACCCAAAATAAATTCCTTTTCCTTTTCAATAATTGAATCGAGACTTCATTCTTTGCTTTTCGGGACACTCCCATGGATTAGGGTCGTCTGAGACCCCTGGGATCGCAATCTCGGCCAGGTACGGGGAAAGATATGATGGATTAGGAGATGTTCCTTTTCAACCCCAAACAGACTGTTTTCGTCTGTGTCCCCATCAAGCTTGCTATAAACATTCTCCGATAATGACTGGGGGAAGGTCTCGGGAGATTGAATAGAGAAACGCCCTTCGCAGTGATTGCTCCTGAATGGTTTTGATAACGATAAGATTGAAGAGCCTTTTGATTCCTTTAATTCCTTATTCAATAAATCTTGAGCTTACTGATTCAAGTTGTGGGGATTAATTTTTATCTCAATGGTCATTTATAACACAGTAACAGAGACACACCTGTTGTGTTTACGTCATCTCAACACCTCTTAACATAATTGCATCTACCAAAATGTATTATCTTCATTTTTTCTTTTTTTTCTTTTAAAGAAAATGTTTTAGTGAGTAAATTAATTTCTATTTGGTTTTATCTTAGTTTGTATATTAAAAGGAATTCGCGTAGTTCTCACCTAATGATTCATAGATGTTAGATTGCATATATCTGTAACTTCAATAAATATTTCAGTAATGAAAAGAAAAGGAAAAGGAAGAAACATCCAAAAAGGAATCAATGGATGATTATTATTGCCTTATATTCTTAAATTAATAAGTTTCATTTCATTTATTTAGAAAAATTATTGATGCAAGATTGTACAATTTTAAGACTTTGATTTTTTTAGGAAAAGTAAGAATATATATACTGGTATAAATTAGTTTATACTTTCCTAGCAAGTATGTGTGAAGTTACTTCCAAGTAAAAATAAGAAATTGTGTGAAAATATTTTTTTAAAAAAATTAAACATATCTAAACTAAATTATCTAAATCAGTAATTTTCGAATTGTCAATACTTGTGACCCAATGTTCAATCATAATTTTCATCGTCCCCTACACCCCAATACAATAACAATGTATTGTATTCAATAATAATTGAGAGATGCTAAAGCTACGATACGATCTTAATTATAAACCGTATAAATTATCATAAATTATCAAGGTAATTATTGAATTTTGGGGATGCTATTTTTAAATAATAAGATAAATATTATGTTACTTTTCCTTTTTAGTTTTTAAATTGGAACAGATTACTACAATATGCAATAAAAATTGTAATAAATATGCATGTGTAAATAAAATATATTTGGTTTTGCTGCCTTTCAGTAAATTAATAATTTTTTAAAATAATCTTTTACTTTGGACTTCTCGATATGTTCGCTTTCATGATAACCTTAGGGTTATCATGCCCATTGTGTCATCATAGAGTGTGCCCTACAATTTGAGAAACACTGATCTAAACGCGTGATATTTTTTAAAATTATTTCTTTTACTTAATTAAGTCCCTTAGATGCTGTAAATATGATTTTTTGTTTGAAAACTCACCTGAACCCCTTCTTAGAAAGTTCTTACTATCCTTCTGAAATTCATCTTCTCTCCTTCGAGTATTATTAAAGTGATTATAAATTTCCTTCTTAACTCTTTCATTTCATGTGTGAAATATAACAATACTGTTATAAATATAAATTTGAGTTGAAATGATAAGTATATATTTAACAGAACTTTAAAAATTTTAATTAGATTGATTTAAATAAAAAAAACAGTATTTTACCAATTATATTTAACTGCTAGAAAAATTCATGCATATATTGGACACAAAAAATGCCATATTTTTTATTAATTGCTATTAATTAATAATTAGTTTCAGTACTTTATTAATTAGAATATCGCATACAATGTCTCCCTTGTGTTTCATTTCTTAGTATGTAACACCTTCTCAGATGTTTTTACAAATACTGGATTAATAAAAAAAATTCGCATCACGGTGGTACTTAATATTGTATTGGGTAACAATTCTGTGATCATCACAACTCAAGACATTAACTTCACTGGAAATCTGAATCTCCAAAAGTGGGTGGGATTTTTGCACATACCTAATATGTCATTTCTTTTGATCATTAAATATATTTTTAAGATAGTATAAGATGTAAATTATAATGCAGTCTCCAGTACATTTTTATAATGTGCGTTATCCATGATGTTTGAAAAAAATATGTAAGGATACTTATTGGGGGTATTAGATGTTTTAATTCAAATAATTTTATTGGACGGAATATTTTTTTAAATATAGAAATACTGAACGATTTATGGATTTAAAACGAACCAAAAAATTAATAAATGTGTAAAAAGTTTAAATAAAAGAAAATTTGTCATCAATAATAAGACATTTTTTACACATTGAAGTATTTTAAATATATTTCTTTTTTCAAAATTTAACTTTGTGAGAAAGTGCAATTACGGAATTGAGTGTGAAAACTACAAGTACTAGATACATAGTGGGAGCACATCCATATAACTTAAATGTCTTTATAACTGTTATTTCCTCAATATAATCACTTTTAGTGTTTATCCTTCGCCAATGGGAGAAAGGCGTCGCACACCATAAGAACCGCTTCTGTTGATTCCTTTAAACATCACCCTATAGCACGAATATTCTCTTTTCTACTGATGTGATTATTTCTATGTTCTCTCCTACTACACTCCTACCGTGCTGAATTCTTTGTAGTAACTTTTTCATTTTGGTAAAGGATGTCACGCGAAAAAATATCGGGTTATTGTGATCCAATACTCCCCACTGTCACAATGGGTCTGTAGCAACATTCACAATATGACACCGTGGATTGTTATGGAGCATAATTGGATATCAAGCCAAAAAGTGGATTCACTTGCTCCTGACAGCTGAACCCAGATGATGTCTTGGGAATTCACAATAGTTCGCAGCAAGGATGTGTGGGCATTAAGTCAATCGCGATTGACCAGTGAAACTACAAAACTTTTTGTGGTGATAACTTTTACTAAGACCTATATGTAAGATACGCATTCTAAAAAAACATTTATGGAATACCGACATCTAGATGAGAGAATTGGCTTTTCACAATTGATGCAACTGTGTTTACTTAAGCAAATTATTTGATGAACGTGTAGAGGACGCATGTACCTTCACTACCACTATAGGGTAAAAATGCGATCACTTCGATGTCAGGTGTATAAATAAATTTTTCTCCACACGCTGACTGAAGAGGAGAATAAATGTTGATTATTAGCTTTTCTCTCGCAATAGAACGAGATTGGCTATAGGCATCATCCCACTACCTTGGGAATGAATTTTTGTGTTGAAATCATGTCCCACGATGGCTGAACAAATTTAGTACATACGATGGTTTCAGAATTATCGGTTCACATATGTTCTCTGCTTTCTGCATTGAATACCCCTACGCTCCACGTTCTAGCTGCCGCTCATAAATGTTCATGCATCCAACTAGATAATTTTGTGTTCGTGTAGTAAAAATAGTAATCTGTCGTATTTTAAAAGAGAAGTGCCATGTCGAAAACAAAAATTAAGAAAAGAAAACATAAAATTTTATTACAAGGTGACCCCTGGGTGGACCTCAACACCTTGAAAACATAAGAAGTAGTCCCTATCCTGGAAAAGTCCCTTCCCCCTCCTGGTTTACAGCAATCTCGAGGTAACTTGATGCGGTATCGCTAAGTGTGCCATACGAGATAATGGGAATCACCTTTAAATGATACTGCATTGTATCTTATGTAGATGGGACGAACTGGATGTCTCCAATCATCGGATTGTCGTTTCAAACGTAATTCTTAGAAGATCTCGTTTCATTCAATATTACGATCTATCGGATGGAACTGTAATCTTTCTTTTGGTGTCTGGTCAAAGAGTCTTGTGCCAGAAACTACCATCGAAAAACATTTTCAGTCATTCGTGTCACTGTACGATATACTAACACAGCATCAACACATGCATTCAGCAGGTTCTGATAAGAGTATTGCGCATTATGGCCTATAGCAGTGGTTCCCAAACTTGTTTAACCCATGGACCCCTTTTTTATATTCAACACTTGCCCACAGACTCCCTAGTGAAAAAGCTACATAAATGCATAGTATAAAATTACAAATTTTAAACAACATTTATAGATGAAGAATTATTTATTGAAATTATAACTTTTGCTAAAAAAAATAAAATTAAATTATTGACTTAAATGAACTTGATGGTATGTTATGAGGGTATTTATGTCCATCTCAATGTGTGTGTTTGTGAATAGAAACAACAAATCTCCACAAGCACTAATTACTAGGTATTTTTTTGTATGTGATGAGGTCCACGTTCTACCAAATAGGATGCCGGTAAAGTAGTCAACACAACTTCTGTACAATAACTTATAATGCAGGAAGTAAAATGGGATCTGTTTTTGGAACCAGTATTTGTGGTATTCTTGTTTAAACGTTGGCTTAAATCCCTCATTTGCAAATATTTTATTAAGATGTTCCTATATTAGTGTGGATTCATCTGTGTTTGAGATCTGAGTTTGGCTAGGGGTAAAAGAGTTTAACACACATTACCTAAATGAATTATTTTTGTTTATTTGAATTTCCATAAAAAATAAAAATGCAACAAACTTCTTTTTTTTAAATTAAAACTTGCGTGGTCGCCCTGACGCTGTTCAGGGTTCTCCAAATTAGTTTTAATTTTAATGAACCCCTGATTAACCCTGGACATCGTCGGGGATCCCTTGGGTTACCTTGGGACCTGTTTTGGGAACCACAGGCCTAAAGCTTCACTTTTTGCCAAGAGTGTGGTCTCTGCTTTAAAAACATATAGTAGGGCTTCCTTTAAGACGCCTCGCAATACTTATAAAATCGCATCCACGCACACTGCACACCTTCACATAGCTTTTATGATCTCGAATAGCAGCTCCATCTGGATGGTGCTAGTCGAAATACGAAGGTGTCTTTGTTACTTTATATCCAGCCCTTGTAAAAAGGAAAACAAAAATGAGAGGATTTAGATTAAAACTTTTTTTTATAAAAGGAGTAATTTTGAAATAGTCTCAATGGTTTTATCATTTTTGTTCTCCAATTCACGTTCTTTTTTCTATTTATATTAAGTATCCTTCATGCTAGTAATATGAACAGAATGAACAAGAAAGTAGTGATAAATAATGCATTTAAATAAGTTATTCCTAAATAGTTTTTCTTTATAAATTCATACACTTTTTAGACATAGAAAATTCTGCAAATATTAATCAAAACTGACGCATTATTTTAAAAACACTTATCCCAAACTTATCGGATAGAGAGAATTTATTTTTAAGTTGCTGAAATTCCTTCTCACAATCGATAACGGTCAAATCATTGTTCTTTACTAAAGCAGGAACTAATCATCCATGAGTTATAAATTAAGCAGCTATCCTTTATCCTTTCCTACAGGAAAAAATATCCTTTCTTTTTATATATAATTTATCTATTTTGGGAAAAATTCCTTTATTGAAGATTCTCTTCCAGCTGCAGTCCGATATCATTTTCTTCTTGAATTCAAGCATATCACACAGCTGCAATATTTTCAAAAAAATCTATAATCATTCTGAAAGGAATTCTGAGATATTTCATTCACGTCTATCCCCTAAACTATGGATTCCTGTTAATCGTATTAAATTGTTCATTTTTATTCATGAACATAAATCCAATCTATCGAGCTATTGAAAATGCTAAAAATTATTTTAAAAGGATTCTTTATATTGGATATCAGTGAATTAGAGAAAAATGTTGAATAACGTTCGAATTTCTCAAGATTAATTTTATTGAATATTGTGACACATAGATTGAAATAATTGGTGCAAAAATGGTATTCTACCGTTAAAAATCACTCAACAAAAAAGCGGGGATAGAAATACAAATTTTTTGAATATTGATTGGCTAATTCACGGTAACGGGATGAAAGATAAATTTCAAAAGAATTGAAATGTTCATTATTCAAAGATACATAATGAACAGGAGTTAATCTAGACTGAAAGTTATTTTTATCAATTTTGGAAAAATTATGGCGATGAAGGAAAACGAGAATTTTTTTTTATTCTTTGCTTTAGGTTATCCGAACACGTTGAAAATGACCAAATTCGGTCAAGACAGATATTTTTGCTTTTCATTTTATTGAATGGAGCTATCTTTTGGCTTTACAAAACATACTTTGTTTTGTTTCTCCGCTACCTAGAGGCCAAGTTACAATCAATTTTATAAAGTTAGAAAAACCGGAAGTGGGTATTTAAAATGTTTGAAATCTATCTTGGCGAGTCTGATAACTCAAAATATTATGAATATATTTCTTTAAAACTTTTTTAACCTGATATTTTAGTTATTTTCTAGAGAATGTACTAAAATATTTCTAATTGTATGTATTCTTTTTGTGAGTTATGACTTGTTATTTAAATAATGGTCCCATAAAGAGAGAATGTGACTTTTCTTATAATGTTTACTCAATCAGCTCCAAAATTTTAAAATTTTAATAAAACATTAAAATTTTAGCACATTTTCTAGATGAATGCATCTTGTCTATTTTAGTTATAATTTTACAAATATAAGATTATTACTCTTTTTTTCTCTAATTGTTTTGAAGTTTTATAAAAATATTGCTAAAATTTCACACACATTTGTGATTTATGTAAGATTTAGGCAATTTATTTTAAGTATTGTTAGTTAAATATTGATATTTATTGGTATTGAGTCCTAAAAAGCATTTATAATGTTTAAGTATGCTATTTTGTCAAAACGTACTCGAACGTTTTAGGATACCTTAAGTTCCGGAAATCTATCCGCTATGTTTTGCTGCGTGAAACTATTTTTTATTGTAAAGGGTGTTTTTTTTTAGAGGTATAGAAATTTAAATTGCAATAAAACAACGATTTATTATTCGATTGACATTAACTTTTTTTTATTCGAAAGATAATCTTGTGGCATTACATTTTAAATATGATTTCTGGCATAGGACTGCCACGGCTGGCTCGGATGTAGTCCAATCTGGACGTCCAATTTTCGATGACTTTTTCCAACATTTGTGGCCGTATATAGGCAATAACGCGGTGAATGTTGTCTTCCAAATAGTCAAGCGTTTGTGGCTTATCCGCATAGACCAATGACATTACATAGCCCCACAGAAAATAGTCTAGCGGTGTTAAATCCCAAGATCTTGGAGGCCAATTCACAGGTCAAAAACGTGAATTAGGTGGTCACCAAACGTGTCTTTCAATAAATCGATTGTGGCACGAGCTGTGTGACATGTTGCGCCATCTTGTTGGAAACACAGCTCCTGAAGATCATGATTGTTCAATTCAGGAATGAAAAAGTTAGTAATCATGGCTCTATACCGCGCGCGCGCGATCACCATTGACTGTAACGTTGTTGCCTTCATCGTTTTTGAAGAAGTACGGTCCAATGATTCCACCAGCCCATAAAGTGCACCAAACAGTCAGTTTTTCTGGATGTAACGGTGTTTCGATATACACTTGTGGATTAGCTTCACTCCAAATGTGGCAGTTTTGTTTGTTGACGTAGCCATTCAACCAAAGGGGGCTTCATCGCTAAACAAAATTCGCTTATGAAAATCGGGAACAACGGCAATCTCGTTTTGGGCCCATTCGATGAATCTACGCCTTGCTTGATGATCGTTTGGCTTCAATTCTTGCACGAGTTGGATTTTGTAAGCACGCAAACCAAGATCCTTCCGCAAAATCTTCCATAAAGTGGATGGACACAGATCCTGTGCTCGATGGCGGATGGACACATTCGGGTCTTCCTCAATGCTACGCTCTACAGTAGCAATAGCTTGTTCTGTACGCACCGTGCGGCGTCTCTGAATATGCGAGTTATCAATTAGAGTAAACGTGGTGCGAAAACGTTCCATGGTTAATCGAACTAACTGCTCTGATGGACGATAAAATGGACGTAGTGCGCGATACGTATTCCGCACAGAACCATTATTTTCGAAATAAAATTGCACAATTTGAAAGCGTTGCTCAGGCGTGAGTCTTTTCATGATGAATTGCCAAACCAAACTGAGAATAAATCACTTGACAGCTGTTAAATAGGTCACCATCTTGGAAAGTAATGCCAATTTAAACTTCTATACCTGGAAAAAAACACTCTTTATTACAGTAGTGTTTCTCAAACTGTGGGACGCGCCCCCCTAGAGGGGCATGATAACCCTACAAGGTGGGCGCGAGCATATTTGAAAATAGAAAATAAAAGATTATTTAAAAAGTTATCAATTTTACTAATCGGAAGCAAAACAAATATATTCTGACATAATAAAAAATAAAATACACATTTTCTCTGATATACTATACTTATACGAGTAAATGTATCAGTAGGGCACAATGTATTTGATACTAAGTATCAACAATAAGTTAAGAACAAGTGAAATAATTTCTAGTGATTTTTTTCCATGGGCATATCATACACAAAAAAAATTGCATACAAAATTTAATACTTAATGATTAGTACAGTTTATAATTAAGGTTGTATTGTAGCCTTAGCGTCAAAGTATTATACATTACTACATCATTACATTGTTTTTGTTTGGGGGGGAGGTGCAATGAAAATTATGAATGAAAATTGGGTCACGAATATGGAAAGTTTGAGAAGCCCTGTATTGCAGTATACTTAACGCGTGTTGTAGTACATTCATTCGGAATATTTTAGTAAGTCCGGCATCTAAAACATTACTGTCTCTCGAAAAACAATGCAGCTTTGTGAAATCCTTCCGTTAAGTGATAGAACAAGTACTGAGTAGTAAAGCTTTTTTGTGGTGCTAGTATTTGAACTTTTTAATAATTGAAGATTTAATATAAATCTGAAATAAACACTTAGAAAAAATTTTAAAATTTTTAGTAAACTACCCGAAAAAAAATCCTTCCAATTGCGGGGAAGATATAATTAAAGCATTAGTCCTTTAGATATTTTTATAAGATATTAAATAGTAAGTCAAACACAACGTTGGCTTATTTTCTTCATCAGAGCAGAGGCGATTCTCTGTAAATGACTTGGTTTATTAAGTAATAAAGCTCAAGCAAGATGATTCTCGTCTCGGTACTGATTATATCCCAATAACAATCATGTTCTTGAAAAACATTATGTGAACATATAGCAATTTTAAGAGTAACTGCATAATTTCTGTATTTTTTAAAATGCTTTCAAAGTTATATATATATATTTTAATTTTAACTAAATATACTTACTTTAAAACTTATTAAAAAGTGTTAGAAAGCTAAAATCTCATTTTTGACAACTTCAGAATGTTGCATTTTCAAATTACATAGATTTTGACCTTTCTAAAAATACCTTACTTTAGCCTCTAGGGTAATTAGAAGCTCTTAAAACATATTTTTAAATAATCCTTGAAACTGGGCCACGCCCATTTGAATGGCGAAAAATGTAAACAAATTACTTCGTTTTGCTTAAAAGTTCAACGCCTATAAACCAAAACATGTATCTTTTATTGTAAATTGAGCCTTTTATTTTTTTTTATTATTTTCTAGCCGATGAGAAGTCTCACTGCATACGTTAAAACTACTTTATCTCAAAATGTAAATTTTGATGTTCGATGTATTTTTTGGAGAAACTACTTTTCGCTGGTATGTAAATTTTTTTATGATATGCTTATAATGACAACTAATATAGATTAAAGTGAGATTTTTGTAAAAACTCAAACATTTATTTTTTTACAAATTTTTTTTATGTGAAAAATGGGTCAAATTTTCCTATGTTTGATAAAATATTTTATAAAGTATGAAAAAATTCAAAATTAGCTAAAAGCTCATTTCAGTATACTGAGAAAGGTGAACTTTAACTGTATGAAAAATTTCAAACATGTACATATAACAGATTTTGATAAAAGTTACATCGAAAACAACCAATTCAACATTGTCGGTATATAGAGGTTTCCCACTCTTCTTAAATAAAACCTACTTTAACTGTCAAAAAAAATGGATAAGGCAAAGAAATTTTGCATCTTAATTATTTATATGTTTTATCTTAATTACTTATATGTTTTATTTTACAATTAAAATATTTTGAAATATTTGAAGTAATCTCTGTACATTTTGATAAAGAGTTTTTGATCATGTCCACTTTTTTACAGTAATGATGTCGCTACCCGAAGTCTTCAGCTGCAGTTTGAGACACCGAAGTTTTCTATAAAAATAATTACTTTTTGTTTGTTAACGATCAACTTCTGGTTTTATTACCACGAAAACAATTCTTAATAGTTCCTAATAGCTAATATCTAAGCTTATAGGATTATCAAATAGACATTTATCTCCTTGATCCGATTGTAGATCACTTGTCTTCCTAAACTGCTACAGTCCTCTTCAAATGGACGTCTCTATTATTTCTACTTTTCCGACGGGAGCTCTTACTTGAAAATAGCAAAAGGAATAACGATTTACTACTAATGATTTATAACTAACGATTAACGACTAACTCCAACATACCCACTGCTAGGGTTTAAATATCACATTAGACTAAAATCAAGTCATCTCCACAGAAGGCGATTTTAAACTCAAACCACAGTTAAAGAAGAATTTTTCCTAGAGAATTAATTGAAGTAACGAGGATAGAATCTGTCCGATTGATATTGGAATGGTGCCAGAAAAATGGAAAAAAGAAAAAGAATCTTCATTCAGAAAAAAATCTTCTGATTTTCTTTAGAAGATTTCTTTGGGACAGTATTCAAAATGAATTTTTTTTCAAGACGAAAAACAGCCATAAAACTTACATTTTAAAAGTATTAAGGTGACCGCCATAACCGAGTGGTATATGTCTCGGATCGTGGCTTGCCTGTTCACGAGATCAGGCAAGCCACGATCCGATAAAGACCCACCGTGTAGGGCAGCGATGCACATTAAATCTGTCGAGAACTGAAACGCCCTACCTTTGGTGTGGTGTGGTAGTTATGAAAGGGGGTGCCAGCTCAGATGTCGTCCACGTCCCTTGACCATGGTTCAAAATTACGTGGACCGTCACCAAAAGACCTCGTGTAGCTGAACAGTGCGACGTTAATATTCAATCAATCAATTTAAAGTATTAAGAGACAAATATTATAAAAAAATGTATTAATAAAATAGCAAGACATATAAAATGTATTGACACAAATGAGTTTTTAAGGGAAAACATTTCGTAATATGTTGCATAAATTGTAGTATTAGTCAGATATTATTATAACTATTAAATGATTTTAAAGAGTCATTCGATGTTTATCAAAAACGCTTGTAAAAAATATATATTACTTAGAAGACACTTTGATTTATATCAAACTCGAAAGAATAATGCTGTATACAAAGAGAATTTATATTTCATTCTTTGTTCTTTAATGTTAGATGACATTGGGGCAGTTTTATTCATTTTTTTTATTTTACATAATGTTATTTAATTATTGTTATTAGTCATCTTTCGTTTTCCATATCTTTTACCTATAAACATTTTAGTATATTTCCTTCTATTAACTCATTCAAGCTTATTTAGTCTGATTTATTTATTATTACCAAAATTCACCCATTATCAATGTGGTTAAGTAGCTTTTGCTTCTTGCTCTTTTTGCTCTCTTCAAAAATTTCCGCTAAATCCTTCTCCTCCACTTAACTACTATGAGAATGTGAGTCTCTTAAAGACATATCTTAACATGCACTTTAAAAAAGACGTAAAAAGTAAGTCTATGAAATGATTTTTTTAATACATACACAAAACTAAATAAAGTATGTTACATTATTTAATTGTATTCACGAAAGTTGTGCTCACTAAAGTTCTCGTATTCTTTTTTCCTCCTTTTACATCTTCTTCGTCTTAGTATCCTCCCAATGCATCAAAAATCGTATAATCGAACGGTCACTGTATATTGAGCACCCCCTCTAATGCATCCGTGGTGCAGAGCCCTCGGTGTACATTTCGAGGATCAGACGGGATGGCGTTGAGCAAAATGGAAAAATCATGTGGATTTATGCGCTGTTAGTAGAACCCTACGCTTTTTTTCTCGGTCCATTCAGTGGCGGTGTGGGCCATTCCCATAATCCTCTCCCCCTGGCCCTAATCTCCGGAAGCGAGGGTTGGCTCACTTCCGTTCCTGTCCGGCAGACGAATGGACCCCCTTCCGCCCCCGCAAACACCGTCACGCGGAGGAAGTGAACAATTTATAAGGCAGGAACACCCCGCCTTGCAGCAATATGAGGCCTTCTTCCTCGAAATTATATTTTCCCCTTCTATCTGTGCAGGTTTTGTATCAGTCATGTTTTATGACTTGGAAGTATCGATGAATCTCTGTACGTGTCCCCAAAATTTCCTTTACTTTGCACATGGGATGAAAAAAATGTTCCACTCGGAGGGATATAAATCTTGTTTTTCTTTTCAACGATTTCTTAGTTTTCTTTTTCTTTTTTTTTTTCATGAGACTCTCGGTGAAATTGTATTGCGAGTAAATATATAAATCAATCACTCAGGCTCGTATAAATATTACTTAGAGTTTATGTCATGTTGCATGATTAATAGGCATGTTCTAAAACGGTTAAATATGTTCCATCGAATTACTATATGTTGCCATTTTTAAGGGGGAGTGTCCATCAAATATGAAAGTTTTGCTATTCGCTTAACGCATAAAAAATCCGTTTTAATTTTCCTAAAAATCCAAACGATAGCTTACATTTTAGTGTAACAACAAACGCGAAATTTTAAGATATTTTAAAACTTAATTTTTATTACTTGCCTTAAAATATTGTATTTATTATTTAGAAAAAAGCACTGAAATATTTTTATTGATACATAGTTAGGCATAGATACTGAAAATGCTATCTATTATTGATATCCCATAATCACATTCATAATTCTACATTTTCTTTCATTTGTACCATCTTACAAAATTTGTACTATCTCATTCTCACAAAACAATTGTAAGAAGTGTAGATAAAAGTTTTAGGAGATTATATCTTTATATTTTAGGAATTTATCTTTATAATACTTCAAAAATCGTTTAAATAATTTGACATCACCCTTAAATTAGTTAGAGGCTCAGAATTGTTTGATTTGTGTTAAATCGGTTGTCTCAAAAACGGGTTAGCCATCAGTCTATTCATTCGTACGAGAACAAATAGTAAGGGTAACATTCAATAAAAAGGAAAGTTATGTATCCATATTTAATTTCTTAAGCTCTTAACCCGGCACTTCTCGTACAGGGTATGTCCTACCCACCGTCTAACTTTTCTCAACACTCTGTCTAAATTTTTTTTTGAAAAATGGATAGTTTCTCGTCTAGCTGACTTTGGGGTCATATCCTATGAGGAGCCTTAACATGTAGGTGAATTCTAAATATAAATTTTTGGATACCACCTCTTAGGTTATGTCATATCTTGCGCGTGAATCACCGTTAAAGTTCTAAATGCATGATCACGTTTTAAATATTCCTTATGCTATGACATATTATTGTAGTTATGATGAACAAATGTGATATTTAAGTAATTTAATAGATACAGTACTTAATAGATATATAGTACAACATTATTTTTCGACGAAGAAATTCTCCTCAAGGTTATGATGAGGAAGAATCAAATAACGAAGAGTATAACAGCAAATATGATTCCTCCTCTGAAATCAATCCAGATTTAGAAGAGGGAGACACTTTTGAAAATAAATATTTTATATGTAGAAACACACAAAAGTATTTGGGAAAAACGCAATTTTAAAGGAGACAACTGGTACATATCTCATCACTTTTATATGATCTTTTGACAAAAAAAACTATTACTGGAACAATAAGAGATAATAAAAAAAGAATTCCACAAAAAATTTGAATCCAAAGAATATAGAAGTTTACTCTTGTATGTTTAGTTTTAAAAAGATACAGATTAAAAAAATTAAGATGCAGGGAAAAAAACATCGCATTCACTCACGACGATTTAAATGAGTGCATAAACAATGTATGGAATGCCCTTACAAAAAGAACAGCAAAACTAAATTTACGTGTGAAAAATGCAATAAACATATTGTATTCTCTACTTTTCTTCCATTTTCACCTTTGTATGCAAATTTTACAGCAAAAACAGAGTGTAAGCACCTTTGGGTATAAGATGCCCTATGCGAGAATTTTCGGTCGTTTTTCTTCCGCGAGTGATGCCGGGTTAAGTCATCATTATTCTGAAAGTCATACAGACTTTACTTTTTAATCGATAGGCTTTGTCAAAGAGTGTTTCAAATAATATTTATCATTTTTAGTATTTTCCGCCATATTGAGAAAATAACAATACACCAGATGTATGCTACAAATTACAATAAAAACATTTATAAAAATTTGCTCTTTTTCTTCTTATCTATTATATGCTATTTTTTTAATCTGGGAGTTACTCTAATTTTAATATGAAATTAATGATTAAATTTCTTTCGTCAAACTAACTCTATTACTTCTTTTTAATTTTTCTTAATGTTTTACCCATAATATAATTATTCAATCAAGCATTTTTTTTATTTCAAATCTAGTGACATTTTTAATAACATCGTCCGGTTTTATAATCTATTTATTTTAAGATATAATTTAGCATTAAAATGTCTTTGTCGTGCACACAAATCATATTCTTTTTTCCCACCTGATTAAGTATACTATATTCAAGTAAATTTTAACAATTGTGGAGACACTAATTATATAAAAAAATTATTTTTTCTTAAAAAGAAGAAAAGAAAGAAATTATGGGACATAATTTTTTTAAAAAGGTTTTACGGCATTTTAAATGAAGTTCTGTTATTTGTGTTTAAGGCATCCGACTACGTTCGGAACCGTGATTTTAAAAAACGCATAAATGTATAATTTTCATGATATTTAGTGTCACCCAGATTAGAATACATGCATAAAATTGTTTTAAGGTATCCGACTATACTAAAATCATGATTTGTTTTAAAAATGGACAAATTTTTTTTATAGATTTATTTTATATGCCATCTTATTAGCTTCATAAAAATACCAAGGCTTTTATTTTCCATTCACTAGAACGAAAACTGCAGGTGTTTTAGTAAAAGCAAATGCCATAACTTTACATAAGATGTCAAACTTTAAAATGCGTTTTACTCGAGATAGTTTTTTTTCAAAAAACTCAAACGGGGACAGCGATTGCTCAAAAAGTTTTTAAAATAATTTGCTGAAATTTTGTGTGTATGTTCTGTATAACAGTAGAAGTGTTTTGACTTTCAGATTTATCAATCACTGTTTTATTACAAAATTTACAGTTCTTTATGAGAATATAATCACTGTTTTTTTAAGCAATTTCATGTAACAACTAAGATAAAGTGCTCTACTTTTTGTAAAAATTAAAATATCTCTTATCCTAAAGGTCAATTCAAAAAGGAATAGAAAAGTAATACATCAAAACTGAAAAATTGAGAAATTGTTCATTTACTATTTGTACAGAGCGGGTCCCGTTTATGCAATATTTTGTGATTTTTTCCCATTTTAGTAGTAATAATTTATTTTTCAATTCTTAATTTTAGACTTTTTTTCTTAAAATGTACCAAATAAATCTAAAAACCACAAAAAGATCTCCATATATCCATTATTTTAAGAAAAGGTAGTCGCAAGTAGTCGGATACCTTAAGAACATTTTGACAAAAAAAAATTATTTAAATATAATATTTTGCCAAAAAATTAACTTATAATAATCTTTTTTCCAAATGTTCTCCTTTTGAGAAAAATGGTATTATTATAGTAATATTTTGCCTGTATATAGCTAAGACCTCTCTACAGAGGCTCAACTATAATTCTTTGAAAACTTCACATTATTTTTAGAGTTATCACCAATTGAAATAATTATTGGCGTTGTTTTCTTAAATTTCTCCCCTCTGTTGTCGTAAAATATGAATAAACCCACTTCTAAGTTATATATTTCAAAATTTCTAGTTGAGCCTCTAAAAAGAGGTCTGAGCTGTATACAGGCAAAATATTATTTTAATAGAAGCATTTTTCACAAAAGGAGAACATTTGAAAAAAAGGATATTCTAAGTTACTTTTTTTTTGCCAAAATATTATATTTAAATATTTTTTTTTGTCACAATGTCCTTAAAACAATTTTATGTGTATATTCTAATCTAAGTGACACTAAATATCATGAAATTTATTAATTTATGCGCTTTTGCTGATCACGGTTCCGAACGTAGTCGGATACCTTAAAAAAGAAATAAAAATTTTGGAACATAATTTTTTTTTAAAGTTTTACAATATTTTAAATGAAGTTTATGTTATTTGTGTTTAAACCGTACAATTTTACTACTTATAATAATTATTCCTCACGACTATAATTAATAAATATATTGAATAAAGGAGGGTATTTTGAATGATAAGTACAATAGTTTACATAATCCGCCTTTCACGCTATGTGCAACAGCTGTAAACGCGTAAATTGATTGATGGATCACTACTTAACTTTGCTCTTTTTAAATCATGGGGACATGATCTCGTGATGTGCATACATAAAGTGAATTTTTGTTCCACGTAAATGCCTATAAGACATTCAAATTAAAGCAATGCCGAAAAATGAAAATCGCGCTTATGACTTCAAAAGTCCGAATGGAATTTAGTCGGAAATTGTGCAAAGTGTTTGAATTTCTATTAACATATTTCCATAGTATTCAACAAAAATAATTTTTAGAAATGTACCTGACTATTTTGATATAATAATATAGGTATTTTTTTCGTACTTATGCATTTATGTGAGAAAGTTTTCTCATAAACTTTATGTTGAAAATAATTTTCTTTTTATGATTCGCATTCCATAATTGATTTCTACTGGAAATTCCATTATATGTTATAAAAATAATATTTTGATTAAAATTTATAGTGAGCTTTTTAATATTCTTTATATTTAATCAAAGATTAGCACACATCATTTATTAGGGACTCAAAGGAAATATATAAAACAAGTTATTTTATCATGGCTATCCAACTTCAACGTAATCTAGGGTAACTGTCTGATTACTTACTGATTTAAAAAATCAATTGGTTCAATACTTATCATGTCATTTAGAGGCGCAGCAATACCATGCGTCCTAAAATGATCTATCTACTCCTTTTTCTGGAACCCATGTTGCCTCAACTATGCTTACTCCTTAGATTCAGAATGACAACAATGGTCAACTGACTAGATATGATTGCTTATGTAATAACGGTTACAGAATTAAATTGTTGTGTTTTGTGTGTCCCAACCAACCCATTATCTGACAGCATTTGAACAGTTGTTCTGCACTTTCTTATTGTGAGCATATTGTTATATATGTGTGGGAATCGAACCGAAATCTTCCAAAAAAGTTAGATTCTTCAGATAGCGGGGGTTTTGTTGGCTTTGGTATCTAGGGGTTTTTTACGATGCATGGGTTAACTTTGAAAAAATAGACAACATAATTTAAAGAAACTTTTTGCAAACTAAATAATTTATTATGAGTTTTAGGTGAGTATTTACAGGGGAGGAATATTTACAGAATAAAAACTAGCATGCGCATATTTTAAAAAATAGGAAAGTTAGATTATTCCCTCTAGGAGGACGTTCGAGATTAAATAAAACTCATTATGCGATGCAATTGTAACTTACCGCCTGGTGTTGGCGAACGGGTTCAGATGCGCAAGAACGCTGGTTCGTTGCCAAGTGTTAGTGGGCCTCTGCAGAAAAAGGTTGATGTCGGTGTTTTAATAAGCACGCTAGATGGCATTGATGTAGAATGCTGTTTGGATTAAAATTCCCATCCTCTGCAAAGAGATATGATCTAACATTTTACAAAGAAAGTTCATTGGCATATTGTACATGCACATAAACACACACATATATATGTATGTATATATATATATAATCCATAAACATATACAAATAGCTATAAAACCTAAGTAATACTAGTCAAAATAGTATGAAATATTAGCCACAGTAGTACAATAACAAACTCCTGGCCTTATGAGCCAACACTGCAGGTTTAAACAAAGTTTTAGGGCTAGCCAACCTTCACATGTAAATTACCTATACTTCTGAGCCATAGGAAAAGGAATAATATTTAGAGAAATTTAAATATTACACATAAAATACACTGTACTATTAAAATATAAAGATAAAATTTTAGCCTACTAGTATTTACTTGTATAGATTTAAAGTCGATGGTAAGACTTACTTCGTGAGTACAGCAACAAATTATTTTTTCCACTCGATACAAAAGGAAAATCGTAGAACCGCATAGATTAAAATTAGTGAATTATGATAAAATAATTTTAAATCTCAATGTATATATACATTTCATAAAAACCTTAAATATTGTTATAAAATTTTATAGAAAATAAAAAAAACTTCGCAAGCCATCATATATATATATATATATATATATATATATATATATATATATATATATATATATATATATATATATATATATATATTTGTATACATCAGGTTTGAAAGGTTTAGCTTCTAAATTAAGTAAGTAATAAATAAAAATAGAGCAAACTCCTTACTATCGCGTAAATATTTGTGGGTAAATAAGCCTGTTTAAAGGTAGAACGAGCGGTGACGAAGAAAAGCGCGAGATAAATGTGAGATGTATTACGCTCAATTTCCCCCTTAATTTGATGGAATTCTCGAATGAATTTCTATGATAAAATACTTCTTTACACTGCCGTCTTGCAGCCCATTTTAACTTATGGTTGCCCAATGTGGGGCTACGCAACTAATTACAATATCAGATTATTAGAAAATGCTCAAAACTCACTAATTAGAAGCATAACTAGAGCATGCAGATTTACTAAAAATATAGAAATATATAAAGCTCTCAAAATTCTACCATTTAAAGCCTATATCCAAAAATAAGCAATCAAATTTTTCGACTATCTCCCAAATACCAATAATGCAAACATCTTAAACTTAGAAAATTATGATCCTATATAGCTAAAATGAGGCCCAGAAGAATACTACTGGACTCATATAATCCCCCTTAACATTAATTTTTATTTATTCCCCTGTGGTGAATGACCGCTTCTAAATTCTAAATTTTATTCATTTCTTTTAAATTTATTTCTTATTCATTTCTCTTAAATTCTATCATACTGCGGCAAACACAGGCAACCTAATTTTTTTAAAACTTTAAAATCTCCGTGACTCCAGGACAGCCAATAGAGCGCTAGCTCACTGATCACTATCGACCAATAGCAGAAGAGTCTCTCGTCTGCTGCGCTTGAAATTTCTCTGTGATATTTGATACCGCTGAAACCAGCCATCTTAGCCACACCCACTTTCTCCTTCCGTGTCCACCAATCAGAAGACTCTGTATCTATAAAGAACATTCAACTTCAGTGCCAAAATACAATCAGTATGGAACGGAGCTCTCAATGATTTTCAGCGACTACTGACGAAGGAGAACACTTACTCGAAAAGGATTAGCTGGTGACTCCTCGCCGAAGGGCTGTTTATTGTTCTACTCAGTTGTGCACCAAAGAGCCACCATGTTGGTTGGTTTTCATGTGATTGAAGCGAAATGAAGGAGTTATTTTAGAGATGATGCCCTCCTCATTTTACTAGCATTCCTAGGGTCTGACATATATATATATATATATATATATATATATATATATATATATATATATATATATATATATAATGGCTTGGGTTCTAAAGATCAGTATTTGAAATGTAATTAATTGTGCATTTTAGCGCGCGAGTAAACTGAAGAAATTATTTTCCTTGTTTAAAGTCATCGGAAGCTTTAGAATCCTTTCGTTAGTGAAGTCTTTTCCATTTTACATCAGAAAATAGACACAAAGACTAAACAATAAAAACATCCTAAACTTTCCTTGCATTATAAATCATTTCTGTACAAAAATAAATTCCACATATCCACTTTCATTGACTGGAGTTTATCTAAAACTAAATACAAACTCCTTTTTAAGGATATGTTTCTGTCAATAATAATTCGTGCTTTGCTTTTTGTGTTTTACTAAATAAACCTCATAAAACTCTAAAGATGTGACAAAGGATTTACAAATTTGAAACATTTTTACTCAGGTGTAAGTGTAAGTACTTAAGGAATTCCGCTTAAAACTGTTCTTCATAAGTGTTTGGAACAAAAAATTCTGTTTATTATCTTGTAAAACCGCATACAAATTACTATGAGAAGTTTCAGAAAATAGTGTGTTATTTTCTTAAATAGGACAATTCTTTAATAATTTCACCTATTTTTGTTCAATGCTAAAAATACAGCAACTCCGAAAAATAGACTTTGTATCATTAAGCAATTTTATCGTCATTAAATAAATAAAAATAATTATAAAGATTGGCAAGATCATCATTTGAAAAAAAATATTTTCTATCTTTAAATGAATTCAAAGCTACAATTTGTTAAACTCTTACTTACGACTGAGTTGAATCTAGTCAAACACTCTGTCATTTCAATCATAGATGTACTACACTTCGAATATTTAACTTTTACAGATTAATTGATAACTTTAATTGATTTATCCCTTAGAAACATAACGGGAGAGGTTTACCCGTAATTTTGTAGGTCAAGGAAAGAAGGCAGCACATCTGAACTAGTACTGTGTATCCAAACTTCCCTACTACGACACAGTGAGGACTCTTGACCCTCGATAGATTTAGCGCTCATTTTCTCCTCTACAAGGCACAGATGTTGATGCACCAACCTCACTTTTCCTTCAAAATCAAAAGTTGCAAGCTGAAATAATTGGATCATTACACATTCGCATTACAATTCTACCCAAAATAAACTGTTAGAAAAAAACTGTTTTAGAACCTTTTGAATACGCTTTTATTAGCTTCATTTGTATGTAATGGAATCTTTGAACTCGATTTTTACCCACTTTAAAAGGTCTGATTAATTCGAAATTTTGCACACTTATCATGCAACGATGGCAATACAATAATTTAATATGTTGTTCCATTGTTCTCATGAGGATCATTAGGATTAACAATTTCCCCTTTCCAGATTTGGTGACTAAAAAATTAAATTACAACCCACAGTGAAAACGCTCGTGCTTAATACAATTACAACAAACAAGAAAGATTAATTCATCAATGAATAAATGATAGTTTTAAAAAGTAAAAAAAATATGCTTTTAAAGTACATCTAACTAAAAAATGAAAAATATAAATTGCAGTTAAAAAAATCTAAGAAACACGCTTTATAGTTTTTTTTAATCGAACTAAAAAGTAAAAAATAATTCTTAATTTAAGAATAAAATGATTAATGAAAAAATCATGCTGTCATTGTGGTAAAAGCGTGGGGTGCTCGATATCAATTGTTATAATTTTTGATTAGTTCTATTCCAAAGTGCAGAGCTAGTGTAAAAAATGTAATACAAAGTACCCCATGCTTTTACCACAATGACATTCATTTTCTCGTTAATTATTTTACTCTTATATTAAGAACTATTTTTTTACTTTTTAGTTCAATTAACTATAAAAGTGGTATTTTTTAACCTATAATTTATTTATGTCTAGTATTTTTAAGTAAAGACTCCGAACTAAGTAAGGACTGCTTAGAAATTCAAAAACTATATTGATAATTAAGTGATTTTATTCCATCGTAACGTTGTATAATTTGAGAAATAATTCTAGCTTTTAAGTATTTTACTCTTGAGTTAATTTCAAGATATTAGAGTCCAAACAATGAAATAACTGAGGATTAATTCAAGGGGGAAATTCGCTGTGGAATCCCTTCTAACATTCATCATACATGTAAATATTTCATCCCAATTTCTTTTATACCTCGCCTGTCAACACACACTAAGTATGATTATTTCCGCATTATTGAATTGAACATTCCCGAAATGAAATGGTAGGGACATGTTCTTATATATTATTTATTTACGATTTTCCCCCTCTCTCATTGTGTTCAATGAAAGTTCTCCCGAAATGGAGAAAAAAATGCTTTTCTTCTAAAAGCCGTTTTTTTAATGGAAGGAATAACAGAGCATGGATCTGCAGCAAGAAATCTGGATTAATTCAAACAAATCATGTTGCATAAAATTAAAATGCCCCCAGAAAGTGGATTCAATTTCTTTCACTGCCTAAATTCTTTGGCACCACTTTTGAGTTTGGAAAATTGGTTTTGTAGGATTCAACAGTACTTTTATTTGCAATGTATTATATTCTTCAGTAAATTAAAGTTTCAAAAAACTAAAAAAGATGCTTTTATAGTTAATAGAATCAAAAAGTAAAAAAAAATATTTCTTAATATAAGAATAAAACGATTAGTGAGAACATTGTGGTAAAAGCGTGAGGTGCTTTGTATAGCATTTTTATAAGAACTCTGTATTTCTGAATAGAACTAGTAAGAAATTTCAACAATTGATAACAAGCACTCCACGCTTTTACCACAATGTTCTCGGTAATCATTTTATTCTTACATTAATAATTATTTTTTTACTTTTTAGTTCGATTAACTATAAATGCATGTTTTTTTATTTTTTTTAAACTAAAATTTATTTTTTTATTTTTTACCAATCACAATAAAAGCGTGATTTTTTAGTTTTTTAAATTTCATTTATTCATTGATGAATTAATATTTTTTGCTTGAAGTATTTCTATTAACCATGACAGTTTTCGCTTAGTTATAACAAGCTTTTCGTTGCCAAATCTGGAATTAGTCGCCATATCTACCAAAATGAACTTGAAGCAGTCGCTAACTCTGGAAATGGACATCATTAATCCTGATGAGGGCAATGGAACATAATTATTAAATTATTGTATTGCCATCGTTTCTTGGCAAGTGTACAAAATTTCATATTAATCTGACATTTTAAAGTGAGTACAAATTGATTTTAAAGATTCCGTTGCATACAGGTTAAGCTAATAAACGCGTGTCAAAAAGTAATAATATTAGAATGTAATATATTGTATAATATTTTGCGCTTTCTCCATCCGATCTCATTTTCATTTATTCACTATACTCAAACAAAATATTTTTTAACGAAAATTATTCGCAAAATCTTTTTTTTCTTCTGCATCTTGATGGCGGATTGAATACTTATCAACGTCGAACTTCTTAAAGTTAAACTATACTATTGAGGATGGACTTTGTGATTCTGAACCTCCGTCTTAAGACGACTACATTTGCACTGACATCACACTCCTTAAACTTCCACACCATACAAACACGAGAACTTAGAGTTTCGACAAATTTAATATGCATCATTCTCAGTACACAATAGGTAATACGTCTCGACAAAATTTAACTGCTGAGCGATTTCCTGGTCTGGAAATATGAGACCTGAAACCGTTGCCATAATTTATAAGTACGTTACTTTACTGACTGCAACACACAAAATTACAATCCCGATATGTTCTAAAAGTAAAACAAGAAAGATGTTTTTCCTGTTCAGTGAGTATATATTAGGAAAAGCACCTTTTACAGCATTTATTTCATGACTAAAAAATTGGTTGAAAAATAATTTATATTTCGTCAAATGCTGTTTAATAGGAATATATATACGGCGTTCTAAAATAATTATCAGTGTCATTATATACAGTCAAACCTCTATTTTCTGAATTTTCTATTTTGCGAACTTTACCTCGGAATTAAGAACATTTTACTATTTTCTTCGTAAACTAAACTCCAAATACCGCAGTGCATTTTCTATATAACGAACTTTTTCTCTGGTTATTCGATTTTTTTTCTCCTTATTTTTAACAGATTGCAAATAGATTCAAGGACATTTTCAAATTATTGTCTCTTTTAGCACAATTTATGGGGATCATTGACATTGAACTGGTATAACCAGGTCCCTAACTCACCTAGAGCAATGAAATGGCCATAATTTTTCAAACAAAAAACTTGAATAAAACAGATTATATCAGTAATTAAATTGAAAGGACCCATGTGGTACAGTATGCTTAAAACCATTGGTTATTTAATAATGTACGCTTAAAATCAAAAACTGTCGTTAAAAAATTCATCAGTTTTAATTTAAAATTATTTTTAAAATTGAAATACAGTATATTCTTGGACGATGTCTTTTTTTCTTCTTGTATTCTTGTTCTTACAGATTTCCTATTGATATATAAAATGAGTAAATTATTTTCAAAACAAGTAATATCAAAAAAAAATTAAGTCAGTTCCTACTTAGATCAATTAAGAAAAATTTTACTTTAGTTACTTTTTATTAAATTGTCACAATTAATATAAATATGTATACTATACATATGACAGAATCACAACATTAAGTGGTAATTTTTATTAATTATCATTAAAGAATCGTATTGTCATCCAAAACAATCATGTTTATAAAATTTCAGTTCAACTGAATTCTTTAAAACGTGAGGGGAAAAAATCTTTTGAGGTTTTGACTCAAGTCGCTAAAAATCTGATCAATGTGGCTGTATCAGTAATTATTTAAATAATTAGTTTTAATCGATGAATTTTGATTAATTATAATTAAATTAACGTATTTTTACCCAAAATGATAGTGTATAGAAAACTTCAGCTCAAATGAGCGCTTTAAAATGTGAGAAAAACTTTTCAAGTTTTGACACAAGTCGCCAAAAGGGTCGCTAAGTCGTATAAAATGATGCCAAAGTGGCTGTATTTGTAATTCTTTAAATAATTAGTTTTAATCAATTAATTTTCATAAATCATAGTTAAAAACTATTGTATAGTCATCCACAAAATAATTATGTATATAAAACTTCAGCTCAATTGAGTGTTTTAAAATGCATTTTATTAACGATTAAAAATTCCACGAAGATAAATAAATAAATATATAGAAAGTGTGAGCTGAATAGTAAGAATTGAAAAAAGTATGAATAAAAAATTAACTTTTTAAATAATATATAGTGTTTAAAATTTGGTTTATATAGTTTCTAAAGTATATTAAAAGATGAATATCTAACGAATTTTCCATATAACGAGCCTTTTTCGATGTGTTGCGATTTCATTAAAAAGGGTTCCGACGGCATACATATTTTTTTCTACTTTGATTCTTTTTGTCATTCATATTTATATTTCTCGTCATTAAACAAATGTTAATTCATATTATGGAACATTTAATTCCGTTTCATCTTTATCGTAAATGCTTCATTTAAAAGTAATGTTTGATTAAAGCTTTAGTTTTCTTATAAAGGGTGTTTTTTTAGAGGTATAGAACTTTAAATTACAATAAAACAACGATGTATTATTCGATTGACATGAATTTTTTTTATTTGAAAGATAATCTTGTGGCATTACATTTTTTTAAATATGATTTCTGGCATATGACTGCCACGGCTGGCTCGGATGTAGTCCAATCTGGACGTCCAATTTTCAATGACTTTTTCCAACATTTGTGGCCCTATATAGGCAATAACACGGCCAATGTTGTCTTCCAAATGGTCAAGCGTTTGTGGCTTATCCGTATAGACCAATGACTTTGCATAACCCCACAGAAAATAGTCTAGCGGTGTTAAATCACAAGATCTTGGAGGCCAATTCACAGGTTCAAAACGTGAAATTAGGCGGTCACCGAACGTGTCTTTCAATAAATCTATTGTGGCACGAGCTGTGTGACATGTTGCGCCGTCTTGTTGGAACCACAGCTCCTGGAGATCATGATTGTTCAATTCAGGAATGAAAAAGTTAGTAATCATGGCTCTATACCGATCACCATTGACTGTAACGTTGTGGCCTTCATCGTTTTTGAAGAAATACGGACCAATGATTCCACCAGCCCATAAAGCGCACCAAACAGTCAGTTTTTCTGGATGTAACGGTGTTTTGACATACACTTGTGGATTAGCTTCACTCCAAATGCGGCAGTTTTGTTTGTTGACGTAGCCATTCAACCAGAAGTGCGCTTCATCGCTAAACAAAATTCGCTTATGAAAATCGGGAACAACGGCAATCTCGTTTTGGGCCCATTCGATGAATCTACGCCTTGCTTGATCATATTTAAAATGTAATGCCACAAGATTATCTTTCGAATAAATAAAATTCATGTCAATCGAATAATACATCGTTGTTTTATTGCAATTTAAAGTTCTATACCTCTAAAAAAACACCCTTTATTAAAAACTCCCGCCCTCATCATTTTCTAACTTCATCTGTCCTTCACAAATATGGATTCGCTTTGTAAATCAATAGAATCAACTCAAAGGATTAAAAAAGTATAAGAAAGTAGTAATGTTTAACACTCTTAAAACATAGCTGTTAAAGAGTTTTTTTTTAAACTTGTTAGTAGCCATTTCGATGTAAATGGAACATTTTGATCTTATAATAAAAGTTCTTATGTTTATTTCTCAGAAGAAATATCAAATGAATAACTGACATTGGTATGTATCTCTTCTTTGTTTAAAACAGTTCCATCGTCAAGCATCATTGTTATTCATAGCGCAGTTTTCCGTTTCTTATGTTGTCATTTTTGTGTGTGTTTTGTTGTATTCTTTATTTATTTATTATTTATTTTTACAAAAAATGCTTAGCAATACATTTGCATATGTTTGAGAAATAAATGTAAATCATTTTAAATAGCCTTGTTATAACCATTTCGTTTGTGTTTAACTGTACTGACAACTTCTAATCAAACCCATGCCACTTTTGTTTAGAAGATATTTTTAAATGTTAACAAAATATATTTATTCATTGTTTAAAATATGTAGCTTTTGCTTGTAGTATTCATTCTTGATATTTGGCGAGAAATAATTTAGAAGTGAGGATATTTAATCTTGAGATAGATATTAGGTAAGAATGAAATATGAGCATTGTGTGTCTAATAAAGTACTTTAAATAATTTAGAGCAGCTAAAATTCCTAAAGTTTAATTAAATAGGAGACAGTTATTTTTATTTTCATTTTAATTTATAATTTCTCATTGTGATAATACAGGTAAAATATTGACTGTTTAAAAGGTTTTCTATCTATAGTTTTCTTGCAGATTTATTATTGTTCAGAAATTAATTTTCGTTGAATCAACATTGATTTTTAAACCTTGCACGTTTGAAAATTGTGTGTGAATCCTTTTTCTACTTACAGAAATTACTCACAATATAAACTTAGTGTTTATCGTTTTTGTTTAAAATATATTCAGCATTTTATAATTTATTTTAGTAAATCAAATTTCAAACTCAACTATTCCATTTTGAATAGCTTATCCTTCTAAGCTCTAGTTTTCTCCTTCTTTTTCTCTTTAAATTAAAAAGTTTCACAAAATATTTTCATTATAGTTCTCAACAATTTATTCCAGGAACTTTTAAATCATTTAAGATGCTTCTGAAGTAAGAGATGTACTTTGAATTTTTGTCAAGGCTTATAAATATTTTCGCGTAGCTTAATTTAATATGGTAATTCTATATTTAAATGAAGAGACGACAACTCTTGCTAGTCACAACTCAAGACTTTATTCCACGAACTGAATATTTCCTTTCCTTATATATCGCCATCGAAAGTTCCAAAACATTCCATAACTATAATTACAGTTAACCTTTTTTAAATACAAGTGAATTAATAATAATAAAAGCACGATAGAAAGGAATAATTACAATTAATAAAATATGAGCACGAGACAAAACAAATTTAATTCAATACAAAGAAAACAAAAATAAAAGTTTTTTTATGGCAAGTCACCCACATCCAAGCACGTGAGTCCGAGCATTAAATCGTGTTCATGGCAACCGAAGTGAACTATTTTTGCTACAATATATTTTCTATTTTCTTTCAAGATTATCATTTCGAGCGTCTTCATTGCATCTGCGTTTCTTAAGGTAAAAATTCAGAGTTTCATAATGGTTTTGCATTCATTAATTATGCATAAATTGATAAAGAAATATAACTAGATACTAAAGCATGTTTAATGATATAAAAAACATTTACTTAAAACTCTGTATGAAAACTTGTGACGGGACTTTACGGAGTTTTCTATTAATCCTCTTCGAAAATCATTGGGGCCATCAATTGAGTTATTTCACAGACATCTCTCTCAAGAAGAAACCTTGATAGGCAGATTAACTAGTATATATCGTGGATGTTTAGTAATCGAGGAAAAAGAAAAGAAGCTGAATTGCTGAACACAGTGCTGTTATGGTAAGGATCGAAATTTAGACGCGTGACCCTAAGACGGACTTAAGCTATTCAAATAAATTAGGGATGTCTGGATTCTTAATATAACTTTGAAAAAAGTTAAAATATTAGGATTCCACACATGCGCTTATTCACATAGGGATTTAAGCTATAGTTATATCACTCTGGATTTTCCCTCTATAGTAAGCTTGTCTTTAATTTTTACATTTGATAGTAATAAATTGGATTTCTCATGGCTAGCTTAGATCATCAATCTTTACCCCTACAGATTTAGGTCGAGTAGATGAAGAGATGGCTTTCCCGTGTGGGAGGCTATCACAAATTACTGACTCTTGCAATTCATGCACTCAAAACTAGTTGATTCACTAAACACATTATAAAGAATATGAGTAATATTCGTACATATGATATTATTTAAATAACTTCCAATTTAGCTCAACTTGCTGAGAAATTAATATAAGTTTACATAGACTTACTTTGACATTTAGAAAAGGCTTTCGTGCATAGAACTACTAGCAAAAGAAGAAAACAGTTTATTCGGCTGATGGAAATTTTCAAGGACAAATTTAATGAATATTTCAAAAGTTACCCTTTTGGGCATTGTTGGATTTAATGCATTAATTTTGTTAATATATTAAATTCTTTTTCAATTAAGTATCTCATTAGTGGTTTAATAAAACTAACTTTAATGGGTTATTTCAAATAAAGTGAAATGAGGGGGAGTATCATCAAATAAATGTAGCTTAATTACAATCCGCTTAAGATTTGATTATTTTTAAACATCGCCCTAAGCTACATAATGAGTGAATAGAGATGCAGCTCGTCATTTGAATCTTGTTAAGGTATCCGACTACGTTCGGAACCTTGATTTTGCTAAAGCGTGAAAATGGATAATATTTATGATATTTAGTGTCACTTAGGTTAGAAAATGTACATAAAATTGTTTTAATAGTAGTATTACAGTGAAAAGTTATTTAAGTACAATATTTTGCAAAAAGTGAACATAGAATGACCCATTTTCAAAATATTCTCCTTTTGTGAAAAATGCTTCTATTTTAACAATATTTTGCCTGTATATATCTCAGACCTCTGTACAGAGGCTCAACTAGAATTTTTGAAATACATAACTTAGAAGTGAGTTTATCCATGTTTTACGACAACAGAGGGGAGAAATTTTAAGAAAAAAACGCCGATAATTATTTCAATTGGTTGTAACTCTGAAAATAATGTGAATTTCTCAAAACTCACAGTTGAGCCTCTGTACAGTTGTCTAAGCTATATACAGGCAAAATATTATTTCAATAGAAGCATTTTTCACAAAAAGAGAACATTTGGAAAAAAGATTGTTCTAAGTTAATTTTTGCCGAAATACTGTATTTAAATAAATATTTTTGCCAAAATGTCCTTAAAACAATTTTATACATGTATTCTAATCTAAGTGATACTAAATATCCCGAAAATTATCCATTTATGCGCTTTTTTAAATTCATGGTTCCGAACGTAGGCGAATACCTTAAGCAATGTGAATGACAATCGAATTAAAATCTTTCTGTTGTTCACGTACTGAGTGTTAAATTTCCTGCAAAACACTTCACTCTTCTGTGTGTTGTATCTTGTAACTATACAAATAATGTGTCCAATATTCTTTATCGTACATGAAAACCTTTAATGGTATTCAATCATGAACTTTCAGTTCCTAGGTCTCGATTTTACCGTTGAGTTACCCCTGTATCTTCACTAGATGGCATACTTTTTATATTTTGAATTAATATTAAAAAGATTTAGAAACATGTAACAAGATAATTCTTCTCATATTTTGTCAAAGTCAGCTCTATTTTTAACAATCGATGACATTTTTTTTGACTGATGTTGTTCGGCAATGGTAGGATTTTGTCCCGCAGATTAGTTTCTTGTTTCCCTTATTGACAGCCTAATGGAATAATGGAACTTTTTATGCTATAAAGGATACCAAATGAATAGGGCATTGTTCCAAAGACATAGTAAGGTTCCTTTTAGGTGTCAGGTGGTTTTAATTCAAAAAATTGTCGTCAATAACCCCCTTTATTGCAAAGTTCCAACAACTTTCTTAACTCCTTAAATATCACCAAGACATAAAAATCACCACCTTTTAAACTATGAAAAGAACATAGAGCAATAAATATTCTCTATTCTAGGTACTGGATTATTTGACTCGGTGGAAAATATAATTCACTCATTAAATGTAACACATCGTTTCTATGCTTCCGTCCGAACGAAGCAGCGTCTTCTAGATCTTTTGGAGGTGACACATAAAGAAGTCATTGACCTTCCAAAGGATTAACGAATTAATCGCCGAATGAGCGGTCATTCTACCCAGACACTCAAATGAAATGTGAGCCTAAAAAAATTCCAAGCATATCCGATGGGCGCACTTGATGATACCATTCTGCTTATGACCCGAGGCCCGGCGTCTGGACCTTGCTCATGAAGATAATGGTTTACGGAAGACCTTCAGTAACCTATTTGGTCCAGAAAATGTCTTTCAAAAAATTATAAAAGAAAAAAATAAAGTTAGAGAGATTGGAATTACATAAACCATTCCGTTTAACTGAAAAAAGGCAATTTTTTAATAAATATTTTTCTGACTTGTGCGGGATATGCACTTTTCATGGCGTTATAGCAAAAGGAAAATCAATATCTTTACAAATTAAATCATAATATAAACGCTATGTATTTTGAGGCTAAATAGATATTTTAGCTATTAAACCTTAGTAAAACGAAGAAAAATTGACTAACATTCGAAGAGTCCTGCCAAAAATTGCACGTAAATTAATACATGTAATTTGATGAATTGGAAAAGAGAATGATAAGTAAATACTTATTAAGAAATTGAACTATGAATATGAATCTAGCATTTGATTGATAATTAGTATGTTAATCAAATGTCAATAAGTAATGTGAGTTATCTTTTCGCACAAAATTTATATACCATAGAAAAATAGTTTTGTGAATATTCGGATTTCATTACAATATCTTTTTTTATCACTTAAAATGTTCTCTAATATTCAGAGACAAGTAATGTTTTTTTTTTGAATGAGAAAAAGCCTTGGGATTTTTTTATTTCACAAAATTAAAAGAGAAACAAAATAAACGAATATAATTCAAGAAGAAAAACGAACCCTTCATATGAAGTCAATGTTTACAGAATACCATCTTTTGCGAGTTAAAATATCCACGATATTAATCCATTCCGAAACTGAAATTCTTATGCGAATTGTACATCTTCCAAAACGAGAGAAAAACTCACTAATAGCTAAGAGAATTTTGAGACCAGAAGTCGCATAATAGTGTGTAATTCTATTTATTATAAGACATCAAATTTTAAACTAATTTTATATTTTGTTATGACGAAAACATTAAAGTTGCCTCGTTTTGTTGCTTGCAAAATTCACATTAATGCGAAGAAAAAAATTCTATGGCCCCATCTTTTACTATTCTTATTGGGATAAGAAATTTCCTTTTCCTTTTTGGAAAGTATTTTTTAGTATTTACATTTTTTAAGTTTTTTAAACTTTAACACCTAAACACAGAATTTAGTTTTTTAACGTTTTAGAAATTTTAAAGCTATAAATATTGTTTCTCTCCTCAAAAATAAATGCATATGCATTTTTTATAATGGGTTACAAATTTAACTTTAAACTGAGGTATTTGTTAATTTTATTTGATTCGTTCAAATTTACTGAAAAGGAAGCTCCTATACACGAAAAAATTCTTAGCACAAAAGTTCTAACTCTGCTATTTAAACAAACAAATGTATTTCAAATGAAGCAATAAATATTAACAATCTTTTTGAAATTCAATGTTATCATACTTTCTTTTTCTTGTCGATAACTATCTTCAAATTTGAACTAGTTCATACTTTAAGGTTTTATGCTAAGATTTGGGTAGAATAACGACTGAATACCTGCAACAGTTTATATTACGCCAACAAAAAGAGCAATTCATCAAAATTATAATTAGTATCAGGATATTGACGTATAGAATTATCCAAAGAGTTCAGTTCACGGCACCCCTTCATGTCCTATCTGTTGTTACATACACTTTTATTTTAAAAAGTGATGAATGAGACAAATAATTTAAGATCTTCTGAGTGAATGGCGTATTGTTTCAAGTATAATTCAGAGAAATTATATAAAAATTTAAGAGCCTAATGCATCAAAACAATTAATTTGAAGTTCGAAAAATTTCTTTGCGAAATAAAGAAGGCTGCTTTTCCATTGAAAGAAACTCCGCATTGAAGTGTATTATTATGCACTTTGAATATTTTGGTATTTGTGGTAATTAACATAAAAAACAACGGAAGAAAATTGTGGATAACAAATGGCTGCATAATTCCTCTTTTGAGACTTCCACAGGTGTACAACGATTCCAAACTGAAACACAAATGTATTTATTCGTGGATAGACACCAATTGAATAACATGAACAATTTTTCTAATTAGTCGTTTAGTAAATAAAACAAAAGCCGTTTAAGTAAAGCGTTCTGTATATTAAGGTTTTACTTTCTGTCGAATTTAGATCGTTTTCGATGAAATTATTAATAAACCAAACTTTTCTGATAATGCATTATTTCGAATTCGTTTCTGATTCGTCCGATGTAATGTAAACTTTCATGTTTTCAAAAAGTACATGACGGAAAATGGAGAAAGATTACAAAGCAACTCCATCTCTTATAAAAGTGAATGACATACAAATAAGGAAATGCGAAATTACGATTTCTGATGTAAAGTAAACGGGTTTACATTAGCATGGCCCGTGAACCAAGCCAATCAGCAATTAAAGTTTGTTAAAGTTCTTTAATTTTATAGCTTAGTAGGGAAAAAAATTTGACGAGTAAAAACGTACACCATTTCTTTGGGATATCTCTGTATGTGTGGGGGTGTTGTGTGTAGGGGGTGTAATGTATATTTATTTATAGTAATAATATTACATCTCATTTTTTCCATGTTACATTAATGTGAAATTTTAAATGCCATTCATTCTATCACTGAAAATTTACTAGAGCAAAACCATCCCATATGTAAAAACATTCTTCTCAACAGCGTAAAATAAAATCTAAAGAGTATGGAAAACAAATAATATCGTAGTTAAGAAAACGTAACTCTTAGATTTACAGACTCCACAACCTTTTAGATCCTATTCTAGAATTCTGGACACAAAAACTAAAAATTATCATAAAATGCTAAAAATAAGAATATCAAGCAATCAGAAAGCTCTTGAAGATAAAATCTGAGCTTGAGCTTTAATATTTCAAAAAATTTAAGTAAAGTAAAAATAAAGGAACTAGATTGCCAGGTATCTAAAATGATTCAGCAAGATGTCAAGCATTAAAGAAATCAATTTACAAATGAAAATCTATCTGTAAATTCAGAATATTAGTTCACTTCTTTTTTTTTTGACCTAAAATAGCTATTACACTATAGAGGCCCGCAATGAGATACGTAATAATTAATAATAAAAATAAGTCAACCCTAGTGAGGTAACGATTTTGTCCCCATTTGAAGAAATGCTACCATACTATCGCCTGGCCACGTTCAGAGGCTTATTCGACGAGGCATGCATTTTATTGTGATCTTCATGGAAACAGATCTACGTCCAGTCAGTTTACTGGAAACGTAACTATGTTGTTATCAAATAGACTCCCCCGATCGATTGTAAGATTAACAATAGATTCATATAACTGTTAATTCAAGAGAGAGGAAGGGCATTATATGTTTAGGTTGGGTTTCGATCCTATATTACGATGGTAACAACATACCAGCGTAAATGCAATGCGACAGTTAGCCTAATCCTAGAACCATTATTCGGATTCAACGCATCCTATCTGTTACAATGACCAATCAATAATGATTACTATTAACAAAACCTTCTGCAGCTTAGATGAGATGCCTATCGAGTCTGAGATAATATTCAAAATATTCGCTTGCTTTTATCATGTAAACGTACTTCCAATTACATGGAGCATTCGAAAGTATATTTGTCTGTGTAAGGCTGTTAGTTTTTTTTATAAATAAATTTATCTTTTTCCTCTAACAAATAGTGTGTAATTATTACAAGGGGAATTAATCGTCTAGTGGTAATTCAATAAATAAGTTGGATTTTATTACTCTCTCACAAACTTATGGATTCTGGTGATATAAAGAGGTTTTTACAGCTGGGGCTCACAAAGAAAAATGTATGGTAAAACCAAAAGGATCAAAATACCCAATCACAATAATAGAACATTAATAAATCCTATTATGGAACCTGAAACAAAATACCGAATTTCCGAAAAAAATGAATACACTAACAAAATTTAATTACAAATAAATTTAAAAGAAATTCACTAACGGTTTCTTGTGCTCTGTACAAAAATCACGAAGTGTTTTTCTACAATGTTTTATTGCGCGATTTCAATGTGCGCACCATGATTTCATGTCGCGGGCAACACATTGAGTTTCTACGAGTAACGTCATTCCAGCTTCTGCTAGGGTGAACAGATTTTGTTTTTGACATAACGCTTTCTATCGTGATAAATCTTTCATTCCACTTATAAATTGTGAAACTTGAAGGTAGACTTTGTTTATAGGTAGTCCGAAATTTACACTGTACATGTGTCATAAATTAAAATTTGATAAACTCCGCCACAACTTTTCATTAAACAGAAAATTTAATCTTTTCTTTATGGAACATTAAAAACCGTAAGTGAAAATATTTCTTTTGTTTATTTATAATTCCTTTTTAAAAATATAACTATAATTTTCAGACACACTATATATCTATATCGAACCTATCAAACTTACATAAGACGAGAATTACTTGTCGTTAAAATGTTTTACTACGAGACCACTACTTATAAATATTTCTGATAATTTACTTAGCAAATTATTGTTACATTATCGCAAAGAGCAAGATAATTCTTTCACAGCACACAATGATAATGTATTGTCAAAAAACAATCTTTAAGATACAGGATAAACAGCAAAATTTGCAGATTAAATCTCAGAAGATTTTCACATCTTCAACAGCGCTCAGACACAACTATCAGTGTTTAAAACACAAGTATGTTAAAGATTTTTCACAAGTACTGGCTCGTCCTATTAAACAGCCGAACTAATCGCTGGTAGACTCTTCAACAGTCAAGACAATCCTATCTTCCAACGGTCAAAACAACACTAACTCAGTTTCGGCGAGCGACTCCCTGTAATAGGTAAACGGGTCTTCGAGAAAATTCCGCTTGCGTCACAAATTGTGATATTAGTAGAGCTTTCTCCACTAACTCCAAGAAGAATCCATAGGATCACGAACCCACCAAAAATGGTCACCAACATGGTCGACAAAGTCGCCAACATGGTCAGCAAGTCACCAGCATGATCGCGAAAAATGATACCAACTTGGCTGTATCACCAATTTGGCGATCGTTTCCATTGAATCGCCATTAAAATGTAAGCAACGGCTTTTCTTACGAATATTACAATTTTAACATAAAATAAATACAGCATAGAGTAATATAAACGTATTAAACATCCAGATATAAATTATTTACGCTATTTTAAGTATTCTTTACACAAAATTCGTAACACTCTATATGACGGTTTTTCTTTTCTTTACTATGAAACTTTTCTTTTCCTTTCTCATAGTTTTCAGCTTTTCTTGTTATTTTATCTTAAGAGATATTCTTTCAACAGGATATTTACAGAAATAATATTGAACATAATTAATGGTAAAAAATGCTAAGACTTCTTTAGTATACTTTGAAATATCTGTGGTTTACTTTCCTTTCCATTCTTGTTTCACAATCCATCCCCCTCCCCACAATGCATTCAATGAGATAGTTTTTAGCCCAAATGGGGCTCATCTCTTTTCAATTGTTCGGAAGAAAGAAAACAAACAACAGGTGTCCCTAAAAGCCCATCCATCACCGGGAAAATATTTCTCATTTTGATCCGGAGGAAAACATTCCTTTTCAAAAGTAATAACAAATAGAACTTTTCCTCTTTTTAAATCTGAAGACTGAAAGGAGGACTCAGTTGTCAAACTTTTTAGGGAGACACAATTTTTTCACCCGGATACTTGTCCGTTTTCCCTTAAAAGGAATCTTTCTTTTTCTTGCCAAGATGAAGCAAACTTTTCTATATCCAGCAAAAAGAAAATAAATGCTTCTCTTTCCCTAGATTGCGTTTGACCGAATTCTAGATGTTCTAGAAATGCTCATTTAATAAGGGAAGGGAGTGCCAAAGATGGAATGAATTACTGAGGTATCTCCGCTTTGAGAGAAAACGAACTATAAAGAGACCTAAGAAATTTCAGTTAATTTTCATTTCTCCATTCCTTAAGAATATTAATTGAAACAAATAATATTAAAAAAATTAAGTTAATTCCTATTTAGATAAACAAAGAATTTTTTTTAATTTAGATACTTTTTATTAAATCATTACAGTCAATATAAATATATGTATATACATATGACAGAATCACAATATTAAGTGGCAAAATAGAAAAAGATTTCCCTTGCAAATTTTATTTTCCTTTCTATATATGATGTTAGACTATTTTTTTGTGTGTATTACTGTTTCTTCATGAATTAAATTTATTTATTCTAATAAAATAGTACAGTAAAAAATAAATCATATTCTCAGAAACAGGTCCGGCTCAAGTGGGATTCGGATTAAAAGTCCAACGCTCTATCCATTGTACTGCAGGGACTCAACAAACAATTTTCTTTTCTATATATGCTGTTGGACTATTATTTTTGATTGTTTCTATTTATTCATTAATTAAATTGAGTTATTGAATTAATATTTGAAAAAACTATTAACATCAAGTGCCATCCATTACAAGTTTAAAAAAATGCATTTGAACTTGAATGAATGAATAGAAAGTATTTTATTAACGATTAAAAATTTGAACAATGTAAATATATATAATCCAAAATATATAAATACACAGATAGCTATAGAACCTTATATAATGTATATATGTGTGTGTGCGTGCGTGCGTGTGTGTAAAATATTGGCTGAGTGTAGAATTTTTTCGAGTGTTAGTAGGTTTTCATTAAACACATCTTCAGTGAACAGACATCTTCTTTATTTTGGAGCACACATCAAAGCTTAGGACAAATTTACGGTACATTTTCACGTTGACGAGACAACCTGCGACGATTATAAAGTATAGAGGACAGGAGACAAGCAGAAGTGACCTCTTGACGGACACAACACAAAGACATTGAGAGCAGCTATTTACATTCTTACATGACGCGGACAAAATGAAGAGAGGTGTTGAACCGTAGAGCTGGAGCGCCTGATCTCAGAACCGAGAAGAGCGTGCGATTACACAAAGTGTTTGGTTTTATACCAACAGTGCAAGCGCGTGATGATTACGTAACCGTAGTTCTGATTGGATAGAATGGGTGGGACAGGGATTTCTTATGCAATAATATCATCAATTACAATTAAGATCAGGGTGTTAGTTTTTCGAACCAAATAGTTAAAAGATTATTTCAATATTATTAAAAGAGTAAATTAAAAAGAATACTAGGGGGAATTATTACATATATATATATATATATATATATATATATATATATATATATATATGTATATATGTATGTATGTATGTATATATGTATATATATATGTATGTATATATATATATATATATATGTAATAATTCCCCCTCGCATTCTTTTAATTAACTCTTTTTATATTATATATATATATATATATATATATATATATATATATATATATATATATATATATATATATATATATATATATAGGGAGAAAGTGGACCAATAGCAAGAATTGAAAAAAAGCAATAATAAATTGAAAAGTTTTTGTTCTATTATCATAAAATTAGAGTCATATTGCTCTATTTTAAAATTTACGAACCAATTTTCTTAAACAGAATACTTTCCCTTGAAAATGTTAAATGAAAAGCTATAAATATATAAGACACCCATTGGACAGAGGTCCTTTTCAACATTATCTAAACATCATGTACGTTGTCGTCCTCTCTCTCTCTCTCTCTCTCTCTATAATATAGTATATATATAAAGTACACATAATATTATATATATAATAAAATAAAATAAGGTACCAAGTGAAAAAGTTGTTTGACCTACAAGGCCAAAGAAGAAAGAAAAAATAGATTGCAACTTGACCTCTAGGTAGCGTAGAAACAAAACAAAGTATACGCTTTGTAAAAAGCCAAAATATAGCTCTATTCAATAAAATAAAAAATAAAAATATCTATCATGACTAAATTGGGTCTTTTTCAACGTGTTTGGATACCTTAATACCCAGTAAAAGCTGTAATTCCGAGTCGTGGTTCTTCTCGAACTCATTTACTCATTTTGATCCTGACTACTTGGCGTACAAGCACAAAACAATTTGCGATCAGAAGAATTCTGAGAACATCCTCTTTCCCACAAACAAAAAATTCAAAGAAAATTTTTATCCAAGTACACACAGTATTTATTCGAATCTATAAGCTAAACTTTATCTCCAATGTTAAAGCTACTGAAAATCGGTTGCGGGTTAAAATAGAAAGCGGAAAAATTCGTTTAATTGGGAAAATTGAGCTTGATACTTTGTGACGGCTAGAGCAATTACAAGTTCATGCAAGTATTTAAAAGTTTTTAATGCTGGTAAAATAAATAATTGTTCGCTTCTTAGTAGTTTTTGTATTAATAATTTTTTAGTTTCGTAAATATTAGATATCGATAAACCTTTTTACTCTAGTTTTTGCTTTTTGAACAAAACGTGTTGAGATTTCAGGATGTGGTTTAAATTCTCGAAAAAATGCAGTAAATTAATAACACAAATAAAAAAGAGTGACTTTTGTTAAGCCTACTCTTACAGTTTTTCACGATCGGCTAATGTATCGCATTGGGTAATACCTCCAATTTAGGTATTTAAAATACCTGTAAAAGTATACCTTTTAAAATACATGTAAAATACCTGACCTTCTTCCAAGTCTAAAATAAACGATTACAATAAACCAAAGCAGCTTTGTAAAATAGGCATAACATTGTATACTATTTACTTTATCTGATGATGAGCATGGAAATGTATGGCAGCGAAAAGAATATTTCTTTTCTGTTTAGTAGGCCAAACTCAAATTTCATCTTCTCCAATACACAGCATGAAAAACATTTTCAATATAATGTTAGCTTTTACCTTTACATTTCTAAAATCGGAAAAATCAAAACTGTCATTTGTTTAACTACCAATTAAAACTGTGTAAGACTTCTGATTTTGAAAAGAAATTACTTTCATTTCATTATTTTTTTAAAAACCAGTTATTGAGCGATACAGAGACTGCAATAAAAATCTCAGTAGGATTTGGGTACCTGTTTTAGAAGTGAAATATTTCAGGCCCTGATTAAATATATTTTATGACGCTCATGATACCCTTTCACTTGATACCTGTGAATAATTAGTACTGCTTAAATTGAACTGCGAAAACTTATTATAGACTGATGTAAGATATATCTTTTCCATGCTGAAGTTTAGAAGACCTGTAACAAAAATTGAGGGAATAAATACCAAATCAGTGATAACTGGATAAATATTCGATTTGTTGCTATAAAATTTTACTCAGAAATATATAACTAAAAGAAAGAACATTCAGCAACATATAAATACAGAAAAACAGATGAATTATATTTAAGACAGAGATTATTTCAAAAAACTTTTTAAACATGATGCATTACATATCTGGAGAAAAGTTCGTCTAATGCGGTCACCCTATTAGTACCACAACCAGCTGTCATGTTGTATAAAGAGGAGGATATCTGGAAATGATGTCGGTGAATTCCATTCTTTTAAAAACGTGGTTTTTAACTTCTGGAGGGTCCTGGGAAACAGAGGATGGCATACACTGGACCTTCATAAACCATACCAAGCATGTTTTATTGGGAAAAGAGTATTAAACTTCAGAGGACTTTTCCTCCAATGAATGTCCTCTTCAAAAAAATCACCCACACATTCCATTTCTTAGAAAATAATACTCAACTTACGATGAAACTGTTTATTTATTTATTACTGGAATTACAATTTTAGATTTACGTACTAAAGGTTTGACTGTTCCTATTTGGAAAAAAGTAAGGTCGAAGAAAGATAACTTTTTTGAAAAAGATACCTTTGATTCAAATTTCTAGTGATCTGTAGATTCCTGCTTCACTTTTCTCGTGTTCCCACACTCTCACTTTTGTTTAACATAGAGAGGAGGAATGTCCTCATCTCCCTTTCTGGTCACGTAATAAAAATAAAGTGGGAAACTTTTTGTTTTTTCATTGCCGATGCTGCGAACAACGTTGTTTTTTATAAAATTTCGATTGGCCATTTGAAGTATCTTCCTCAGTACAAGTTTTGCTTCTTCACTCTGGAACAGTGGTTCTACAACTTTCACTACTGGCGACCCAATTTTCAATCATAATTTTTATCACGCCCCCCTAAAATAATAATGTATTGAATGCAATAGTAATGCACTTTTTGGCGCTAAAGCTACAAAACGATCATAATTATAAGCCATAAAAATTAACAAGATAAGTATTAAATTTTGTATATGTTACTTTTAAAAAATTTACATTTTTTTTTTACTTTTTTGTTCGATTCACTATGAAAGCGTGTTTTTTAGTTTGTTTTAAAACTATAATTTATTTTATAATTATTTTTAGTATACAGGATGAAAATCACAATTCCAGTGAATAATTTAACTAAAAGAAATTATAGTTACCTACTTTCAAGGACATTATTTGATCATTTCAGAAAAAATCCAATAAAACTAAAGAAAATGTTCCAAATATGTGTTTAATAGAGGAAATTAATTAGGGACACTTTTCGCTAACAATACAGAAACATTATTTTCCAGCAAAACTGTCATACATTGTTCACGTTTTTTGCAGTTTTGCTGTCGATTGATGATCCACAAATAGCATTTTAAACATTTTCTTCCTTGTGTCTTTTTGACAAGGCGAAGTGCTACCTTATGGCTTCATAGTTTTCATCATAGAGATCTTAAGGCAGCATTTGAAAATTACAAATCTACTCAAACGTTTTATGTCTAACGCTTTTCTCATATTTACTTTCTCTATATATATCTTGATTAATATGCATTACTTCTGCAGTTTCTTCAATTGCTTGATCAGTTTCAACTTTCTTCAATAGGGATCGCAGAGGCCCATTTTTTTATATTCTACTCATTTACATTTATAAACCATAATATAAGTCGTACAACACAGCAATCCAAACCACAAAATTGTTCATTGGAAAAGAGTAGCATGTTCTAAAAAATAATTTTGTAAAACGTTTTTCATTATGCATTATACGATTAAGAATACATAGGAAAATACAGCTTGGCCAAATCATCCTTCAAAGTGCTCAAGATGCTTATCCATATATCATATATATCATAATATGCTTATCCATATGCTCATCCATATATCATTCACATGGGGGGGAAAAGCAACAGAAAAATATTATTTACAACTTTCCTATAAAAGAAACAGAGACGGAGTGAAACATACGAGTAAGTTTGAAGATCAAAGATATGATAATCAAAAGTAGTATCTTAGGGGTTAAAAGAAACGTAATAAAGAAATCTCTCATCGTGGGATTACAGCAAAGCAAACAAAATGTCTTTTTTATTTGGTTATAGGATAAAAAATAGATAATGAGCTTTTGAACAGGAATCTTTTTTTTTATGTTCACCAGAAGAAATATATAAATTGTATTAGTGTAAATGTATATTTTTTATTATGTCAGAAAGCATTTTAGTTTTACTTCAATCCAAAAAATTATTTTTTTAAACCTTTTATTTTCAATATGCTCGCGCCCTCCTCACAGGGTTACCGCGCCCCACAGTTTGAGAAACACTGCTCTAGAGAATAAGATATGCAATTAATTGTTTAACCCTGTATTACCGACGATATTTACAAGTACCGCTCACTTTAAAAATACATAGAATAACCATTTTTATGACCATAATCTTACAATACTTAGTAGGAATATTCTTTTAAATCCAAACTTCTAAGATATATTGCAGCACGGGTTCTATGATGAGTATTTTAGCGGGAAAGACAAATAGTTTTAGAGCAGAAATTGCGTTTTCAGCGGATTGCGAAGATTGTCACCCTTGTTCTTAAAAAATAGTCAATGTCAAAAGATAAGTGTCTTATTATTTGTGTATGTTAATGAAGACTTTAGAAAACGATCTGACTCTTTATTTTAAGTGAACAGTCTATATAATTAATTTTACAGTTGAGTATCTTTAATTACTTAATTAACTGTAACGGATTAAATTTTCCAAAGTTGAGTATTTTGTTTATATATATCCCTTAATTTTCAATGTAGTGATTCAAAAAAACTATTGCATGAAAAAAACCGCAGTAAATCATAATGCAGTAGATAAAGGGTTAAGGTCAAATGATACTTAAAACTTTATATATATATAGTCAATTCAAATGAAATATTCCCTTCTACCCTGACTATCTAAACCTCATAACAACTAATCTTAATTCTAATATGGTTGAATTCGTTTATTTTAACGCATCTTATTAACAATAATGTAGTCAGTAACATTTTTGACAAAAGAGATTCCTTTAAATACAATATAATTAAAATTCCGGTATGGAAAAGAAATCTGCGTTTATCGATTTATAGAACTATTTTATTTTGAATATTTTACTTAGAAATGATAACTTAACTACCCACAAAAAATATCCTTCCAATGTCTTCATGACTACCCTAGAACATAAGAACTTATATTCATAACAACTACGATAATTGCCTTGTTACTTCTGAATCCAAAACCAACACACAACAATGAGATCTCAAAGTCAGCATGCTAGTGATCTTGCTGTGAAGAAATTCATTAGGAATTACTCAGACAACTGGCACAAACTGGCACTGGAAGTAATAAATGACATACCCGATCAAGCTTTGATTTTATTTACACAAATGGTAGTATTTCGGATACAGGTAGAGAAGGGATTGGTATTTTTAGTAACACTCCTGGGAATGATGTTAAAATCAGCATCATGAATCCTGACCACTGTTCCGTCTTTAGATCGGAACTCATTGCCATTAGTGGTGATCTCCATCATGCTCTCGACTCTTGTGAGGACAGTATCTGGATCCTGACAGACAGCAGAAGCTCTGTCCAATATTTGAAAAATTGGCTAAAAATTATGGACAGTACTGATCTATGTATTTTATCCAAATTAGGTAGGCTTGGTCAGAGGAAAAAAGTATGTTTCCAGTGGATACAATCGCATGTGGATGAGCCTTGGAACGAAGCAGCTTATGAGCTGGCTGGAAGGGGTTGTGGTCTCTCTAACCCCAGTTCCACTGTCTTAACCCATTCGGAAATTTCTTCCCTCCAAAGAACTAAAATGAATTTGAATTAGTGAAACCATCCTGCTCACCACTGGTACGCAGCTAAGAGTCCTGGCCTATCTATACAGTGCAGGAATTCCAAAACTCATCAGACGGCCTTGACGCGCTTTAGAAGCGGTCACCTGCGTAGTATGCAGGCGTAAAGTCTTTCTTTACCTGCCCCTGCTCTCTCCCTGCTTCTTCTGCTCATCTTCTGGACTGCAGGGGCATTTCCCTGTGACAGTTGTATGAAGAGCAAGACCTAGTGTGTAACACTATTACGCGGAAAGGTCAAATGGACTTGGTGTAGGCTTTCCTGCTCCAAGGGGATTGGAAAAAACAACAACAGAACTTTATTATAACGCTCTTCTCGCAGCATTCATTTTTTCCACATACGATCTTGAACATCTTACACATTTAAAAGTTTCTACCTCGACAACAAACCAAATTATAGCCTACCAAATTTGTCTGAATTCTCTCTTGGCATCTATTTTTGGGTGTAGGTTTAAAGGATTGTTCTCTCATGAGTTATGATGAACTCATAAACTCTTTTATTTGCGGTATAAAATCAGGATGTGAGGCCTGCATATCTGTAAGAGGGGACCATACCCCTTCTTACCAATTTGTTCCGTTCTATTTTGCAACCGCTATTTCATACCTTCAACTCGAAGAGTATTACGTATTATCATGCGTGTGTTTTATAACTGTTGAATGGTTAATTTTTTTATATCAACCGTATGTACATAACAAATTTCATTAAAATCTGTCCAATAATTCTAGAGACTATCGACTAAATCTGAAAATTCTCTTAATTTCAAACACCGGTGTATTTATAAAAGAGGACAATTTTGTTATTCTTTCAGATTCACAATACGCTTTTTATTACAAAAAAAAAATTCAACCAAATTTCGTTATTCATTTCTGTTTTCCAAGAGAAATTACTGAATAATAGAGAAATGTGGTTGTCTTTTTTTTTTTTTTTTTTTTTCATTTTTAATACTCCGAAAAACTTTTTTATCTTTTGGGGACAACTTTTAAAAGAAAATTTGATTGAATCAATGATCGAATACTTTTGTGAACTGAAGTGAAAACCACCATTTTTGAGAGGCTTTGGTATTTACAGTTACATTACTCCATTCCTTGTCACGTAATCGTCAATTTTCTGTTACGCAAGAATTATAATGACATGTGGAATAAATTGGTTTTTATTCATTCGTCTTTCTAGTAGCAAATAAAATATTTTGAAGTAAATTAATCTATTTTAAACCAACAACACTCTCAACATCAGATAAATATACCCAATGGAAAAATTTTGAATTTGATTGTGTTATCGATATTTACATATTCGGCCTGCAATATTTCTTTTATTGATAATAAGTAGTAATTTAAGCATTGTATGTTGTAGATAAATATAACTTCTTTAAATTACATGGAATATAAACATTACGCTAATTTAAAAAATCTCCATTTTTCGAGATTTCAAAAAATAATATCTTTAAACCCTTTTCCTTGTCCAATAAAGATAGTAATTCTCCAAGGTGAGACAAATAAAAGTGACCCGGACAAGTAGATATGATTGAACTTGAATGTGATCCATATACTAAGAGATCAAAACATGTTGAGATTTTAATGCGGGATGCATCAGAGTAAATTAATCATTGGCAATTCATTTGTGGCAACATTATCGGAGGAGGAAAATATATGTAGCGGTATCTACATAAGCCAGCAACAGCCTCCGGACAGGGGTAATCAATTTAGTTTAGTGACCATGTTATTCGACTTCAGATCCATAGGTCGCGGGTTCTGTCCTCCAGATAACCTCCACATTGGTGAACTTGGAGGAAAAGAAAAACGCAAAACCTTCTGATCTGTCGTGGCGCCATCTACCAAGAAAAAAAAGCAATCAAAAGTAGTCAGACTCATTTGACGCCGCGATTAAAGTCATCCGATCCACTTGACACAGCGACCAAAGTTGCCAGACTCACTTGACGCAACACCCCCAGTTAACAGCCACAACACACATGTGCTCTCCATATCAAATACCTAGTTCTTTCACCTATCTACAGACTCACTGGTGGGGAGTACTGTAGCGGTATCTACACAAACCAGTAATAGCTTTTGATAAAATGGATCACTTTTGCTTAGAGGTCATGTTATTCGACTTCGGATTCATAAGTCGCTTGTTCTGTCCTCCAGATATGCGCCACCACAGACCTTTAGTTACTTCCAGCCGGATGGTGCAACTGGTCATACATATCATCGAACCGTGGAACTTATTAACATAATCTCCACTTCTGACAGAGTTTTTAGCAAAGTCTGTCTGATCTTGGCCAGTTGATCACCCAGGTCAACTGATCTGTCATGGTGCTATTGTATTTTGTGGGGAACCCTCAAGTCAAAAGTGTGCCTCAACAACCTTAGAGTCTTCTAGGACTGCAGCAGAACTATTCTGATGAGATTGTAGCAATTTCGGAAGTCTGGCTTTGATCTACCTTCCGCAACCTGCTACCCATGGTTCAAATGTGCCAAAAAATGAATAATAGTCACTTTCAACATCTGCTGTAACAGGTTAATGAACTATCTAATTTCATTTGCAGTAGTTCTTTGTAGCTTGGAACTCTGTTCTCCAGGCTACTTCTCTGGTTCGTTAATGCAAGTGTATCAATTGTTATACACATCACATCATTTAAATTTTCGTGTCATAAAACAAAATTTCTCCTTTTATTTTTCTTTGCAAGACCTGCTAAAACGATTGAAACTTCAATTGTCACATCTTTTGTATAGACAATGGTTTCTCTTTTTAAAGTATAGATTTGTCTAGAACAGATAATGTTTTTTTCAAAACATTTGTCTATGACATTGCAAATGAAAAATTAGGAAAAAAATTGTCAAAAAGCTCTTCATTAAAACTTTTATAAGAAAAGGCTCCTTGGAACAAATTTCTCATATTTTCTGTGGTATTCGCTTAAATTCATTGTTGATCAAATTTTTCGTTACATGATATCCCGGCTTAACTTTCAATCTGATAATTTGTTCTTCATTGAATGAATTTCTTGGAGATCATATATACATAAAACTCTTACATGTATTGTGTACTTCCATTTATAATATATTATGTATATTTTAATTACCGCTACAGTTATATTTATCATTGTATTTAATAATTTGTTTGCTCTTTGTAGCAAAATTAGCATTACCTTTAAATAAAATATATCAAAAAGTATTGTTTAAATAATTAATTTTCGAACATTAAGGTTTTTGGTTTTCTATGTGTGGGTTTTGGTACTGTTGTTGATCATAATTTTATTCAACATTCAACTATTCTATATGTGTGTGTTTCAGATAATTATTTGTTTTATTTTAATTCATTCGAGTTTAATTTCTTTTCCAGTTAAAGTCTGCCTAATATAGGCTACTTATTATAGTTTTTAGGGAAAAGTTTTGTATGATATCTAAAGTTACTTTTATCTTTTAGTCACCAAGCTTAAGATGTTTGTCCCAAATTCCAAAAAAAAATAATGCAGTTTACTAATGTAGTTACTTTTCTATTAGAATTTATATTCATATTTCACCTTCATTCATTTTATTGATCTGTTTAGCATGTTAATTTTCGCTTTTAGATTCAAATATGTTATGTGTTTCAGTTAAATTATCCTTCACTGTGAGATCAAATTGTAGTTTCTTTTAAAAATTTAATATTGCAACCACTCATTAAAAAATTATCTTAAGTTTTGGTCTTGCACTTTTGATTTTTACTTCCTTAAAAAATATTATGCTTTCTATAATGGCTGGATTCTATCTTTAAATTATTTAACTCATGGGAAGAACGTCAACTAGTAATTAATAGATGTTGTGTTACTTTTTTAGATAATACTTAATAGCTTCGTAAGGCAGTGTTTCTCAAACTGCGGGACGCAACCCTAGAAGGAGGGGATAACTCTATGAGAAGGGCGGCGAGCACATTGAAATGTTGAAAAGAAAAGAAGGGGAAGAAAAAGAATTAATAAGAAAATCCTCTGAAACACGCAAATCCTCCGCAAACACTATCAAAGTTATTTTTTGCATTCCAAAGCCTTTGAAATAATGTTGTGGATAGCAGTGCACAGGAAAGATCGTTCTTCGGAAAGCCGTATATATACGTCCCAGGCAATTAAATTTTTTTCTGAATGAGACATTTATAAACGCCGGTGGCACTTAGGAGGTTAAATTCGTATTGTACCTATAGCGTTAAAGTATAGTTTTCTCGAAATCAATACATTGTTATTATATGGAAGGTAGGGGGCACGATGAAAATTATGATTGAATATTGGGTCTAAAATATTGAAAGTTTGAGAAATGCTGTTTTAAGAAAAGCAGAACTGTAATTGAACCATAAAAGTATTCAGTGCATTTCATAAAATTAAAGTTAGTATAACAACATTTTGTAAATTGGCTCCTATTTTCTGTATTGCGATTGGGCAAAAGGTGGGATATACTAAGCGCAGAATCCCATCTAGAGTAAAGAAGTTATTCTACTACAGAGATAAAAGTCTGGATTTGTTCTTTAAGGCTCTCAAAACCAACTATGTCATCTCGGTTAAACACTTTAGACCACAAAACAAGATGGGGACAAAAATAGAAATTTTCTACCAAAAGAGGGAATTTTTCAAGAAGAAAAAAAAAGAATGGAATACTTTCCAGCAGCGAAGGAAGGAAAAAGCACCGAAAGAAAAAATGCATAATTCTACTATTCAGAGGAATTTATGAAGCGGAAAGAAATATTGATGAAGAGATCACAAAACATCTCTGAACAAACTTTGGCTTATATTTTCTAATGCGGTATATGTTTTATTACTTCTTTTTTAAATATGTTTGCGTGACGTACTTATTTAGTTATTTTCCTGTCTGTTATATTTTATGATAAAATTCTCAGCCAGCTGGTAAAGTTAGAATTTACTAGAGTAGACAATAAACGATGTTACTGGAAATGTAAATCCAATGTCAGAAATGATAATGATTTATAAATGATCCTTCCTTTAATGGTAATGGCTATAGATTATCTAAAACAGTTATGTTCTTAGTTTCTTTTCTCAAAATGTCTAGTAGACATGAATTATTATTGGCAAAAAAGAATAAAATTTCCTTGATGTATTTGAGAAAACCGTACTAAAAAAGTATTGGTCAACTTCCTTAATAACTCAAAAACATTGTCAATTTTCTTTTCTTTCTTTTTTAAGAAAAATAAATTGTCCTTTTAATTACTATGCTTAGGATATGTTTTATGAAGAAAGTGAAACGAATATGGTTAGAATATTTAGGAAAAGAGAAAATAAAAACTATTTACATGCTTCACCTTCCACATAAAAGTCTTTTGGGAATTCTAATCTTGGAATTATTTATATCAAGTGTTTTTCTGTGTGAGGGCTTTTACACAAAAGTATGTAAAATACAAGAAGAAGCAGGCTGTGTGTATGCGTCTATGAAATGTAAGCTGTTGTTTGCAAAATATACAAAAACCCAGAAGGAATGATCCAAATGAAATGAAATTTGTAGCAAATGTCAATTATAGGATGTTATACAAGGTAAAAATGTTTCAGAGCCACCATGTATGCCTGGTGGGAGCAGCGCCCTCTGAACTGAATCTGGAAGCTTATAAATAGAGGGCTGTAATGGGACATTAAGAATCCCCAGCCCCCAGGGCAGCCAATTGGAGTCACTGTTCACTGTACCTAGCATCCAATCAGAGAGCAGCCTCTAAGCTCTCAGCCAAGCCAAAAAACTCAGAAAATTTTCCACCCAGAAAAAAGCACCATAGCCACGCCTCCCGGATTCCATCGTTCAACCAATCGCCGTCATGTCACTCAGCAGAAAGGAAAACACCACTCTCGCCATGCCTCGCTTCAAAGACTTGTCATGATAGGGGGATTGAGGACTGTTTTACAGTCCAGATGCCCAAAAAGAAACGCCTATTCAACGACATTAAGAATCGTTGCCAGACAGGTGATGATATGTTTTGGCGAACGCTCCGGGACAGTTTCGATAAGTTATATGCACCAGCGTTAAATATTTCAAATGAAACACTGAATATCAAGTTTTAACAATGAGAGGTGATTGAATGTAAAAAAATGTAGGATTATCGTGATCGTGACTCTTACACAATCACCGAAGCGCTTGTTTTTGTAATGTCCTAAATGTAAAATATACATTTCCAAGCTATGGCAACTGAACTTTTCAAACCAGGGTATTATTCGAAAAATAGGACGAAGTCGTAGGTCTGAAACAATACAAAAAAGAATCAATATTTGTCAGTGCTGGGAATAAGAAGCGATTGCATGAATACCTATTTAATAAAACAGCACTTTCAAAACGCCAGTAAAACCATAATTTGGTTCAAACTGTTGAAAAATTGAGAGCAATTCAAATAATTTGATTAACTAATTGGAGTTTGTATGCTTATAAATCCTAATTTTTGTTTTCAAAAAGCATTGGTGCTTCTCGCCGAAAATGGAAACAAGATAACTGGATTATATATGTATATAAAAATTTATTGACTGACCAACAGAATGCATATAATATACAGACGAATACCATATTTAAAAAAAAACATGATAGATGTTTCAATTTGGAGAAGGCAGAGTATTAATATACAGTGATATAATTATATCATGGAACGAACAGACCTTGATTCATACGAATTTAATGTTGATGGTATAGTGATACGAGAATGAGTCCATCGTATCTATACAAGCCTCGTATTCTACAGCAATCAAGGATGTGCGTGTGTGTGCTCTTTCTTTTTAGAATTTCTTTGATGTTTTACTTTCACATTTTACCATTGATGTGAACTGTTTGAGAGATGTAATTGATAAGTAATATTTTAGAAGAGTTCAGATGGAAAGAGTATATGAGGCAAAAATATTTTCTCATTTTCTGCTGTTTTTTCCGTCAGCTAGCTTGAGCGTCAAACTTGGCCTCCTAAAAGTAGAGTATCCATCTTTTGTCAGATTTGATTTATAAGTGAGGAGAGCTACGTTATACCTCCTTTTCGATCCTTTTGATTTTATATCAGATATATTTTTATTTCCTCATTTAAAGTCAAACATTATTTAAATGTTTAAGATTCAAGACCCAAGTTGATTTGTGTATAGATTCCTACTGTCATGAACTTTTAGATTGTATTTCTTTCAATGTAAAAAAGGTATTTAAAACATTTTTTGATGTATCATGGCAGATAATTTTTCACTCCATCTTTTCTGTAAAATTCCTTGGAGGTACCTCTTTCGTGAACGCTTTACTTAACTTAGCCTGTTTTGACTGAGATCAGAATAGCCGCATGGAAATTTATTACAGAAGAATGGGTTTATAAAAGGATCGATAGATATTTTCCATAAATTCGGGGCTCGATATTTTGGCAATATTTTATATAAGAATGGGTTTAAAACAGGCTCAAAAAATCGGAAGTGATCATGAACAGTATTCAATTGTACCCACGTTCAATAAAAAAAAGTTTATTTTTGGATTCATTGAATAGATCCAGTTATCACAACAGGAAGTGCTTTTAATTTGTTATTTCGAGGCTGTTGAGTAGCGGAACACGAAACATCCACGATCGAAGTTTGCCGCGCGGCCCCTTTCAACTTATAATCAATCAACTGATTCTGATTAAAAGGGGAACTGTTTATCACTGATCCTGCGAGTCATTCCTCGGCCAACTAATTAATGCATGCTGAAAGGAACATGACAAGGAAGGAGATATTTCCCTTTTCACTCGATTGCACGCACATATTTCTTTTGTTGTTCTTTGGTATTACATAATATAAACATTCTCATATTCGTGGCATTTTTTCTGGAAGAAGGAATTGTTTTTCATCTCTAAAAAATGTAAGAAAACACTTTTGTTCGTGGTTAAAGTAAAGAGACCCAAGTTATACAGTTTAGTTACTTCATTCACAAGAATATTCGAGCTTGAATTATCAGATTTCTGTATTCAACGATATGGTACATCAAGTGAAGACAAACAATTATATATTTAATTCAGCAAATTTTTTAAATATAGAAAAAAATATTGTTTTATGTATAAATTTTAAAGCATTGGTAAAAAATTAGTAAGAAAAACATAACATATTATTAACAGTACATACAGAAGTTTCTAAAAGTGAGAAAAAGAAGAATGAAAAAAGTACTCTTTGTCAAAATCTAACGGAAAAATCTTTTGAGCAGTTAATATTTTAAAACCTTAATGATGAATATATTATACTACACGTAAAAATTTACTAAAATAAACTCATTACCAAACTATATGTAACTACATTTATGTAACTGCAAATATCATCCTAATTAAAGAACGGCACATACTCTTCAATGATTTTGATAATAAAATTGTATATTTATTTTATCATCAGTCATATAGATAAGTTACAACTATTTCTTTACAAACTTCTTTCGACAGCAACAATCATTTAATTGCATTATAGTAGAATTTTTTTTAAAAAAATACGCTTAAACGAGTATTATATGTAAACAATCAAAGGCCAAAAAATTAGAAGCCCCTTACTACTCACAAATAACAAGTGTTACTTCATTTTGGCAGGGATAGTAGAAATTCTTTTTGACATAGAGTCTACTGGATGCAGAAACTATTCAGGAGGAATACAGGGTTATCAGGAATGAGAATGACTCGATTACAAAATTTAGTAACTCCCAGATGAATAAACAGAAAATTATAATGTAATTACAAATGTACAATATGAAATTGTTTTCGTACGTAACGTTGTGATCCCCCTCCCACTTGGGGGTACCATCTCTGCATCTACGTGACCTAGATTTGTGGAAGGTAAGAACTGATCACCCAAGCTGGCTATAAGGAAAACAATTTATTATTACCAATTCAAATATTCAAAGACAGTCTTACGTTAGGAAGGGAAATCAGGAGTGATATATCGTAACCTAAATTATATGCAAATAAGCACCTAGAAGCTTAACCGCTTAACTTTCAGTAACGTGTTATCCTGTGAATCTCAATCTTCCTTAATTTCTTAGACTTACTACAGTCCGTTCTATAATTACGCTTCTAAGTTTAATTTCTTAACACCAGCTCACGGCGTTCAGCATCTCAGCTTCCTTTCTCCTTCTTCCTCGTGTGTGATTACTAAGTCTTCACTATATATCTACTGACTAATCTGAATATCGTATCTTCTTCTTGAGAGGATTAGCTGTGAAATAACTCAATGCTGGTCCCAAAGAATCCCCAAGAGGATTAGTCTGAAAACATGATAAAGCCCCGTCATAACATTTCTTGAAGTAAACTAAAATTTGTTTTCACAAGAGTTCAATGTGACTTCTTTAGTCACACTTATAATATCATTGCGAAACTGGTCACCCTGGACTTTTGCCTTTACTTAGGCATCCAGTTTCCTGGAACTGTTTATACATCTTCTTATACTTTTATATGTCGGTGCATTTCTATTGTACCTTTACCGAAGTTCACGCTGAACCCCTTGATTATTGACAGACTTTTTGCAAAAGAGGGTACACAAAATGCCGCTGCGGTGCCATTTCCACTTCTGTTCACAATTTCAGAAACATCTTGATTACAACATTGCTGCCACTTATTGGACAAAAGCGAGACTTGACTCAACATTTCATTTCATTCGATGTTAGAAAAATTTCATTAATGATAATTTTCTGTTTATTCATTTGGGAGTTATTAAATTTTGTATTCAGATCATTCATTCCTGATAACCCTGTATTAGCAGCTCTCAATTTCATCAGATTTGAAGGAAGTTTGACGTTGCTTTTAACCAATCTTTCAGCCTCTCTCCTTCCACAAATGGTCAACTGAGTTGAGATCGAAGCCATTGAAATACCAAACCATGCTTCTTAAGCTAATCTTATATAATTGTAGATCTACGGTTGGATGCATTTTCGTAACAGAAATGCGCATTATCTTCAAGAAAAATGACGATAAATGGTGGTACCTGACTAAGAAAGATGTGGAAGTAGCCGTTAGCATGTATAAATGTTTCTAGTTGAGTTAAAAAACAAAAATATACCAAGAAAGTTAGATTTGAAATACATCGCATTCTGCTTGAACATTTGATAAACATTCCTATTCCAAGGTTTCGTCTACTTGTGTACACATAGATCCTAACAGAGAAATTATGGAAAATAAATCTTGACTTGTCTTACTACATTGAGTTGGCCAACTATATTAAAACGAATTTATTTTAAAGTGCGCTTTGAAAGCGTGCAGGTTACCCTTACGGCGGTTCTGCATTAAATTGATTTTTTTTATTTTACGTGTAATCACTCTTCCGTACATACACACAATGTATACTATTCTTCTGCCATCTCTTTCATTCAAAATTGTTTTCCAGCCACTCGGAATCCGTTAGCTTAACTGACCTTGTTTGTTTGATAGCTCGAGATACTATTGAACGAGAAAACCAGAAGGTTAGTGCTGGCAACATCCCTTCTGTCTCCCACAACCATAATTTTTGTTAAGAATGTAAAACTGAAATAATGACTATTTTACATTCCCCTTTGCCATTTTCTTATAATTTCAGTATTTCAATTGTAAATGCATTATTATTCTTTGAAATTTCTAAAGTAATTACTCATCTAGAGTAATTATTCATTTCTGTTAATTGTAGCACTTTGTATTTTTCTTACTTCCTTATCTAAGATTAAATGTATAATTTGTATACTATTATAATTCGCAAATAGTTCTGTTTCAAAAGAGATGTTCTTTACATAACTATATATGTGATCCCCCCCCCCGGATGGGGTATCATCTCTTCATCCACGCGACCTAAGTTTGTAGGGATAAAAGATTCACCACTCAAAGCTTCCGCAATAAAACTATTTTATTATTGTCTCAATTTATATTAAGCAATGCAACACAAGTCTTGGAGGTATATGATCAGGAGTGATAGGACATAAATAACAATTCTTAGCAAATAGCGCAATAAATCCTACTCACTATATTTATGATAAATTAACCACCGAATCTATATCTATAGCAGATTCCTTAACTAGCTAGTGTCCGCTCTATCACTAAAGTTTAATATTATATCGCTTACCGATATTCCACGGTGCGCGCGCAAATAGCTACCAAACTTAATATGTTCCATATATTGCTGTAATCCAACTTGATCCGGCAACCTCGCAACCTTCTGGCTTCGAACCCACTTCTATTTGACTCTTATAATACTTCCTAAGACTTCTAAGACTCACCTTAGCCTTTTTCGCGAATGTTCCAATATGTATAATCATTCATAATCTGCATATTGCGTTTTCTTCTTGAGTTGGTTGGAATAAAATGCCATTCTGGCCCCAAAGATTTCCCAAAAGGATTTTAGTGAAAGGTGCGATAAAGCCCCGTTACATATTTTTTCATAATTCAAATTCATTGATCGAAGATAAAAAATTATTTATTTGGATTCCAAGTCAGCTGAATCATTGAAAACAAACTTGATCTTTTCTTTATACTTTCCAAAATAGTCCTTAAATGATTGCTCAGTGTTTCTCAAACTGTGGGGAGCGCCCCCTTGGGGACGTGATAACCCTTCGTGGTGGGCGCGAGCATATTGAAAAGTCGAAAATAAAATATTATTTAATAATTTCAGGACCAGACGGGGGGTTTTTTCTGTTAAATATAACTCCATTTAAAAATTCATATAAAATCATTACTGCAACAAAATATGTCAAAATGTGTAGTTTATAATCATTTCAAACTCTCTACGTTTCAAATTCATATCACGAGTCTAAGAAAGGTGAAAATGCAATCTCACATATGATACCGTGGGCCTTGAAGAGATCACATATATCGGTTGATTTAAAATTAGTGACCAGTTTTAAAGACATATAACTATGAATGGTAACTTTTTATTGCTTTACTGCCAATTATATTTTAAAAATGAAACCTTTAAATTACCAATCTAACTATTTTTATTAGTGGGAGTCAATTATGCTCCGAAATTAGATCCGCAAATCCGAAACTAAATTGTAATGCTTTTGAAGCATGTTTGCTAAAATTCTGTTATAAACAAAGCATTTTAAAATCAGAAAAGACATTTTGCAGATTTTAAAGCAAGCTCCAAGAAAGAAAATGTGGAAGAAAGGAATTCCTTCAGGGGAAAAAAAGAAGCTGGAAAGACTTATCGCTGTAGAAATTCTTCTGCCTCAAGGAACTTCAACAAAAAAACTATAGGTATTGTAATTGACAATTTATCGTCAGATAATGAAAATTGACTACAAAAAAGTGAATCAACCAGTCTGTCTTCAAATGTTTGTTAAGACCGTAGAAAGCCGAATAAAACGTTCTTGGTCTCTGTATTTAAGGTTAAGTAAAGGTAGATACAAAGCATGTGGGTAACTTTGGATGAAGCACTGTTTCCCAATTGGCAAAAGGAAGATACAATATATTTAGCTCAAAAAACCGTCGAAAAGTCGCAGCTGTTTTGTAAAATGCAAGTTGCCGTCACGTGTTATGGTATGGATGGGAAAATATCCCCTCAAGTCTTAACAAAACCATTTTTTGTAGAACCAAATGCTAAAATTAATGTAAATACTATCAGAGTAGAGTTTTGAAACACTTGATCAAGAAAAGTTAACCTCTTTACCATCAAGGAAACTTTGTTTTGCACCAAGATTCTGTACCAAGTCATACTGCAAAATTAATTATAAAATGGCTCAAAGATTTAACTGCGGCCAAGTTAATTAACAAAGCCGTTAATTAACAAATATTTAATTAACGGCTTAAAGATTCTCCTGAACCTGTTCATCGTGATTATTTTTTTATGAGGATACTAAAATAAATTAAACAGACGTAAAGTAAAAGCTCTCCAAGGGCTTCAAAGAGCAATCAAAGAGGAAGCTGGAAAAGTTACCCCCAAAACGATCAAAAAGCCTTTTGGCTTAGCGAAAAACGTTTATACCAAAGGAAACCAGATTGAAAGTTTCATGTTAATAACTTAATTCGGAAAAAAATTATGATGCTTTGAAATTGGTTACACTATTTTTGAAACAACGTGTATGTAATCATGGTCCTGAACGGATTAAAAACCATTAATTTTCTGAAAAGAAGCAAAACAAAATACATTCTGACACATTTACACTATGTAATATACTTATAAATGTATCAGTACAGCACAATGTATTTGATAATTAATTTAACAATACTAATTTAGAAAACAAGTTTAATAATTACTAGTGACTTCCATAGATTTGTCATATACAAAAAATGTAAGAAATTTAACTCTTATTTTGATAATTTGTACATTTTGTAATGAAAGTTGTGTGGTAGCTTTAACGTCAGAGTACTTTATGAGATTATACGGAGGGGGGCCGCGATGAAAATTATGATAGAAAATTGGGTAGTAAACATTCAAAATTTGAAAAGCGCTGTGATAGCTCTTATATTATATATCTTTGACTGGCTCGAACTAGGTAAACCAATATTACCCCAAAAATGGCTTGGATCTATCAAGCAATTCTCTATTCCTATATTTAATTCAAAAGAATAACTAAATGAGTTTGCAAAAATAAATTTGCATTCAAAAAATTAAACTTTCAGAAAAATATTTTTTTTTTTATTAAGAATTTAAAAATTTAACATAGAGTATTTTCTGAAAAATAAAGTTTACAAAAAAATAAAAATAATAACACGAAAATATTATTGAGGGGGTGTTTTTAAAAATCTTATAATGAATACTGCAAGCTTATACGCTGACTTTTACTGATTTAATGAATCTACAAATTGGATACTTCAAAATTAGGGTTGAACAATGGGTAACATTTTGAAATATTTTGCGAATCTAAGACTATCAACTAAACTACGAAATTATGTTTTATAAGTGATACTAATCTGTTAACTATACTTAAATAATTATACTGTTGGTCATCCAAACTACAACAGCAAAAGAAACCAGAGATATAAAAGCGAAATTTATAGGAGAGATATTTTTTTTTCCTAAGGGGATGCATATTGACCACTGAGTCTTTGAAAACATGGCATCCCCAAATGGGAGAGCCGTTTTCATGGTCGCACCATCTAGTTACGGCCAAATTTCGACGCTTGAATTTAATTCAAGCTCTCAACGGATGCTAAATGTTGCCCTGATTTAATTTTTGCCGAGAGTACTAGAGTCAAAGGATCTTTTACATGGCACATAACCATATGAAATGCTGGGCAATGATTTTGGCATCCAGAAAATCTATTGACTCCAGCCGGGATCAAACCCGCAATCTTGCGCTAACTTTCTAGGCACTCTACCTCTACGTCACTCACCCGTCAATATTGGAGAGAAAACATACAGTACAACGCTGAAAGGGTTAAAAACGCGGTCTTCTGCGAGATGAGGAAGATAATTAAATTAGTACTGAGTTTTGGCATCATGGCTGGCAATAATTGCTGCTCAAGATTCGGCATTAAATGAAAGAGACTTTGAGTGTCCTGTTGAGGCATTACCAAAGCTGATTTTTTATCAAATTACCTTTGGCATATACCAGCAATGGTATATGCCGAGCCAATCATTCTTCAATCATCGACCAGACAGACCATTTCGATACACAATAGGTAGGAAAAATAGGCAATCAAAGGCAGCAATGAAATCAGGTGGATGAAAAACAATTTTTTGAGCATGCCAGGTAGTGTCCTATAGGATTCTGTTGGAATGTTACCACGGAATAGTTCTGAGGATAAGGGAAGGGGGGAGACAAAAGGCCTCAAATCCTCAGCGGTAAAATACTGGCTGATCAATATAATGGCAATACCTATTGGAGAGGGGGTTGTGGAGAGAAAAAATAGAACTTTTTAAAGAAATACATATATATATATATATATATATATATATATATATATATATATATATATATAAAGAAGTAAAAGGAGGATATATATACAAAAACTTTAAACATATCAAAGCAAGATTAAAAATGTAGTGCCAATATATAGTTACAGACTACTTAATTTTAGTATCGATATATTCTACTCATGAAAAATAAACAGGAAGAATTTTTCATGGATAATGGAATTATATGATAAATTATTGAGCTGAGTGTACTTGGTAACTTTTGCAGGTTTAATTAAGTAGAATATTTGAATAAAAACCACAAAACGCATAATGGTCAGCATTTCTAATAGAGCCACAAAGTAATTTAGGTCTGTGAAACAGGAGTTAAAATTTGTCCGTTAGTTTTCCACATCCTGGAGTAATTTTAAATTTTATTACGATGAAGATGAGAGACAACGCATGCATTTTTCTAACTTAATGCGAGAAATGCAGCAATTTCTCTGCTAAGCAGACATATTTATAATTTAACGCAGTACAGGAGAGGTAGATGCCATTCAAACACACTTCTCTTTTAAAGTTAACAGCGACGAGAGAAGTTCGGAAATTACAAAGAGAGTCAACAGGTCGAGAGCTTTCCATAATTTGGTCCCTTTCATGCGCTGAGTGTACTCCAAATTTAAAATTTACACAAGCTTAAATAAATACCTTATTTCTCTACTTAAACTATTAATATCTCATCCTTCTTAACAGCTAAATAGTTTTCTGAATCAATGAAATGAGATATAAATAATATTTTAGACATAGTGAAAAGTGAAAAATTTCACATAGTGAATTTTAATTTAGTAAATGTGATATATATAAAATGAGTAATAGCACAAAGTTTTATTCTCTAATACTATAAAAGTATTTGATTTTAAGAACAAAAAATAGCAATTAAAAAGAACATTAGAGCGGCATGAAAATATATAGCAGAATTTTTAAATTAGGGAATGTTTAAAACTGGGGGAAAAGAGAAAGCTTTAAATTTTATTGGTGAAGCTAATGAAAGAAAAACAAAGTATTTTTTAACTTAAAAGATAAATATGACTACATAAGTTTTATTCCGATTAATTTAATTTAGTAATTAAAAACAATGGAAATCCGCAACAAAATATTCATTATTTGTTTTCAACTCATGTTCAATTACTTTCTAAATCAAATGGCCTTTTTTTATAAAAAAACACAAAAGAAAGTGTTAATTGTTACTTTGTTTGCTTTCTGATTTAATTTAAGGAATTTTTGTAATTATTTGATTATCAACAAAAACATGTTTTGTAGTCTTTCATAATGTTTTATGTTTTCGAAAAATTCGCTTGCATAAATTTAACGTTCTCATTTTCATTAAGAATATGAATAATTTTGTTTATACTTCTGAAAAAGTAGAGTAGCTTCTTAATTGATTATTATTTGTTTTAAACGGCCTGTTGTTACAGTTCTAAACCTGTGCTTTATTTTCTTGAAAATACTCAATAGTTTTGATTATAGTTTTTGGGTTTTTTTCAGACAAACTAATTTAATGATTGAAAATGGAGAGAGAAATGAGGAACAGAGAGAAAGATTGTAATACAAAATTATTCACTATTTCAGGGTTGAAAAAAAAGTTTTTACAAATCATAATCTTAAAGTTTCTTCAAATTCTTCTCACCAAATATATTTTACTACAGTAGAACCTATTTCTGTGCGGTTCTTTTTTATGCAACTTGATTTTTCGTGATTTTACTTTTGTACGATATTTTTTTCGTGGTATCTTTTTTCTAAGGTATTTAAATTTCAACGGCTTTGGTGCCTCTCTAATGCTTTCTATCAATGTACAAACACACACAATAATTTGATAGATTATGAAGCCGGATAAGAAGAACTGGATTCTTTGAGAGTGGATAAAATACATGCAGTGATCTAGCTTTCCAAAAAATCGGAAAAGCATTTTCTTAAAATAGAAAACAATTCCGAAAGGAGTTTGAAATTCCAAAATGAGCTTCGATCATGCATATCTAGTTTTCACGATGTTCACAAGCGACTGACCAACAAACCTTTGCCACAAAAATGTATCCCTTACTTTATTGTGCAAAAAAATAAATCAATTGAAATTGTATCTTCGAGTGACGAAAGCGACTTTAAACTAAATAATCACAGGAAGATGCGTGCTTTGGATTACGATGAGTAGCGGTGAAATATGTATGTGCACTTTGAAAATTTATCCATATATACAATGAGAAATTAAATGTTTTTTCAAATGTTTCTATCCGTAATTTAATTATTTATTTTCTTATTGATCATGTTAAACTATCACACAAATCTACCAGGACAATATTTTGGCTCTTCGTACAATACGTGTTTTTTGAATCTGATTTGGTTCTTCCCCTGGGATCTTAGGATACAGAAACTTTATTTTTGTATATGTGTTACTCCTGGTTTTTCCCCCCTTTAAATACAGTAAAACATGTTCTTGTGCGATGGATAGTAACCGCATAAGAGAAACCGCGCAAAAAAAATACGAGAAAATTTCATAAATACTTACAAATAACTAACAACTTTGTAGACATACTGCAAAAGAGGCCACATAAAAAAAGTCGCACTTAAGAAATATGTCAGATATTTACAAAATTTATATATGAGAAAGTACTTCCAAACAAAATAAATAATTAAATTCCACATAGAAACATTCTAAAAATATTTAGTTTCTCATTGTATATATGGAGAAACTTTTAAAATGCTCTTACATAATTCACTCCTATTCATCCTAATCCAAAGCACGCATCTTACTGTGAGGAATGAGACCAAAATCGCTTTCGTCACTCGAAGATACAATTTCAATTTATTTATTTTTTGACACCATAAAATAAGTGATAAGTTTTTGCGACTACGGTTGGTTGGTCAGTTGCTCGTGAATGCCACGATAACCAGATATACATGATCCAAGCTCTTTTTGGAATTTCAAACTCCTTTCGGAATTGATATCTATTTTAATAAATTGCTTCTTCGATTTGTTGGAAAGCTGGATTCCTGCATATTTTTATCCGCTTTCAAAGTATCCTGTTCTTTTTGTCCATCTTCATAATCTATAAAATAAATGATAATGTCACTGTTATTGAAAGTTTCGTTTTCAATCAAGTGCGTGCTGCTAGTACTTTGAAAGAAAGCAATTGAACATGTATGGTCGAGAGACTGCTTACAACCAACGAACATAGAGTCTTGAAGTGTGTGTTTGTGCATTGATGGGAAAAATTACAATGGCGTCAAAGCAGTTTAAATTCATTTACCGTATAAAAAAGGTCGCACAAAAATAAAATTGCACAAAACAAATCGCACAAAAATAAAATGATATTAAAAAGGATCACGCAAAAACAGGTTCTACTGCATTTTTTTATTTGGAACAAATTTTATTCCATTTTAAGATTTATCTGTGACCTTGAAATGTTTCTGTTCTTTATTGTTTAGTTTCGCATATTACTTATGGTGATAAAAATACATCAATATATTTATAAAGAGAGAGAGACAGACAATCACACACAACAGTATAGGCAATATTTTTATATACATGGAACCACAAATCGCATTCAGTGGGATTGTAAAAGTGTTTTTGTTTTGTTTGATAACTCTACTTAGCTCAAACTGAGCCTTATCTCTCAGAAGAAAATCATTAAAAAATATTCAGGTAATTAATTAGTTTACAAATTAGTAAATTAGGTAAGAAGTTTGACTTCTCATATGCAAAATCTTCAAAATTTCGCAAATATACGTTTTAAAATTTCTGAAAAGAACAAAAATATACTGTAATCTCATAAATACATGGAGTAAAAAATATGTTCTTTGGTTAAAAATTGTTTCATCGTCCAAGAGAAAGCTTTTTCGGGTTTTCCATCTTACGAAATAAATATAGTTCGAAATGATGGAAAACGAATCCCTTCAAAAGTAAAATTGATGATTTTAGGGCATCATTTTTCTTTCAGGGTAATATTCGCGACATTAATCCATTCTGAATCGGAAGGTTTTACGTTAGTTGTTCATTTTTGAAAACGATAAATGAAAGCACTAACAGTTCAGGGAGTTCTGCAGTCAGAGGCTGTATCGGAGCTCATTATTCCATTTTTAGGACCGGCATTTTTTTCAAAAGTGTTATTTTAAAGGAAAAAGCATTTAGAGATCGTTTGCGAATATGTGGTTCGAAACATACTTTCATGTATAAAAATGAGTTTTAAATGTTTTAATGTTTTTTTTTTTCTATTTTTCTTTTAAATAAAGAGCTCCCCCCCCTCCTTTCTTTTTTTTGATCTTTTTAGCTCATGCACCTTAAGAAAATAAAGAGTATTATTATTAGTTTATAAGTAAGGTTATATGGTTTCCCCCCTTACTCTTCTAAATTAGGATTTTTCTTTTGTTAGTTTAAGTTTATATAAGGAAGGGTTTTTTTAGGTCTTTGTATTTTCACGGTCGTTTTATTCTTAAAACTTTGTATGAGTGGACACAATAATGATTATAATGACAGAAGCACACTAGCAGCTATGTTATAACGTGACCTTTGGCATCAAAATTTGTTATTTTAAGAATTATGAAACAGTTCAAAGAATAATGAGGTCTACTGTTTTAAATAATGAGTTTTGATATGCCCTTTTTCTAACAAATTATATAGTAATTTTATAATTAATGAATAAAAATCTTGAAGCCTCACTTAAATTTGTAGAGTATTGTAGTTAATAGAATAATAAACATTTTTCTTTGAAAAATTTCTGCAGTCTGATAAATTTAATTTTTAAACTAAAGTCCTTGATTTCCTAGTATTAGAGTCACTTTCTATATTTTTATTTTTGCATTAGTTCTAACGAAGGTAAATTATTTTGTTAACCCTTTGTAGATCATTACCATTTTAAGTTGGAATTTCAGCAAAATTTGTGTTTGGCAATCTATCTAGGCTTACAGGTTGTGACGTACCCATTTTCTGATATCTCTCATTCATGAGAAAGTACACAAACAAACGGAGAAAAGCTCCAGTCCGTTTCCCTAATTGCTGGGAAAAAGTTGCTTAAATGGATGGTCAAAAATTATGTCTTCTATTCCCATGGCACAGTCCGAGGGCTAGAACGGCCTCCCGCCTGAGTAGGACTTCCGTTTCCCTCGTTTCCCAGCGAACAGCGTGTCTGAAAAGGAGCCCTATTATGCGCCGTAAAGAATTCCACGCTCTGAGGAGACGAGAGACAAGAAATGAAAGAAAAGCGTGGAGAAGGGAACCACGAGAAACTTCGGCGTTAAAATGGAGAGCGAGAGGAATTACCGGGGAGAACCTCCAGAGGCCTCGAACCAGCGACAAGACGGTGGAGATTGAGAGAGCGTGCGGAAAACGAACTCAGCGTGGCAAGCAACGACCAAGCAACGACGCTTTTTGAAAGCGAAAAAGACGAGTGAACTGGGGAACCTTTTGCAGATTAATTGAATTGGACAATATTTCAAGAATTTCTTACTTTAATAAATATGTTTTAGACGAGCTGTATAAAGACATTACAAGGTGTACGCAAGTAGGGTTTTTTGATAATTTCATGAACCCTTTTGATTTTGTAGGTGTTCCATGAGCTGGATTCAAGGTATGGCATTTAATGATTGCGAGTGTGCTGTATGCATAAAATATTAAAAATACTAAGAAATAAATAGTTAAAAATACAGAAGGAGTCATTCGCGTACTTTATGGAACGATTTTGATAGTTATTTCTTATCTTTAAATGTCCTATTATTTGTGGCAATTTGCTTCTTTCTAATAGCCATGACTCTTGACAATAGCTCTAGCTCAAAATTTCCATGAAACTAAACTTTGTCTTGGTACTGCCATACCAATTTTACTTCATTCTTCTTGAACCGTTTTCCAAAGTCCGTCCGTTGTGTTTTTGAATGCCGTTTTCCTAAGACTCATTTTAATGAACCCAAAACAGAAAAGTCCATTGGAGAAGCGTCTGGTGTTTCATAGGTATTTCATCAATTTTCACTTTATTCCTGTTTCTGATTCTTTCTTCGCTAAATAATTGGCAGTTGACTTAGACGTATAACTAGAGGTTTTGTCCATATGAAACTCAAATCTATCATTATCTTTTCCGTATAAGGCTGGAATATCTTCTAAAATAGTAGAGATGGTAGTCTGCTGATAGTAGAATGGATTATAATTTTGGTTTTGCTTGATAATTTTTTTTTATTTTTAATTTGCCATTGTAACAAAATCCTTCAACTATCATGAATTTTTTTTGTGGACTTTTCTGTAAACTAACGAAGCCATTTAATATGACAATTGCTGTCAGTTGAGTAATAGAAAAAATTCATCTTCTCCTATTACAGTCACTTAAATATACATGCCCATCGAGTATTATTATAAATTTCCATTTATCATATAATTTTGCACGACACGTTTTTCTTTTAGCAATATGCCTTAGCAAAAACAGATGTGAACTTTAAGTTCAATAATCTTTTTTTTAAAAAAAATAAGTCTTTATGAAAGATTTTACTAACAGTACCGTAGGACAATTCAAAGATTCGGTGCAATGAATCTTTCAGTTGTGGATTTTCTTTTAGGACCAGAGACTTCACTTTCTTGATAGTTCGCTGCGTTCGAAAAGTCTTAGGATGAAAAGTTTCGTGGTCATATTTTCATTTTTACGTTAGCTATACACGTTTCTTCCTTTCAAATTTTATATATTTTAAATGCTTTTTTCAACAAAAAAAATGCAATATAACCGACATATTTACAACGCTTTATACTTTGTTGGTACTAAAATTTCTTCTCAGAAAGTGCAGTAACGTAACCATCGATTCTTCTATCAATTTTAGGAGCCCTTTTCAAAATAATTTTTTTTTTTTTTTTGCTTTACATTCCAATTAAAAGAAAACATTAGCACATGATTATTCTAAAATTGCCAAAGTTTTATCTCAAAATTCAAACGAGAAAATATATTATAAAATCGTTTCCATAAAGTGCAAACGACCTTCTGTATAGACGATGAAATGAAATATTCCTTTTTCGTCCAGCTATTTTTCAAGCATCGAAAAAAAATATGCGCATTGATTCAAATGCAGGGATTTATACAAGTCCTTGCAAAAAGAAATTTAAATCGGATTGTACTCTTCTGCTATCTATGATTAAAAAGGGTAATTCAAGCTACATAGTAAATCAGTGCTCTTCAAACTTTCGTAACTTACGACCCAATATTCAATCATAATTTTCATCCCCCTCCCCTCCATTTAATAACAATCTATTGAATTCTATAGTACTATACTTTGAGGCTAATGCTGCAATATCACTTTAACCTCGTAAATGCCACAGGCGTATATAAACGTCTCGCTCAGCCAAAGCACTAACTGCCCGGATGTATATATACGTTTTTCTGAAGTAGGATCTTTTCTGTTACTGTTATCCATAAAATTATTCCGATGGCTTTGAAACACAATAAAAGGACTTTAACAGTGATTTCGAAAGATTTACTATTTTCAGAAAATGTATTTATTTATTCCTTTTCTCTCTCCTCCCAATACATCACATAAGAGCACCTACGTGGAAAATGGAAGCATTGGGGAGCGATTTTTTTGTTTTCGACATTTCAATGGGCTCGCACCCACTTTGTACATTTATCACGCTCCCCTTCCTTAGGATAGGGCGTTCCCCACAGTTTGAGGAACGCTGTAGTAAATGTATTTTGATCCATTTATGTTTTTGTTGTTTCTTATACCACCTGTTCTCGACTACATAAGATTCAGGCCCATGAAATGCATCATGGCAAGGGGCTAGATGTACGCCTGTCGTTTACCATAGCCTTGAGCATCGTTGAGGAGACAGTACGATTTAGCTCGGTTCCACCCCAATTTTAAAGGAGAACACCTTGGGGGAGAGTCAGAGGCGTCCCACCAACCTCACGAGAGGACTTGCAGCTTGACGGCTATTTAGAGTACCTCCATGCCACGAAGGCACTATACATTTACAAACATACACGTCTTCTCTGGGTTCAAAACCAGTCCCTACGGCACAGCAGTCAGCGTCGCTAACCATTATACCGGATGAGCAACTTGATTCATTTATAGTGAAGTTTAACGACTTGAGCAACTAATGAATAGCGGCTTCAGGTCGTGGAAAGTTGAAACACAAAGTGTCAAAAGGTAATGAGTTAATATATAAGGTAAAATATTGAATGCAAATTCTCTTGGTACAAAACCTACATTTTCACCTATAAAATTGTGCAGTCACCAAAATTTGTGTCATCTGTTCTCAACGCAAATATACAAGTTTAATATCCATATTACACCTTTCACGGGCACAAAGCTAAAATACACTTTTCGATAACGTAATTGATAAATGTAATGTTCTCATCCTCTATAAACTTTATTTTGTCACAAAAAAATATCTGATCAGGGGTTTTGTTCCTGGGTGGTGGCTAAACATTATAGCCACTGCACACTTAAGATATTTAACTCACTTTTCAGGACAGAAATAAGGAATCATATTACAATAAATTTTTTTGAAAATTTAGCATTTATGCTATATAATAACCATAATAACTATTTCAAGAACAATTAAATACAAAGTACAAATGTAATAAAATGATAATAGAACAATTGTCCAATATATAGAATACTTACTAAAATATACATTAAAATTGATATATATGCACATTTTATATTTTATTTAATTTTAATATAAAAGTTAGAAATATGGTCATATTTTTGAGGATTTAAATTAGTTGTTTCACAAATTTGATGAGCTATTTACTGCGAAACTTTTCGAAGAAAGGATCAATTGCTTGAAGGCTCAGTGGTGAGCACAGAAAAACTATAATGGAAGAATATCGAACCCAAGAATCTCGTACCACATATTGAAAATGAAGTTTGCTTATATTTCTCACCTTTCAACAATCTCACTATATTCTAAGTGCTCTCTCTCTCGAAGATGAAGAGCAAAAATTTCAAGCTCATTTTTCTGTTTTCTGGGGGCAGTGGATTGAACCTCTATCCACATATAAAGCTTTCCAAAAACCTAAATAAAGCCCTTTTTTTGCACATTTGCTTAATTTATTCAGATGAAAGAAACGTATGCTTAAGGCTTCTCGAAATTTTTTTCAAAGATAAGAAATTTCATTTATAGTAATCAAAATGCAACTTGTAGATTTACACCGAAAACACTGGTTCTTACTAACCATCAGAGAACATGAAATTCGAAAAAGGTATCTTGCTACAATCTGTATTGATTTTTATGCGTTATAGCTTCAGTCAATGCATGTGGATAGACTAAATATCCCCTACCCGCTGGAGGAAAAAAATTTGTTGTGTGGCTAGACCTATAAGCCACTGCCCGCGAAAGAATTAATAGCTCAAATAAAACTAAATTCTATTATTGAATTTTATTATTATTATTACTTAATAATGTTCATTAATTTCTACAATATATATTTTTCCTTTATAGAATTTGGAATAAGATAAAAGAGGGTGTCAATAATTTATGCCCCATATTCATTCGAATCCAACCAATCATTTCAGAGATATTAGAGAAAATATGTCAGTGGATCAAGTATTAGATCAACGGTCGCCAAATTTAGATCTTCTTAGACCCCTAGCTGTATAATTTTATGTTTGGTGTAACACTAATATGATTGACTACTATGTGACGGACCACTATAACTAGAGTGTTCCTTATTTTCCTACTTCTCTATTTACATTTCCATATCCTTGATAAGGGAATTTAACGAAAAGCAAGAGCAAAACGGCAAGGAAAAGTAATACGAATAAACTGAAGTGTTATGCCACGAATCTACCATGGGGCCAACTCTCAAATTCAAATGTCGCTAGGTACACCTCCAAAAGTAGCTAACAATTTATTCGGTAAATTCAATAGAAATTTTGCCAAAAGTAGTAACTATTTTTTTAAAGTACAATTCATATTTTATGATACTTTTTGTTACTCGACATTTTTAAAACTGAATCTTCATAAAATTATATTATAGTTTAAAAAACTAAAAAAAACACGCTTTATGTTTAACCGAATAAAAAGTAAAAAAATAATTCTGAATAAAAGAATAAAATAATTAATGAGAAAATTAATGTCATTGGGGTAAACGCATGGGGGTCTTATATCAATTGCTATAATTTCTTACTAGTTCTATTCCGAAATGCTGAGTTGGTGTAAAAATGTAACACAAAGCACCCCGATGCTTTTACCACAATGACATTAATTTTCTCGTTAATCATTTTGTTCTTATATTAAGAATTATATTTTTTACGTTTTAGTTCGATTAAAGATAAAAGTGTGTTTTTTAGTTTTTTTAAAAACTATAACTTATTTTTCATTTTTTTAGTTCGATCTACAATGAAAACATGCATTTTCAATTTTTTAAACTATCATTTATTGATTAATGAATTAACCTTAAATGCGTCATTTTTTTTAGAATCTGGAATACCCGTTGATATTTTATCAGTGCGTCGATACGGCCAGGTTTGCAAAATGTAGGATCAGCCAATTAAATGAAATCTGGAGCAGCTAAGAGAGTTTGAAATACACCATGCAAAAGAAGGTGTAAAATCAATGATATTTTTCACTAAAAAGAGCTCAATGTTCTCTCTGAAACTTGCATCAGTATTAGACACAAAAGTGTAGTGTTTGAATCGAAGAGTTTGTGAGAAATTATTTGGTCCAGTGAGACCTCTGAATCAGTTCTCAGCTGTCTTGGTAAAATGAAGTTATGAATGATGTTTCATTCCGCAGATCAGACAAAAGAATTTAGAAAAATAGACTATGTCTGAATTTAGCGGTAAGAACAGTACTTCTCAAACTTTCCATATTTGCGACACAATTTTCAGTCATAATTTTCATCGCGCCAGCCTCATACAATAACAATGTATTGAATTCAATAATAATGTACTTCGACGTTTAAGCTACAATGAGACTTTAATATTATAAACTACACATATCAATATACGTATTATATTTTGTACATGACAAGCCCGTGGAATTCACTAGTAATTACTAAACTTGCTTTTAATTTAGTATTGATAAATCAATTATTAAATACTTGCCGCAATTACACATTTATAAGGATCAAATATCAGTCCGAATATGTATTTTATATTGTATCATGTTGGGATGTATTTTATTTTGCTTCCTTTCTGTAAATTAATAATTATTTTAAATCATTTATTTTGAACTTTTCGATATGCTCATGCCCCCCACAGTTTGAGAAAGGCTGGGTTAAAAGATAAATATTTTTTTTTCACTTACACGAGTCTTTTTCTTTATTTCTATTTTCAGAAAACTGGACAATATTGTTTATAATATGGTAAGAAAAGCTGCCGCAAATGTTTTCGCAATTATAGGGTTATAAAAATCTTTTAGTCGACAAATCTGGAAATTGAATATGGAATTAGTTGCCAAATCTGGAAACGATATAATGAATTAGTCACCAAATCTGGAAACTAAATAAAGAATTAGTTGCCAAATCTCGAAATCCGTATACCTGAGAATTCTGATCAGGACAATGAAACAAAACTTTGAAATGGATCTATTATCATCGGTCCTTGATAAGTGTGCAAAATTTTGAATTTATCTGATCTTTTAAAGAGAGTAAAAATTGTTCGCCGTTACATACAAGTGAAACTTATAAAAAAGCGTGTCAATATAAATAATTTCCCAACTTTTCTATGGACCATCACAAATTCTCCACTGACCACCGATTGGTGACCACTGTACCAGATTGTATTCACGCAAATGATTAATACGTATTGTTCTTGTTTCTTAGCATTGCGTCCAACTACGTGACCCTTGAAACACCCCCAATTCTCATTATAAGATTCTTGTCTTTGATTAATCTTCCCTAAACTATTGGAGGACTTTGCATCCAGAGAAATCCAAAATATGTAAACATATCAGTACTATTCAACACGCAAAAAAAAAATGTCCACGTGAAATACTAAATAGCTACCAACAGTATTTGTTTGATTCTTGTATAACCTATACGGATTATACTTCCCACTTAATACATACCTTGCATTTAGGTTTTAGTATCTCATTCTTTTTCACTCAATCCATCCAATAAGATAGTCTTTAAGTCAAATGGGTCTCTCGTCTCTTTTCAATCGAGGCGAAAAAAAAGAAAACAAACAACAGGTGGCCTTAAAAGCCTATCCATCACCAGGAGAAGTATTCCTCATTCTTATACGGAGAAACACATTCCTCTTCAAAAGTAATAACAAATGGAATTTTTTCTAAAAAAATCTAAGGACACTGAAAGGACTCCATTTTTGTCGAACTTTAAAGGACAAAGCAATTTTACCCGGATATTTTTGTCCGTTTCCCCATGAAAGGAAACTTCTACTTCAAATAAGAGAAAAAAAATTTTCTTTCTTCCCGGAATAAATCCTTGAATGCTCTAGAAATCTTCATTTAATAAGGAATGTGGGATTGAAACAAAAATGGACTTGTAATGCCGTTTGTATTTGTAAACATGCATTTAAAATAAATTTATAAGCAGTTGTGAGAGCATAGAGAGATGCCTTAAGAATTGTGTACATCATAAAACTAAATAATTTAAAATTTTAATAGAAACTGAGTTAGATTTTTTTAAATGTTTATTTTTCAGAATTTTATTTAAAAAATTCCTTTTCCGTAATTTACATATAGAACGTGTTTTTAATTCATTTCTCAACCCTGCATTCTGAAAAAAAAAGCTTCAATTTTTGCTACATTTATTTTTTTTTTCGAAAATAGAATTTTTTTATAATACACTATGCCACACACACATGGCAACAGTGACGTCGCTCATGCTGTTGATTATGCTGCTAAATTATTTATCACAATACAGTTCTAACGTACAAAGGCAGTAGTAGCCTAATGGTTATGGTCACGAGATGCGTTAATTGGGAGAGGGCATGCCAGCTTAAGTTTCCTCCTTGTTACTTGACTGAGGCTGAAAATTACGAGATCCACTGTCAGTAGCTCTCGTGGTGTTGCTTTACATTCCTACATCAATATAACTCTCTCATTCTAAGTGAATTATTAGAGAAAATCTTGTGGGAGCGGTGGCCCTGGGGTTAATGTTAAGAAAGTATGGTGGTTTAGTCTCAAAATTCTTTTACGGCTTGTGCACAGTTGGTTCAAAATTAGTTGATGTACCCCAAAAACATTTTCAACTGAGTATTCCCAATACATCCGCTTTTATGCTGAGTATTCCTGATACATCCACTTTTATGCTGAGTATTCCCGATACATCAGCTTTTTTGCTGAGTTTTCCTGATACATCAACTTTTATGGTGAGTATTCCCGATACATCCGCTTTTATGGTGAGTATTCCTGATACATTCACTTTTATGCTGAGTATTTCCGATACATCAGCTTTTATGCAAACTAATGTGCATAACCTATAATTTAGTATGTTTCTTAAAAAACAAATAAAAAACACGCGCGTAAGTAACTAAATGCAGAATGTTATTGTAGAAATCATTTACTTTCCATTGTATCAAACTATATTACTGGGCGAATTAAGTTATATGATATGTGCATTACCACAATTTGTTCTCATGATAAATTTTAAACACATTTAGTGAATAAGTATAAACTGCGCTGTTATCCAGTAATAATCGAAAATGTTCTATCGAAAATGTTCTCTACTCGCGAACCAAATGTGTTTGCATAAGGTACAACGACGAAAAGGATATTTCTTTTTTATTACTAGATTTACCCGAAATATATATTAAAAAAGCACTAGTAAAATTTTAAAATGTTTAGCCATAGTATATTTTAGCCATATTTGGTTTTAAAGCTTTACACGTATTTTTCACAAAACGGCTACTGTTCCATTTAAAAATTGATATAGCCTTATTAGAGTATGATTTACAAAGAAAATATTTGGCCATATTTGTTTTCAAGTTTCATGAAATTAATCATTTGGATTAAAGTAATTAACGAAAAATAAATTTCCACAATCTCTGTAGGTATTTCCCGAAACCTGAAAGAAAGCTTCAAGACCTAGAGAGTCATTAAGGTTTCCTCGAATAATAATGATCATAATTACCATCTGAAATGATAAGAAAGCGTAAGCCATCAACACTAAGCGGCAGTTCTTACTTCTTTATACTATTTTGCCTCAGAGATTACCGTGGTAGCAGAATGTTCAAGGCTTCGGAGATATTTCAATAAAGCTCGCAACTTTTCTCTTATCCATTGATTCGTCACTGAACTAATATCTGGCTCATTGATTACCTACTTCCTCTATTAAAATGAATACTAATCAAAATGGTCATTAAGTATGCGTATGTAATGTCCAAGTTACAATCACTTGACAAATTCTCAAAATTGCAAGGAGCACTCTGAAGAAAAATTTTTTACAGCTGCGTGGGTTGTAAATTAAGTAGTAGCAACTTAGCCTAGAAACTTGCAGGACAGCGAGCATGCTCGAATAGGATGTGTAATCGGTGAGACGGCGCTGCTGTCAATGTGTATTTTGCAAAAAAGAGTCGATATAGTTTAAAGGTCAGTTGTTGTGTGGCGTTAAATTGAAGAGCTTCGTTTTCATCACGCTCTTTTGAATGCTTTCAAAAGTTGACCAGTGTTCACAGCTAAAAATCGAGGTTGCTATGGCGAAAATGCAACAGAAAGTTATCAATGATTATTAGAAGCATGTGACGAAAATGCATTATCGTACAGAGTGATTGAATTTTTACATCGCACTGTTCAGCTGTATGAGGGCTTTTAGCGACGGACCTCGTCATTTTGAACCATGGTCAAGATTATCGTATTGAACGGGTACACGATTGATTAAATCCCTTTGTTCGGGTCGAAATGAGACTGCAGATTTTCAACGCACAGGTCAGTCCTCCATTCTTCAAGATCAGATTGACATTCTGAGCAGTCTCCTTTCCATAGGCCGTTGATAGACTGATCAATGTTTATTTCAAAATAATAGCCCTACTGAGTTGCATGGCAACATTTTTTGTCATGTCGTAAACAATATCACTCTCCTATTCCAACGGTGACAGTGGAAAATCTAGAAACACCCTCCCTACTCACCTGGCATGAGTCCTTGTGACTTCCATCTGTTTCCAATGCTAAAGGAACCTCTCCAAGGCGGCCTAATTTATGACGTTTCATCTGTAGGCCGTGCTTTAGGGCGCTCCGTCACTGACATCAATAATTAACACCTTGTCAATGATCTCCTACAGCTACTCGACATTTGGCCAAAGATTATAAGCTCTCCTGTCAAAAACGTGCAAACGAATATTTTTTATATATATATTTAGCGTCACTTAGATTAGAATGCACGAAAACAATTGTCTTAAGAATGTTATTACAATAAAAAACTATTTAAATACAATACTTTCGCAAAAAAGGAATTTAGAGAGAATTACCTTTTTTCAAAACATTCTCCATTCGTGAAAAATGCTTCTGTGACAATACTGTTTCACTTATACATAGCTGAAACTTCACCAGAGATCCTGAACGAGGGATTGTGGAAAATTCACATTACTTTCAAAGTTACTACCAATAGAAATAGCGATCGATGTTTGTTTCCTTTTTTTCTTAACATTTATCTTCTCTAATGTATTAAAATATGGATAAATCCACTTCTAGACCATATATATTTCAAAAATCCTAGATTAGACTCTGTACAAAGGTCTGAGCTATATATAAGCAAAATATTATAATTTTAGAAATATTTTCCATAAAAGAAGAATTTTTTTTTGAAAATAAGTAATTCTGTGTTCATTTTTTGCCAAAATATTGCTTTAAGATAATTTTTTATTGTAATAATATTCTTAAAACACAATTTTGTTCGTGTATTCTAATCTAATTGACACTAAACATTAAAATAATATTCATTTGTGCGCTTTTATAAAATCTCGGTTCCGAACGACGTCGGATACCTTGAAATAAACATAATTACTCGAAAAAAGGTTTTTTTTAAGTATTGAATGCACCCTTAAGTAAGAAAAGTGAAACGAAGTGAAAACAACGATCTATTGACTGCGTACTTGATTTTTCATCCAACACTCATTTATCTGCTGTGTTCTCCACTGTTTAGAATCAGGAAGTGAATGTCTCTGAATGAGAAATCACTTTCGCAGCAAAACATTTACGAGTCGCGCTATCGCTTCCGCGTCTACTCCCTCCCCATCTCTCGTGGATCCGTTTAACATCCGAGTAAGCGACCCCGACTTCCAACTTTGGTCACTCGAAGGGGGAAAAAACTGAGGCACAATTTGTCTTAATGCCTGGGCGATGTGTTTTGAGGTAAATTTCATTACCTCATTAGCCTCAGGGCTATCCCCCCGTCACTCCCCTCTAGCACCCCGTTCTCTCTCGGGAATTTGGGAAATGAATACAGAGTTTGTTTTCGACTCTGATGATGAAAGTTCTTAGCCAGAAGCCATTTTTTGGTGGAGGCAAAGGGATTAATATCTTCATATACACTTTAATATTTATTCACAAGGAAGGATTAATAAGCATATATAAACGTCTCATTTCTAACAGAAAAACTCCTTTATCTTTAATAATTCCTACTATTAGTTCACTCTCTCCCTATATATATTTATTTATGTATATCTTGTTCAAATTTTCAAACATTAATAAAATACTTTATATTTATCCATTCAAGTTAAAAATACATTTTTTTTTTAAAACTTGTAGTGGATGACACTTGATCTTAATACAGTTGTTTCAAATATTCATTCATTAAATAAATTAAAAAAATGTATAAATAGTAACAAACAAAAATTATAGTCCAACAGCATATATGGAAAGGACAATCATTCCTTGTGTCCCTGCAGCACAATGGATAGCGTGTTGGACTTCTAATCTAAAGCCGGCTGGGTGGTGGTGCTGGTTTGTCACTGGCCTTCTGTACCCAAAGTTGTGGGTTCGACCCCGGCCCAAATTGGTAAATTTAACTGATGCAGAAAATTGACAGCGGTCATGTCGTATGATTATACGGCATGAAAAAGATTCCTGGGGTGTCCGTTTGGCTTGGATGCTCTCTGTAGAATTAAAATTCCTAAGTGCAAATTTCATAATGGCAGACCTAAGGTGTCTCCCTCTGGGGAAGAAAATTACTTGCGGTAAATTACTTGCGGTAATTGGTATCGTATAAATTGTGCTGCTCTAAACTTTGATACCAGCTCCTGGGGAATGTACTAGGTCCGCAAAGGTAGAAATACCAATACGCAGCCCTATTATAGAACTTCTAACCCAAAGGTCGTGGGTTCGAATCCCATCTAGGATGGCCTAATTATAGAGAATGTGTGATTTCCCTTTTACTATACTATTTTATTAGAATAATTAAAGTTAATGAATGAATCAATTGTAAGAAACAAAAAGAAATAGTTCAACACCAGATGTAGAAAGGAAAATGGTTGATGATTTTTTTTTTTGTAAAATGAAAGAAGATTTTTTTTTACAGTTTTTGACAATTCAGTTAATTTATCTAAGAATTTTTTGCAGTTAAAAAATATGTGGAATATTTTCTTATAAAAGGCAGCGCAGAGTTAAATTCCTCAAGAATTAAGCTTTTATTTTATTTTCAATATTAAAAGCAAATATTTTATAAAAACACATTATTTTAAGTTTTAAAACATAAAGAATGGTTTTAATAAAATGGTAAAAAAAAATCTAATCTATGAAAAATCATAAATATCTTTATTAGTATTCAATTTACTAAATTCACTCATAAACTTCATTTGTATTTGAATTTCATGAAAATTTAAAAAGTACATATTTTTTAGCATTTGGTGTCTCGCGAACTCTGAGGTAAAATGAACTGTGTTAATCGAATCGCGATATCTTTGCAAGGTAAAGAAAAATCAATAGACGTGCAGGTGAATCCAGCCCAAATAACCGTATCTCAAAATCACGCAATGTGTCTGCAATAATCCTCAAAAAGTTATAGAATGCTGCCCAAAACTTTTTACAGGGTTATATAGTCGAGTTTTCATTCGGCGTAAGTAAAGTTTCAGGTAAATTTATGTATATCTGATGAACTTCTCTTTGAAAGATTTGCATTATTAAGTTTTTCTCAATCTAAAAGAGTATACTCCTAGCAGAGTGGAACTCAAGCAAACCGAAAAATATGAGGGGCATTCAAATGAAAACCGGTCACTAGTGGTGACCATTTTATAAACTAAAAAGTGTAGTTATACACAGTACACATACTCAAAAATATAGTCGCCAAAACTGTTGGCTCAATAATCATGCAGAAAAATAACGCAACATCCCTGGGCGTTTCGGCTTAATGGCTCGTCTGTAAAGTGGCTTGATAACACTGGAGATTGATGGTGGTTCTCCGTTCCAGAAACTCGATCAGCAGTGTGGTAAAAAAAGGACATCATGTCCTTACCAGAACTGTTGTGCACGGTCTATGATTTTTTTGGAGGTGGTGAAGTCGTACGTTTCCACTGCTTGCTCTGACTCTTGCTTTCGGGTACAAAATGGTCACCACCATGTTTCGTCACCAGTGAAAATTTGTGACGAAAATCATGTTCCTCCTCATGGTAACGTTACAGATGACTCAAAGACGGCGTCATTCGAGTATCACTCCTTGTTGTTCCTTCTTACTCGCTTGTATGTTCAGTAGTGGAAGATAGCTTGTGTGACCACCTTCTCTTCGGCGTGAAACCACACAGTCACTAGGAAACATCAAACGTTACGCCCACGTCAGTGTATCTACCAATAGATGGTGCCACCATACACGCGGTTACGTGGTGCCACCTTACGTGTACTGCATAATTAGACGCACTGACCAGGTTTCATTTGAATGAACCTAATACTACAACAAGGTATTTGATTCAACAAGATACCTCTTGAATTGAGTCGTTAGCAATGAATACAAGCTGAGAACTAAACCCAAGAAGTTTCTTATTCGTTCGCTACTTAAGAAATGATCTTGGCAAGAAAAATATCATCAACATTTCAAACACAATTTCATGCATCAATTCGATAGTGAGATCTTTTTATCATACTATCAACATTTTTAGTTCTCAAGATATCTGTACACCTTCGAACTTTATTTATTTATTCATTTTGAAATTTTAGAGGGACTTTTTTTTTAAAGAATGTATGCATTTATTTTTATTAGACCCATTCTTTTAAAAATATATATTATTCTAAGTTTAGTTCGTGATATAATCAAGTGGAAAAATAATGAAAATACTCATTTTTTCGAAACGCGATATTTTAAAATAAAGCACACTAGTATGGCATTTTCTTTCATGAAAAAGAAATTCAAGACTTTTTTTTATTTAAGGTATTCATTTAGTGAAATGAACTGTGAATCTCAGCGGCAATCATTAGATCAAAAACATGGAAAAGGAGAAAATTTAAGAGAGAAATTCAATTTCATTACTTCATAGAATTCTTTGAAGGGCATATTTTCTTTTATCTTTCAAGAAAATATTTCAAATCAAATCTTATGGAAAAGTTCAATTGATCTTTTATGCTCTAGAATATTTTGTAGAAAATGGTGAATGTGGAAAATTCACTTAAAAGAAAAAATTGAAAACAATTAAAATTTCAAGTGAGTGTGTGAAGGTCTCCTTGGACCTCACTTTGAGAACGAGAATAAATAGGAGTCATGAAAGAACCAGTAGCCATTTTTATAAACAACTTTCTTTATTTGGTTATCTTATCCAAATAGAATCAAAGACTTATTAACAAATATATCTAACTAGTATTATGAGGTTTTAAACGTAATATCCTTTAAATTAACTTTAATTAATTAATGATCCAATTAATTAACAATTAAATAACGATCACGCAGAGATTACCACGATAAGAGATCCCAGAATTATATTTAATAATGTTCCTATTGAACATTTAACTTTAATCTCACTCTTAAAACTATAATGAGACTTTAATTATAAATCAATAATTACCAATGGAATCTCAACTCTTCTTGAGGTTAAATTATCTCCAACAAGAAATCTTCAATTTAACTTCACTATAACTTTCTGCTTCAATCTCTATCTCCTACTGCTCTAACTTTACTATTCCGTTTGACTTAAATACTTTATCTAATCTGCATATAACAAGGAATCCTGTCCGCTTTTTGGAGTTGATTGGAAATAGGTAGGGAATTAAATTTCCCTCAAAAGGACGACTCAGAAGGTTAGTGATAAAGTTCCGTATAGATTTGTCACAAGTGGTTGCTCATCAACTTCACACTGTGGAGTAACTCTTGGACTTTTGTCTACGTACCTCACAATTTTAAACCATGGGTATTATGAGCTATCACTTCCCCCTCCAAACTTCCACACCACCACAACGAGAGGTGCTTAAGCTTCAACGCATATCAGCCCCTACACACAACGGGTCGTCAATGTGCTGTTTCAGCTCAAACTCAGGACAAGCCAGGCACAAGATTGTGGTGCTGATCACAACGCTATACGGCAAATGAAAATTTCAAATAATATAAAAAACTGTAAATTTTCATTTTGGTCTTAAATTTACAGTAATTTTTAAATGTGTTTTTTCTAATAAATTATTTCCTTCTGTTACGATTTAAAATCTCTCCGCCTTTTTGTGAATAGAATGGAAAGTTATACTGATATATTCATTCACAATTAAATATTCGTTCTTTAAAAATGTTTAATTTTTTCAATGCGTTTTTAAAAACTGATTGAGATTAATATTCTTACTACAAAGCACAATTTTTTTTACCAGGTGTACAAATTTCAAATTTTTACCATATTTCTCTCTTGAAAATATCATCGGTATTCCGGAGATTCGTTAATAAGATATTCTAACAGAAAAATATAACTTTTTGTGGATACAAATCCGAATTTAAATATAATTAGTGGATTGTATAATTAAAAATTGATCTAATAAATTTAAGAGTAGGAATGAATAGTTTAGAATTAATAATTAAGAGAAAAAAATGGACTATTGACAGAATAAGAATTTTACCTTTAAGAATATCACAAGAACAAAGTTCCAAAATGCCTCAATTAATTCCATGATTCAATTGGAACATGTCACGAATAACAAACAAATCTGTTGCCAAATGTTTTACATGAATCGAACAGCGTGACAAGTAAAAGTAATTAAATACGTTGGAGCAGCTTCAGTTCACACACACATAAGCTAACGTTTTTTTTTTGTTATTAAAATCAACACTTCTTGAAAGTTAAAACTTATATATAAATCTCTCTCTTCTAGGATAGAGCACCAGAATAAAGCGCCAATTCTGAATTAGCTTTATATTCCATGAAATACGATTAAACAATTTCAAGTTTTATAACAGAATGTGTTATACTGTAAATTACAATTATATATATATGACACAAAGGATTTCTGTATCATCCAGTAAAACATTTTTGCCTTTTTTTCTGTAAATTTTTAAGGCACTCTTTGATTCCACTTGTTCTTGAGGCAAATACTTTTTCCCAAGTACTTACGTAGTAATAACACATCAAGAAAAATAAGTTTTCAAAAATTCGATATTAATACTTTATTTTTTTAAAAAAACTCATAACTCCATTCCTAATACCGATAAAACAGAAGTTTTTTAAAGTTAAAATATTAAACTTGAAAGATGTTAATTCTTTAAAGTATCCGAAAAGATGTTAATTCTTTAAAGTATCCGAATACGTTCGGAACCGTGATTTTAAAAATGCGCATAAACGGATACTTTTCCTGATATTTAGTGTCACTTAGATTAGAATATATGTACAAAATTGTTTTAAGGACATTGTGACAAAAATAAATTACTTAAATACAATATTTCGGCAAAAAATTAACTTAGAATAACACTTTTTCAAAATGTTCTCCTTTTGTGAAAAATGCTTCTATTATATATTTTGCCTGTATATAGCTTAGACCTCTGTACAGAGGCTCAACTATGATTTTTGAAAATTTCACATTATTTTCAGAGTTACAACCATTTGAAATAATTATCGGCATTTGTTTCTTAAAATTTCTCCCCTCTGTTGTCGTAAAACGCATGGATAAACCCACTTCTAAGTTAAATATTTCAAAAATTCTAGTTGAGCCTCTGTACAGAGGTGTAAGCTATGTACATGCAAAATCTTATTATAATAGAAGCAATTTTCACCAACGGAGAATATTTTGAAAATGGTCCATTCTATGTTCATTTTTTGTCATAATATTGTACTTACATAATTATTTATTGTAATATTATTCTTAAAACAATTTTACATACATTTTATAATCTAAGTAACACTAAATATCATAAATATTATCCATTTATACGTTTTTGCAAAATCACGGTTCCGAACGTAGTCGGATACCTTAAAATAATCTCATATATATTAAAAAATTTTTTTAGATAATACTGAGAAATTATTTATAGCAACCTCTCGTCCTTATCAATATTTCTTAGATTCAGTTTCGGCAAGCGGCTCCTATTTATAGGCTGCGTGGATCTTTCTCGAAAGATCCACTTACTTCATAGATCGTGATGTTAAAAGTTTTCTGCAGTATAATCTCCAGAAGCAACCATTTTGTCTCCAACTCATCAAAAGCAATCGCCAAGTCGGCAAAATCGTCGCCAAAATAAATGCCGTCTCGGCTTTATTTTCAGTTTCCATTGAATTGTTCTTATAAGTTAAAGAACGGTGTTGCTTCCGAATATTACAATTTTTATCATAAAATAAATACAACAGAAGGTAACACTAATGTATTAAAATATTAAAATATTATACTTAAAATATTAACATTATTTTAAGCATTCATGACACAACATTCGTAGCCATACTTCAATTAAATATGTTATTAAAATGGACACAACATCGCAACTTCCGTCTAATATATCTTTTTTTCATTTTACCCATAGAAAAAAAGTACTTTTTCAAAACATTCAAAAATTCAAAAATATGTGAACGAAGCTATATTTATCTTCAGTAGATTTTCTCCTAAAGTAATCTTTAACTATTTTGTCCTTAAGGTGACCTCATTAAAGTATCATTCTCAAAGTCATCAAAATGTCCGATGGCAACTTTTCGAGAAACTCTCGTTCCCATTTACTATGAATTAAAGCCTGGGGGGGGGTCTTTCGAATAGTAATATCAGTCCTTTGGAATGTCCAGTGCCATGATTTATCATGTAAATGATCTCCTCCCAACGAAATTGGACGTTGATGGCAGAGCCTGCTGGACAGGAGAGAGAAACATTTTACTCTTCCATTGATTGATCTAGTTGGTAAATCAAAATAACTTTGGCAAACAGAGTAACGATTATTTTTCAAACACAAACTAATAAAATGAACAAAATTTATCTCAGTATGTTGCTTGTTTTACTTAAGAGCGTTGACAATGAAAATATTTTCTTCACTCGCAAGTTAAAAACAGCTGAAATGACACTTTTATCAAAATCATTTCAAAAGTTTAGTTTTTGAAAGAAAGTAGTGCAAAAGACTAGAAAATACCTTCAGTACACACACTGACATCGAAAATAAAGATATTTTAAATATTTTGTTGAATATTCGTTAAAAAATGTGAAAAAGGTAAACTATTCCTTCTGAACAAAAATCCAAACATTTTGTGCCGATTAGTAACAGCAAATATAAGTGAGGGTTGTACATTTAAAGAATGTGAATCCAAACTATGCAGTATTAATGCGTTTAGTACTTTAAAAATATGATTCTACTGTTCCAATTTCTTAAGTGCTAACGACAGGTCCAATGAAACAAAATATATGATAATTGGTGTTGTTGCTTTTGTTGTCTTGTCCAAACAGTGCTAAGAAATCAAATGGCATCCAAAAAGGCCCTTGCAATGTCAACGACCTTCGGCAAATAATTAGAATTGCCCAAGCTTCGTTGGTCCGTGGGGCTTACGCTGTGTTGTGGAGTAAAGACAAAGTTATGGAGTTCAGCCAATATAGAAGGACAATTAAAAATATGATTAGGAGAAAGTTGAATGTTAGGACAGTGAGGACAAGTATTGTAACTTCTTTGGCCATCAGGAGATATTTCAATCCCTTTAAAATGTCTTGTACGTAGTCTGACTATGGTAGTTGAAATAACGTGGTTGCAATTAATTTCTGGAATAACGTACTTCTTAACTGCATAAGAGGTGAGCTCACGTCTGGCTATTGCATCAGAATCGGTAAGAGAAAGGCTACTGGAAAATTGAGGGGATTTTGGGCTTTCTTGGCAAGGTCATAAGCCTTCTACATGGGGCCGGTATCCATTACACAGTGCAAATTCTTTAGGCTACAGCTACACTGTTTATAAGGATTATTATACCTTAAGTCAAGTAAGAGTTGTCCCTCAGTATCAGCTGGAGCGTGGATCCAGAGTCTGAGAACAATATAATGTAACTGAAACTATCAATTTCCTTGTTGTGTTTGTTATCCAAAGCTTCTTTAATGGCCATAAGTTCACACAATGGTATTTCAACATAATGACGTAAAATCAAAGTTATTTTTTATGATACGCAAAATATGCTTTTCTCCATGAAACTATGTATAGTATGCAAATTTTATACGCAATATTTATATGAACATAATCTTTCCAAGCAGGCTTAGCACAAAAACTGCATCGACACGTGGAGTAATGGAATGGAACAGCATTTTATTTCCAAAACAAGTTAAAAATGAGTTCTACTCAAAAAAATATTTCGAAATAATATCGTCTTTTTAAACTAAAGGTTCATTGAAACCCCATCCAAAATACATTCACCTAGTTCAACAGATTTCTTTTTATGAAAAAGTAATGCATTATGAAATCCATAAGATTTGTACACCTATTTTAAACTAATATTTGTCATTTTGCCAGCCATTATATTGCAATATTACATACAAACTACAACTTATAATTTAAGAACTATATATTTTTTTCTTTCCTAACATTCAAAATAGCGAAAGTAGCATTAACATAAACGTCTGTCAAAAATGAAATTGCTCTTGCTTTTTTAAGCTAAAATAAAACTGAAAATATCTAGGATATGTAGTTCCAGTGAATTATTCTGCAATGTTTGTAAGCAGAATTTGTCTCTCTGAATTCATGTCACTTCCAGCTCAAAAGAACCGCTTCTTCTCCTGATTGTTCTATGGCATCCTTAAGCCAAGCGATGAAAGTCTCGGTTAGACACATAAACCCGAAAACCAAAGAACGGGAAAAGGAAGATTTCCAACTAGAAAAACAAGAAATGAAAAGGGAATGGAATCTTTTTCTCAAGTCGGAATAAAAAAGCAACCGAAGAAAAAAACTTCTCTGGACCATTCAGCAAAATTTATGAAGCGAAAAGAAATAATGATGAAGTTCACAAAACATCTCAACAAAGTTCATAACATTTGCCTTCTTATATTTTCTAATGCGAATCGCTCTTTTTATCGCGATTTATTTAGGTCGCGTTCTTGTTTGATTTATTCTATTATTTGTGGAATATATTGGTTTTTATTCATTTATTTCGAGAATGAAATCCTCAGTGGCCTACGAAAGCGCGACCAAATGGAAACCATAAAACGAAAGACAGAGTCATTTGGGAATTAAAATTTAAACGTACAAACAAATTTTTAAACGTTTAATTTTCTTTTGGTGCATTTTACAGAAATCAAAATATTTCTTGTCATAGATATTCAAGGAATTTTTCTGCATTATTGATAAGGTTACTTTTAAAATTAGAAGAAATATTGAAAATGAAACACATGCAGACATCAGATGAACATAATTATCATCAGTTTTGTTTTTACTGTACAGATAAAATTTGCCAGTTTTTCTCTCTTTTTTTTCTTCAAGAACATAACACTTTTCACTTTACATTTTTGATATTTTAGTTAATATATTTCTCTCTCTCTTCAATTAAAAACTTCATTCTAGTGCATTTTACTTAAGTCTACAATTAAAACTAATGTAATCAAATAATTTACACATTATATTTAGGTATAAAATCATGCACTAATTTCCCATAAATCTAAATAGGAGGTTGAATTCAAAATTTCCCGGAATGAGTCTAAAATATTACCAATTAAATTGCTGAATTGTCATCGTTTGTTAAAGTCATCGAAATATTTCTGGAATCCATTTTTTACCATATCCTTTAATGCAGCCTATATTAGTTGCAAATATTTTTAATCTAGCTACAAAGCCTATGTCTAATAAAATTGAGGTAAAAGCTTACCTTTTCTTTGCAGCTAGTCTCGAAGTCGATTGGTCCGAGCAATTTTATTTCTGGAATCCAACTAAATTAAGCACACTATTTAAATTACAATTTAAGATTAAATAGAGAAAAACTTAGAGAATTAATACAATTAAAATTACAGCAGGAAATATTGGAAGCGATTGCTCCAAGCGTTCGTTTCTTACATTCTCTCTTACAAAGGTAAACATACAGTCACAGTCACGGCTAAAAATTTAGTTAGTGGTTTTTGGAAAGAAGTGGAAGTTCCAACACACACACACACAGAGCCTGCAATGCACTTTTAACTTTATCTGCAGATTGAAAACGACAACCGAGCAAGCGATATGACAGTTCAGGAAATAGGCTGAAGACGCAGGGGGCGAGTAAAGCGGAGTAAAGAGAATGTGTAAAACATTTGTTATCTTTTTCGCAAGAAGTCAGTAACGAGGAGGGGTTCGTGTGCAGGATCGTTATCATTCAAAATCACCTATAACTAGTCAACTCATAATTTTGGTCTCTTCTTTCGGATCGACTTACGCAAACGACGCAGGATATCTACATAGAGTTCCTTGTTCCCAGTGCGTCCTTCAGGGATACATTCCAGATGCACAATGCCCTGGATATCGAAGAACACTTTTAACATGGTTTTCCCCTTACAGCAGTCTTGACTGAATTTCTGCTTTCGTGGAGATTTCAGTGATTTCCACGTTTTCGATGCTCTCTTGCAAAGTGGGTAGAATAAAAAACACCATTTCTGGTCTCCAGTAATAATTCTCTCATGTAGAAAAGAATATTTGTCAACAACGGAGATTAAGTCTCCAAACATTCCCATTCGAATTGTTTTATGGTCATCCTTTAGCAAGCAGAAACAATGTGTTGACATGCTCTATGCGTGCTAACATTCTCTATTCAGTATTTGTTGACATGTTGCATCGGATATCCTAACTGATTCTGCTATTTACGCTATTGTTTGAAGCTTGTTCTTATGTACCGCCACAAAAACCTTTTCGATGTTCTCAGTGGTGAGGGAAGTCTGTGGACGCCAATAGCTTTCGTCGACTTTGACACATTTCCAGCCCTCTCTGAAACGTCAATGCCTTTCATTCGTGTGTGTCACTATCGCACACATGCTTAAACATTTCGTGAGTCTCCGTAGTAATTTTTCCGAAGTGATCACAAAATTTGCTATTCATTCTCTGCTCAACAAACGCCATTTTTCTCAACCGCCAGTTATTAAATGCATCCACCAACAAACTATTGCGTTCCACTGACCACGCGATTTGAGACAAAACACTTTTAAAAAGGGAGGGTTACTCATTAACACAAAAACTTTATCGTAGTCGCTTTATTTTAAAAATATCTCATATTATATAGGCTCAGTCCGAAAACGTTTGAATCCTACTTCGTATATATTCGTAGATAATATATGTAAATAATTAGATAGATAGAAACACAGAATATTAATGAAAATAGAAACATCACTATTAATCACGACTTTGTGATTAATTTCCTTTATACATAAATTGGTAATAAGTTAATTCCCACACACTTTTTTACTCGTATCATATTTTTCAGCCCAACAATATAGGTAAAAATAGATGAAGGTTGGTGCATTAAAAACATGTGTAATCCTTCTATCTTAGTTCTCAATACTAAGAGTTTGCTAATACATTATGTGGCATTTAACTAGTACCTGGACAGTTTGTTACACATCTATACATTGTTAAGCTTTAAGTAAGATTTATACCAATTTAGAATATTGGAGGGGAAGTAGAGAGCATCCTGGGAGCCATTGTTACGTAAGAAAACATGGACATAAATGTAACTCTAATGAAATAAAGAGACACAAAGACAGTAAGAATACAGAAAGCAGTACCACAATACAGAATGCAGTAAAAAACACTCTATTACAAAAACAAAAACAAAAAAAAGCAGTAATAAATTAAAAGTGTGACTTTAAAGCATCTCCGGAGGTGTTTGAAATAGCTGCCATTGGCATGTATGCATGTACGACACCTACGCGACATGGATTGGCGGACATGTTCGAAAGTACCGGGCGTTTCACGGATTGTAACACAAGTGTTGGATATTCTTGCCACCAAATCTATTTCAGAATTAATAAGCGTGTCGTCAATCGTGGCTCTAAAAGATCCATGTTCCGCCAGGTTCTGATGCACTCGAGCGAACGTTTGATGATTCGGTTGCCGCCTCATTGGATATATTTTCGCATGCAATCAAACAGCAACATGTCCATTTCCTTTGGATAGGCCATAGATGCAGTGGATATCCACCAACTCGCCGTTTATATAACGATTCATGTTCGTCTCATGCTGTCCATGTCTGAAATGAGGAAACCACATGCACCGTGTGTGTGTTGGTTTTAATTCAAAGTTTATCAGCGAACTCAAAATCTATATCCTTTAAGACCCAAATTATTTTTATATTGAAAACGTTCACTTCTTCTGGTTATTAATACTATATGGACCTTAATGACATTGGGAAAAATAACAAAAGAAATTCCACCCCATCCTGGAACGTAGACGGTATCAGCGCAATCATGTGGGGTGGGTGTTATCTGTGAAATAGGTCATCTATGAAATTTTACAAGTTATACATTTTTAGCTCTAAGTTTATAGAAGAAACAATCTTAATTCAATTAAAATTGTTAAAAATAAGGAAATTATTGATGTATGATTAACTATTTTATCAGTTCGTTATTTATTTATTGTTTTGTTTTTGACAACTATAAATAACCATTGCATTTTTCACAACGTGTTTTCGAACTGCTTTCGTAGTTCTCAAATCTGCACCTGCAAGGCCTTGAAATGTTATCAACACATCAAAAATGGCTATATATTTCAAGCCTTTATCCTGTAATGGCCAGGATAAAAACCATTACATGTATAGAAGGTAGATTATAACACTTCAATCTTTTTGCGAGTGGAATTGCAACATTGTTATCTTCATCATCAGTTAAAATACTTTTCTTCGTAAGTGGAGAGGCTGATAACGCTTCAACTATCTCTAACTTAAATTGTATGCAATCCACATTTTGATTTTTAGAGGAATTTTATTTGATATTGCATCTTGTTTGCACAGAAACCAAAACTTTGCAACATCTAAATCAATGTAATAAATGTCTTCAAGAGACTTTTATGGTAAAGAATGATCCAAAATTGTCTTTTCATTTCAAATATTTCCATGTATTTCTTCATCGCTCTCATCTAAATGTTATTCTCCTTCCAGTATACGCGATTCATATGTTTTATTCGCAGCATTGTCATCATCCGAGAGACCACTAAGTTCTGATCTAAGTTCAATTTGATTTATTCATCAATTGAAAATTTCTTCAGTGAGAATTCTTCTCCTTTTCGACACCTGAAAAAGTTTTTGATTAAATTTTAACACAGTATCCATGAAAAAGAGTAAAATGCATCAGAAAATTTTATTCTTTTAAAAAAGTATATATATTGGAACCACACCATACTCTACCACCGGAAAACTCAGATTTTTTTTTAGGGGGAGGAGAAATATGGATGCAGATATCTGTTGTAAGGATAAAAATGCCATACTCCTCAACAAATGTATGAAAAAGAAAATTAAGTTGCAAAAAAGAGAGAGAGAAAGAAAAAAAGGAACTCATCCATTGCGACCCCAAGAAAATGTGGTATTAATTATATAACTATATACTTCACTTTTATGTAGGTTTTCATCAAAATTATTGAAACAGAAAAGAAAATTCGCAATGTAAGTACTTACATTTACAGTTGCAGAGACTCAAGTAACGCCCAAACCGCTCGATCGAGCGAGTAACGAAATTCCGAGTCCTACGAGCCACATTAATAGAGTATAATTAATATTTTTTACTATTTTACAATTATTTAATTATTAATACAAAAATTTTTATCCAAGCAATTAGAAACATATTAATATTTGCTTTTTTATGACAGGTAAAAGGAAGACGTGCTTTCGTTTTATTTAAAAACAAAGCTAGATTTGCCAGCTGAAAGTAAGACATGGACCACAGTCATCGTCTGTTGATAAAAAGTAACACTTAACACTTTCTGCAAACCGGCTCGATTGTTATATTCACGATTTTCTTACATACAACTATTCCAGAAGCCAAAAAGGTATAAGAATATCTAACCCGCACGATCGTACTAGTTGGGTCTTGAAGGGTTTTTACAAAAGAGTTATCTAAGTGAAACTGGTATTTATAATGCAATGTTAGGAATTTTAATAGAAATATAATTTCTACTATAATGGAATATAAAAATAGAAAGATTATAATAATCTTAAATATAGTTCCAAAATATTTTTGCAATACACCTCTTCATATTCACGGCTCATTCTGTATTCAAAGAGTGCCAAAATAACTCATAAGAGAAAGGCAGAAATCATTTTGTAAAACTTCTTTCATTTTAAAACAATGTTCGTCGTGGAATGTGCTTTTTGATCCTTTGCTTTGGAGATCTTTTCTATAAGAATTTTACTTGAACGTTTATGGACACTTGAAGTGCGAGAGTTTTCTTAAAATTCTCAGAAAAGTACTTAGATTTTAAAAGGGTCGCAAATGTCATCTCGATTTCCCTTTATTCGAGAAGATCCTTTCACATGGAAACTGGAAGAAACCGTGAAGAAATAAACTCAGTGGGAAAAATACACTAATAGAAGGCCTTCGGCTAAACTCCTTTTGATAAAATACCTTTTCTCGAGTAATGAATTCTTTCTCTTGTATCTGTTCATGTTGAAAAAACTTCGAAACCAGACTAAAGAGAAAAAGGAAATTAAAAAAATGTAGTTCAACTATTGATATAAAGGGCTCAAAATTTTGTAGTCGTGCATTTCAAACCAAATATTAAAAAAACTTGAAATAAATGATGGAAGTTACGTAATACTGAAAATTTGTAAAACTATTTTAGTGGTTTTCCCCAATGCACTTAGGCTGCGGTAGCCCAGTGGTCAAGGTATGGGATCATGGCAGGTATGTCATGAGTTCAAGCCCAGTACCACTAAAGACCCGCCGTATAGGGCACGTTAAATCCGTCGAGAGCTGAAACGTCCTCCCGTTGGTGTGGTGTGGTAGTTAGGAGAGGGGGTGCCAGCTCAGGTGCCATCCACGTCACTTGACCATGGTTCAAAATTACGTGGTCCGTCGCCAAAAGCCCTCGAGTAGCTGAACAGTGCGACGTCAATATTCACTCACTTCACGATACACTCTACATTTCACAAGAAAGAATGGGGTAGTACTGGCTTCCTTTTCGATTTTATCTGTTAGAGTTAATATTAAAAATACTTATATAACATAATTAGCTCCTTTTTATTCGTAAGACTTGCTTCAGATATGAGTTTGTTTCAAAATAGGACAAATATTTAACCCTTTAAACGGACAATTTTTTTTTAACAAAAGTGTTCCGAAAAGGCACATTTCTTTTTATTTTCTATAACTAAACATAATACTTAACAGAATGTGGAAATAGAAAAATTTTATTTTAATTTTCAATTTTAAAGTTTTCACAGTATTTTTCATTTTATAATTGTGGAACACAAAACTTCAAATATCTTAAGGTATCCGACTACGTTCGGAATCGAGATTTTAAAATGGCACATAAATGGATAATTTTCATGATATTTAGAGTCACTCAAATTAGAATACATGTATGAAATAGTTTTCAGGACATTATGACAAAAAAAATTATTTAAATACAATATTTCGGCTAAATATTAACTTAGTATAACCTTTTTTCAAAATGTTCTCCTTTTGTGAAAAATGCTTCTATTATAATATTATTTTGCCTGTATATAGCTCAGAACTGTGCACAGAGGACCAACTATGATTTTTGAAATATTCTCATTCTTTTCAGAGTTACAACCGTTTGAAATAATTATCGGCGTTTTTTTTTCTTAAAATTTCTCCCCTCTGTTGTCGGAAGACATAGATAAACTCACTTCTAAGCTACATATTTCAAAAATTCTAGTTGAGCCTCTGTACAGAGGTCGGAGCTATATACAGGCAAAATATTATTATAATAGAAGCAATTTTCACCAACGGAGAATATTTTGAAAATGGTCCATTCTATGTTAATTTTTTGTCATAATATTGTACTTACATAATTCTTTATTGTAATACTATTCTTAAAACAATTTTATATACATTTTCTAATTTAAGTGACACTAAATATCATAAATATTATTCATTTATAAGCTTTTGCAAAATCACGGTTCCGAACGTAGTCGAATACTTTAAAAAGTAATTTGTTATTAGGTCTGCAATTTTTGTGTGTGTAGGGTGTCAAGCTTCCCAATGATATGGGCCACAAGAAAATGGAAAAAAAATTCGGCAATTTTGAAATTTGTAGCGTACTGTGTAGCCTTAAGATGAGACTAACGTGAATTATTATTGTTATTATTGTTATTTTCAACTAAATGCTTCAATCAAATGAATATATTGTGCTCCGTGTTATGCTAGTATGTGGTCCGATGTGAACATAGTACGTTAAGTCATAAGCATATTTAAACAACAATTTTAATTTAACTTTTGGTAGATTCTATTGACGGAATTAAGAAAATAAAAAAACACTACTTGTATTTTTGTACGTAAATTTTATCCAATGGAAGTTAAATTGAGCTTTGATTTAAAAAATTTTAAAAATTCATAAGTAACTTCTGGAAAAAATACGTTTTTAGATTTCATTTTATATTGTGAATCTTCATTTTACACACTTTACTTTAAAATAATTTTAAAAAGAAATACATAATTTTACTTAAAAAAATATGCGTTTTAGTTTCGGATGTTTCAAAAGTCGCGCACATCAACCTTTGGGGTTGAGTGTCAAAGACATATGAATTATGTAAACAAACAGAATAAAAGACGAACAAAGGTTGAACGGATATTTTTATTGTCAGGTGTCAGACATCGTAAATTCACAGTAAATGTTCAAAATGATGCCTGTTTTTCGGGTCACACAGTCGAACTCTTTTTTACCAGATTAATTGACACTTTACGAAGTGTGTGAGAATTAATGTCCGATATTGCATGAAGGATGCTAATCCTCAGTTCATCAAACGTATGGGGATTATTCCTGAAGGCGACATTTTTCAGATATCCTCAACGGAAAAAAATCCGGAATTGACACGTCCGGTGAACGTGGTGGCCAAAGTCATTTGGAAATGACACGTGATCATCGAAAAATTCAGTTAAAATTTCCACACTGTCCAGTGATGTGTAACACGTTGTGTCTTCCAGCTGCAACCAAGCGTACCATTCATCACTGTTCAGAAAGGATATGAATTCCGTAAAGATGTTTGTGTAGACGGTCGAATCGACAGTGTTATCGAAGAAAAATGCCCCATAATTCGACGGCGTGACACATCACACCACACATCGTTTTTCATCATGTAAGTATAACGTGTGGATTTGAGGTGAACCAATATCGGCTTTTTTGGCTGTTCACGTATCCATGTAAATGGAATCACGCCTCGTCTGTAAACAAAAACGCTATCCAGTTTAAGGATGTCATATGTCTTTAGTAAAGAACTAAACCATATACAGAAATGCAACTTTTTCTAAAAACTGGGATGCTTCACTTCAAAGACAGCGTTCATTTTAAACGTTTGAAAGTTTAACTTGCGTGCTGTTCTCCATGCTGATGAATGTGACATTCCCAGCTGCACAGCGAGTTTTCAACTACTTTTCATTGGACTTCTTTGTAAAGCAGTCTCCACATCTGCCACTTCCTTTTTTTCTATGGATGCTCTATCTGATCGCTTCCTGTCTGCAACCGATTCTGTGTCGTGGAACCATTGCACTTAATGTATTATTGCTGATGCATATGGGATCAGTTTCACCTGGATATTTTCGCTGAAATGCATTTATCACACGGCAATGAGATTTTGCAGCGAAATAAAATTCCACGATTGCTATTTGTTACACTTATTGGTAAACTAATTTAAATTTTGCAAAGCTAGCAGTGAAATTTATGTGTCGAGGAGGCATGAAGACGAAAAACAGTTTCTTAAAATTTGGCCTTTAATAATCAATCATAAAGTCACTGCGCTCGTTACTGGAGCGATAAAAAAACAATAAGTTCAAAAATCAACATTACCAGAGACATCCGATTCAAACCGTCTTCTAATATTGTAAAATGAATTTCTAATCTAAAATGGTGATGCAACCTGCAGTTGCATTGCCAACCATACGTTCTCTCCCTCTAAGAGTTAAACCACTCACACACTTCTTATATTTCTGTTTCTCCTTCCTTTTTGAAAAACTAACATGAGCCGAGTTTAAATACTCGCTCGATTTGCATTGCAGTTGTTGCCAACCTCAAATCACGAAACTCAAAAAGATCGGGTTCGAATCGGTGTGCTTACTTTCATTGAGATCATGGAACGGGATTGGAAAAACAACACAAGGAGATCATAAAAATTTGGACCCGACTTTTTAAATGTCTAACAATCGGCCCCCTTTTTCCAATCTCGCACCATTATCTCTTACAAATCAGTAAATTAATTTTAATCTATAATCACATGTTATACAATTTAACACAAAAAAATACATTTTATTCACAATCTTTATTGTAATAAACAAACTAATATTTTAATCTTAAAGAAACAAAGTCTTATTCTCTAAAAAGAAATAATTTTCTACAAAATTCTAACAATTTTTTGTTTACCATGGGTTTGGTAAAAATGTCCGCCAAATTATTTTTGGTACCTATATATTTAATTTGGAAAACCTTGTCGTATATCAAATTCCTTAGAAAATGATAACGAACATCGATATGTTTTGTTCTATAATTTTCTACCTGTGACTTTGAAAAACTTATAGCAGCTTGATTATCACAAAACATTACATTTTCACTTAATTCCAAATTTAAACTTTTATTATTAATTACATTCTTTAGCCAAATGAATTCCTTAGCTGCTTCTGTTAAACTAACATACTCAGCTTCCATGGTCGACAGACAAACGGATTTTTGCTTGAAGGTTCGCCATGAAATTACAGTTTCGTCTATAAAAGTTATGAACCCTCCCATCGACACTCGATCATTCCTATTTGTAGCAAAATCCGAGTCTGAATAACATCTTAGTTTTAATGATTTAACTTTTGAAAGTTCTAATTTATATTCTTGAGAGTATTTTAAATAACCTAATAATCTCAATAAGCAATTCCAATGTTTTATTCCCGGGTTTGCTTGGAATTGAGATAATACATTTACTGCATACATAATATCGGGTCTTGTGCGTATAGCAATAAATGACAAAGATCCTATTAAATTTCTATAAGGAACTGTTAAAATTTCTTCGCTAGTTTTGGGTGAATCTAATTTGGAAAGAACTTGACCATTTGATATAGGTAATGAACTTACGGGAGATTTATATTTTTCGTAAATTTCACATATCCTTCGAATGTAAGATCTCTGATGTATAAACAGACTATTACCTATTTCTTCAAATTCTATTCCTAATAATTTCTTTGTTTTACCCATAATTTTTAAATCAAAATTTTTCTGCAATAATTGTAATACAAAATTTACGTTTTCCATTTCTTTTCCAAATATAATCATGTCATCTACATAAAATAATAAAATTACATTATCTTCAAACATATATACACAATTAGCCCACTCTAACTTCTTAAATTTTAATTTAATTAATTTATTTTCTAATTCGCCAATATCCACTGGCGTCCACTCTGGTGGAGTCCATATATTGCTTTACGTAACTTACACACTTTGTTATTATCAATTTCATATCCAGTTGGTTGCTTCATGTAGATTACAGTATCTAAGTTAGCATATAAATAAGCATTAGTGATATCTACTTGAATATGCGTCCATTTCCACAAACATACACAGATAGTGAAAAATAATCTTACAAAAGTAAAGTTAATAACTGGACTAAATACCTCGTCAAATGACTCGCCTCGTAATTGTGTGTTACCTCGCGCAACTAAGCGGGCCTTGTATCTAACAATTTTATTATTTTCATCATATTTAATGGTATAAACCCAACGGTTTTCTAAAATTTTTATATTATCCGGATGATCAACTAAATCCCAAACTGTACGTTCCTTCATTACGTTAATTTCTTTATCCATTGCATCATGCCATTTAAATGCGTCTCTGGATCTTACCGCCTGTTTGTAACAGTTAGGAATAGTTATTTCAACCATAAGAGCTTCTTGTTGCTCTGACAAATCTGAAAATCCCTGGGATTCGGTATTATTTTTTCTAAAATTAAATAAACTAGGATCATACTCAATATTATGCCTCTTACAGTATCTCTCTATTTCGTTAAAAGATTTCAATCGGGTTGCTTCCCCTTCTATACTATAATATACGTTAGATCCAGTTACTTTCCTACCTATATTTCGAATCCACTTAACCTCTGTACATGGGATCAAGCTATGATTATCGGAAGATACATCTGGTTTTTCAGATGTTGAGGGTGTTTCCGTACTTGTCTTTGAAACTAAACGACTCGTTAATGAATCTTTTACTCTATCAGAATCATCCTCATCATCATAATAATCAGGAAGGTTTAAATTATATCCAAGGTTACTATTAACTTTTTGTCTAAAATTAATTCCCCTCTTATTTTCATCGAATCTTACATTAATAGTCTCGACTAATTTATTTTCATTTATCAACCATATTCTATAACCCTTAGTACGTTGTGCGTATCCCATCATAATTCCCATTTTCCTACGCATATCGAATATTTTTCTAAATTGTTTTGGCACACCAGCATATGCCAAACATCCAAAAGGTTTTAGATGCAATACCGATGGTTTTCTACCTGAATATTTTTCGAAAGGCGTTTTGTTACTGTCTTTGTGACAAATTCGATTCCACGCATAAGTGAAACAAAGTAGCGCTTCTCCCCAAAACTTATGGGGAACTTCACTAGACTTAAGCAATGTTTTGATGCCATCTAGAGCGGTTAAATTGAATCTCTCCGCGACCCCATTCATTTCTGGCGTATATGAATTTGTTACCTCATGCTTTATACCCAGTTCTGTCAAGAAATTATCCATATCCTTATTACAAAATTCTAGTCCGCCATCAGTTCTAACTGCTATTACCTTTTTACTTAGAAAAGGTTCTGCTCGTTTCTGAAATCTTATAAACGTATGCAATACGTCAGATTTATTTCGGATGGGAAATACAGTCACCTTTCTTGAATAATCGTCAATTATACTCAAGCAATATTTATTACCGCCTTGGCTTTCAGTTGGCATTGGACCACAGAGGTCCATATGCAACAATTCCAATGGATGTTTTGATCTTACGGCCCCCGTCTTTTTGAATGAAACTCTCTTGGACTTTGCTAATTTACACGGTATACAATGAGTCTTACCATTATCAGTTAAGCGTGGGAGACCTTTTACACTATCATTTTTACTAGTTTTTACCAAGTAATCGTTATTAACATGACAAAAGCGTTGATGCCATATTTCTATTGATCCGTTTTTTGTTTTAGCGGTTACATCACTAAAAAAACTAATTTATTTACTCTTTGGTATAATATAATGATCCGGCTTAAAAAAATACAAATTTTCATGGCGTGTCGCCGAAAACAATTTTATCCAGTCTTTATTAAAAACATTAATTTTACCTTTAGTACCCACAAAATGCGCACCTTTACTTTCTAATCTGGAACCGGATAACAAATTTCTCCTCAACTTAGGATTAAATAATACATCAGTCACAGTTATTTCATGAAAACTCCCCTTATATTTTACCCGAAATCTAAGTGTACCGATTCCTTCTACGGGACAACTTTTATCCTCCGTTGCTAACGAAATTTTCATGTTAGTTATCGGTTTAAGATCTAAAAATAAACTCTTGTCATTACAAAAATAACTCGTGGCAGCAGTATCTATTACCCAAACACCTTTATCAGAGTTTTCCTCAAATAAGATACAACTAGTTACAAGTTGTTTATCTAGTTCTAAAAGACTACATTCAGCTTCACAAAATCTTAAATTTATATTAAACTCTGTGTTAAAAGTTTCATTTACAGTTGAAGGAGATTTTTGTAGAGACTTTTTCTCTTTACAGTTTACTTTAAGATGCCCGTACTTATTACATACATAACACGGACCTATAGTCTTAATAGATTGTTTAACATTTTTAATAGTTTTACAGTTAAATACCTTACCACTTTTCTTTTGGTAATCATTCTTGCTATTTGGATCTCCATGAGCTGCAGCCGTAGCACCAGGTAACGTCTTCGACTTCTTCGAAGTGAAACTGCTCAAGTAAGCATTCTCCGCTTTCTCCAAATCTTGTTTCATCAACTGAAGACGATTGGCTTCTAATATCAGCTCTGCTTCAATTTTGACAACTCTGAAGTCCTCTTCTTTCCATCTGTAGATTTGTTGCACACGGTAGACTGGAATTCCTGAGGAAGCCACCTTATTAATTAAAATCCTATGTACAGGTCGTCCAATTTATGACCCGCTTCTTGTAGTCTGGTTGCCGCTATCTTTACACGAGATATGAAGATTCCAACATCTTCCCCTGGTTGGTATTTTGTTCCAAAAAATTGATCTAATAGTTGAATTACTCTTGCTCTTGTGACTGGTTCGAAGTGATCTTTTAATATCTTCCATGCCGCTACTCCGTCAGTTGTTTCCGTTATCAGATTTTTCAAATCTGAACTGATGTTAGTATAGATCAACGTATAACATCTATCCTTACGAAGTTGTAGATCTAATTTTTCCTTGTATGTTGCCTCTTCATCAGGTTGCTCTGGCTTGGTCTGTATTATAAACTGCCAGCAACCATAATGCATTAAGAGTACTTGCATATCATGCTTCCACGTGTTCCAGTTGTTTTGAGTCAACACTGATATCTGGTTGTTAAACTCCATATCTGTTACTCGATTTAGCGTACTAGAAACAGAGTTCATAAAAAATAGTTCTAGACTGGAACAGTATTTAAATAGACTGGCCTGGTTCAACTGCTTAGCCTGCCTCGACACAGTACATGGACTGGGCCCATAACCAAATTTGTTACACTTATTGGTAAACTAATTTAAATTTTGCACAGCTAGCAGTGAAATTTATGCGTCGAGGAGGCATGAAGACGAAAAACAGTTTCTTAAAATTTGGCCTTTAATAATCAATCATAAAGTCACTGCGCTCGTTACTGGAGCGATAAAAAAACAATAAGTTCAAAAATCAACATTACCAGAGACATCCGATTCAAACCGTCTTCTAATATTGTAAAATGAATTTCTAATCTAAAATGGTGATGCAACTTGCAGTTGCATTGCCAACCAGCCGTTCTCTCCCTCTAAGAGTTAAACCACTCACACACACTTCTTATATTTCTGTTTCTCCTTCCTTTTTGAAAAACTAACATGAGCCGAGTTTAAATACTCGCTCGATTTGCATTGCAGTTGTTGCCAACCACAAATCACGAAACTCAAAAAGATCGGGTTCGAATCGGTGTGCTTACTTTCATTGAGATCATGGAACGGGATTGGAAAAATACCACAAGGAGATCATAAAAATTTGGATCCGACTTTTTAAATGTCTAACACTATTTTTAGCTCTTGGGAAAACATAATGCACCTTCCGTTGCTCTCAACTGACTACAACTGAGAAGTATTTTGAAACTGATCCCAGCTACGTTCAAAACTTCTTATGATGGGACCCCTGATGCCATCTAGTGACAGAAATGTCAAACAACCATTTTGGTTTTTTAGCATTAAGGATTACCATGTGGATGTGGGCGACTTTTCAAACACCCGGAATATACCTTACAGCAATGCTTCTCAAACTTTCAATATTTGCGACCCAATTTTCAGTTATAATTTTCAGCCCCTCTCTCCTCTCTTACAATAACAATGTATTGAATGCAATAAGTATGCACTTTGACGCTTATATATAAAATACAATGCGACTTTAAGATTAAACCGTACAAATTATCAAGATAAGTATTATATTTTATATATGACAAGCCCACGGGAGTCACTATTAAATACTAAACATGTTTTTAATTTAGTATTGATAAATTAATTATTTAAATACTTTGTGCAGTACATTTATAGGCGTATATCAGCGTGAATGTGCATTTAATTTTGTATTATATTAGAATGTATTTTGTTTTGCGTCCATTCACAGTAAATTGATAATTATTTTAAATATTTTATTTTCGACTTTTCGATACACTCGAGCTTATCCCCCTCACGTAATGTTGTCCCACCCCATAGTTTAAGAAAGTCTGCCTTACAGAGAAAACAATTAGGTGAACTAAGGAATGGCGATGAAAAGAAACTCCAACAGTGAGAGGGATCTCTAATAGAGATCAAACAAATTTATTTTTGGTTAATAAACACTGTTTTTCGTAAGTCTGGAAATGTATTACAAAAGAGAGAAATAAAAGTGAAATATTTTAAACTTCTCATTTCCAAGGCTTATTATAAAAGTTTGATTTCTGCCAAATAAAACAGCTCTTTCGCTTAATAATACAGGCTTGAACTAAATGATTTCTCTCTTTTTTTTTTAGAAATATAGAAATAAAAAAAGGAATAGTTTCTCTCGCAATTAAATTCATTTTCCTCATTTTTTCCTATGTTTTGCCGAATTCCTTTCCATCAAAAACATATGCATATTAAGAAAATTGTTGTAAGGGGGAAACAATTGGAACGTCTTCTAATTCTCCAGACGTATTATTCCTTCGCAATGGGGAAAAAAATTTCGCACACAAAAAAATTTTCCCCATCTTATCTAGTTCTTTATAATTCTCGAAATAATTTTGAAAAGGAAGACGTTTTAATGAACGGGAGAAACAAATCGGGCTTTTGTATTTCAATTTCAGCCGAGATTCTTTTTTTTTCAGCGAAGAATGAAAGCTTTCTGACGAATTTTATCTTTCAATAACAGGTTAATTATCTTTATTTTATTTTTTTCCTCGGATTGCATTGTGAAGATCTTTTTTTGTCCTTTTCCTTTGTCCCGAGCATTGATTTTGCTGAGGAAACTCTTTTCGTCTCGTCATTTGTTCCTCATCGGTAACAATGGGCCTCAAAATCAGAATATTAAAAAGGGAAATGTTTCATTCTTTGAATAGGAATATACATTTAAAAAAAATAACTTTCTCCACTTCTCGGCAAAATCATTTTCGGCATTGATAATTCTTAACAGGAATAATTAGAGATTGAATTAGATTCATGAAATTTCCGCTTTTAGTGGGATCAATCCTAAATATATGAATGTAAGAAATAAAGGTAGCTACAACAAAAATTTCATGAGAACTTTTCGGCTTACAATTGTTCAGATAACTTGCAACCAGCAGTATAAAGGTTAGGGGCGCAACGGAGAATATCAGGACCCCTCTACAAAGTCAGGTTTAGGGCACTAAGCCCAAATATGTACTGGTTGTCAGTCAGGATTTGGACCCTCTAGAATCCCTGCCTCCCCCCCCCCGTAATGCAGGAGTGTACGTTAAGCCACTGATAAAAGTATTTAATACATTTTTAAAAGGCGGTATTAGCTGAGTAGTCACTGTTGCGATATACATGATTATAGCTACGGTTTCAACTCTTAATTACAATTCAAACTCACTGTAGAAAAAGTAATTGAAATCAGCGATAACTCACACTATTTGACAACTTACTGTATCTCTTAACCCTTCCCCTATAGTAGAGGAGGTTGATATATATAATAAAGTATAGTGTTTAAAAAACTCACTTTTAAAGTTAAGCGAACTAAAACATAAAGAACAATTCTTAAAATACAAATAAAATTACTAACGAGAAAATTAATGTCATTGTGGTAAAAGCATGGGATACTCGATATCAATTGTTATAATTTCTTACTAGTTCTATTCGAAAGTGTAGAGTTAGTATAAAAATGTCATACAAAGGACCTCACTCTTTTATCATAATGACAATAATGTTCTCGTTAATCCTTTTATTCTTATATTAAGAATTCTTCTTTCCTTTTTAGTTCGATTCACTATAAAAAAGCGTGTTTTTAAGTTTTTTTAAAACTGTAATATATTTTTTATTTTTTTTAATTCGATGTACAATAAAAGCGTGTTTATTTAGTTTTTTAAAGTATCATTTATTCACATTGATGAATTAATCTTAAATATGTCAATCTGGAGTATACTTATTGGCGTTTTCGCTTTAGGGTTGCAACTTAGTATTTTAATCTCCAAATCTATCGAAATAGGAAATTGTTAATCCTGATAATTCTCATCAGGACAATGGAACAAAATTATTAAATTGTATGGTCATCGGGGCCTGGACAATTGTGCAAAATTTCGAATTAATCTGACCTTTTAAAGTGTGCAAAAATTTTGTTCATAGATTCCGTTATACAAGTGAAGCTCATAAAAGGGTGTTAAAAAAGAAACGATGCAGTTGATTTTTTTAGATTCGAATATAAATCAAAATATGTAGTATGCGAATATAATATATGTTTTTTAAATTAATTTCTAATATGTCTGCTATCGTTGGAACTTATTGTCTTATTCATTCACTACTATTATCTGCTTCGATAAGTTTTGTTGCAATAGTCCGCATTCTTTTAGTCATGAATCTCGTTCTGAGAATCCTTCAGTTGACTGTTGGAATTCGAATTGATATGTGTTCTTGACACGTAATAGAAAAAACTGTTGCTTTTACTGATTGATTTAGATTGTAGATTGCAAAGATTTTTTCAATATTCTTTCTTGTAGATATGTGTTCTTGTTTGTTATATCATAATTTTATATAAAAATTTATTCTAAGTTCTAAAGTTGAGTTTCCCTACCCCATCCCCCGACGTGAGAACTGTGCGAGCGCCAAAAAAATTCCATGTGCATCATCCTCACATTATTCTGCTCTTTTGTTTTAAGGGAAATCTCAGTTCAAAACAAGGAATTTAGCAGAAAAAATTAAAAAGTTTGATCAACTATAGTCTTTTACGAGTGACTCAAATGTGGGAATACTACACTTAACATGATTACCAAACAAATTATGGGTCACGGACTCCTGACTTGCATGTCTTGAGTTCGAACCTAGTACGTCTGTAGACCCGCCGTGTGCAAGGGGTCGAAACCCATTGAGTTTGATGAGACTGAAACGTCCTTTTACTTGTGTGGTGAGAAGTTAGAAGAAGGGGGTGCCAGCTCGGGTGTCTTCCTCGTCACTTCACCATGATTCAGAGGTACGAGATTTGCCACCAACAGCCCCCGTGCAGCTTTGTGCGACGTTAACATACTCTGAACAACTTATGAAAATTACTATCTCAAACAAATTATGAAAATTATTATCTAAAACATATGAAAATTACTATCTGAAATAAATCATGAAAATGATTATCTCAAACACATGAAAATGATTATCTCAAACATATGAAAATAATTATTTCAAACATATGAAAATGATTTTCTCAAACATATGAAAATTATTATCTCAAATTATGAAAATTATTATCTCAAATTATGAAAATTATTTTCTCAAACAAATTGTAAAAACTTTTATCTCAAACATGAAAATTATTACCGTAAACACATGAAAATTGCTGTCTCAAACAAATCATGAAAATTATTATCTCAAAAACATATGAAAATTATTATCTCAAAAACATATGAAAATTATTATCTCAAAAACATATCAAAATTATTATCTCAAACATATAAAAATTATTATTTTAAACAAATTATGAAAATTATTGTCTCAAACAAATTATGAAAGTTCTACATATTGTTTCACCATTTTCATTCAAAACTGTAAACACATATTTTCCCCCCATTATCTTACTCCATTGACAGCCTAATTTTTGCATTGTGATCTATACTTACTCAAGATTCAATCGGTTAGATATGCATCAACTGTCAAACAAAACAGAGAGGGTGAGAGTTATATCAGCGTCACAATATAAAACAAAACGAGGGCTATTGGAGATAGATCTCTTAATGAGTACGACGCATGTGTTGACACACATCCATTTTCTAACTAAAGCACCACAACAAAGGGATGACATTGGGGTTGATCTTCCTCCTCTACACAGTGAGTTTTCAATGGCATCAGGACGCAAACTCGCAACACTCCGGCCTCCGGCCACGAGTTCGAGACCAACCACTTGGCCAACGCTGACACGAACAAAGGAAAAAATATATACTGAAAAAAAGGCCACCACGAAAATAATTTTGAGAAAAAATGGTTCATTTTCAAATTCCATTTTGAAAAAAAAACTCAAATTAGTTTGGAATTAATGTCTTTTATTTAATGGATTATATATGAAGACTAAAAGAAAAACTCAATTGTGAGGGAAGGTGGAATGATTTATTGTTATTGTTGTTCTAATACACGTAAGTTGATTAAAATAGGGAGTTTTAGAAAAAAATATTAATTAAACTATGCATTAAACACTAAATCAAGGAGAGACCTATCCATCCTATAAGCCTCCAGTTTGAAACATCTCTGACTCACCGACTGGATACTTCGAATGGTTAATATAAAAACTTTATATTTATTCTCCAAGTCTTCCATCAGCTTCTCTTGAATCGCCTTCTAGTGACGCCTGGTACCTAACAGGATGGCTCAACGGCAAGAAGAAATATTGTTTTATCTGATTCAGAGATAGAAGACCTTGCTTCTCGCTTTCTTTCAAATATTTGGATGTTACTAAGTATATAATGATATATCTCAAGCGTATCGAAATCAATGAGTCAATATTAGCAGGTATTTAATATTGTGCAGACATCATCGCGATAATGTATACCGTGAGTATCAATATCGCTCGTATAAAATACAAATGTAACTTGATGCATACTTTATGTGTTTAAATTGAAATGCATTATAATATATTGATATAAGCTGGACCGCTTTTCCACTTAGGCAAGTGCCTAGGATGCAAAAAAATGGAAAGTGCAAAAAGAGAAAAAAATAAAATTACAGTGAACGAAACACCATCCAGCGAATCATGTATGCATTGTGTTTGGGTGTGTGCTTGCGCAGAACAATGGAAAACATTTACTATAGAAAGTGAAAAGCTTAACAGTTTACATGTTGCTATGCACTCAAAATGATATTACAACGTTAATTGATTACAATGATGTTCTTAATGATTTTGCAATTATTAAAGCTCGAAGAAAACCTTTATTACACAATAACAGTGACTCAACAAAGGACTGGGGCATTAAAAGTAATAAATAGTAAAGTGATAAGCAATGATAATTAACATGTTGATGGCAGTTCATACAATAATGAATCTACACCATAACTGCAAACGATTTCATTAACTTACTGTATTAATTTACAAAAGGATGGTTGATTCATGATGCCGTAAAGTAAGAAATGAACACAAGAGTGTTCGCGCGCGCGAACTGTACCACTATACTTTCCTTATGTTTCCGGTTACCAGCCTGGGAGGCGGGGCTTCATAGTTGTTGGATAATGAAAAAACTTTCCAAAAAGTAAAAACAAGGAAAGAAAAAAGAGTAAGATAGTTAAGGGAAAATCTCTTTCTAATCAAAACTGGCAAGGTAAGCACTGAAGGAGGGGCGCTCTGGAAATAGTGGATAGTCTTAGCAATTTGAAGTGCCTAGGGCGCCAGGGAGTTTAAAAAGGGCTCTGGATATAAGAATGCATTATTTGGATAAGCTGATAAACTGATTTCCTATTATAATTTTTTTAAGATAGAAATATTTCAAATAAATGAAAATCTTCCAAATCTATTAATTTTAAAAACTAAATTCAGTGTCTAAAAGAAACTGTAAATCTTCAGCAGATTATTAAGTTCAATAAATATCGATGTACACTATCGACATAACAATCATTTAGAGGTATTGATAGAAAGCGACCCTTCAGGCAAATATAAAAAAGAACGAAACTAAAAATGAATACCGCTGAAGAATTTCGAGGATTGAATTTATATCGGCATTTTACCAATAACTGATCAAATTACATCGACAGAGGGTTACAGCGAGAACTCATTTCCAATTCAAGTTTCATGTTCTAATATGCGAACGGTGTGAAAGAAAACATTCGTTTCGATTTTTCAATTTGTTTGGACCAGAGTCCCTCATCGAAGTGAGAATTCCTGAACGTGGTTGTGACTAATCTCGAACTGTCTAAAAGTTTCCACTCATCCGATTTCAAGCTTTAAAAGGATTCGCGAAAAGTTTCGGTCGCCAAGTGGGTGGAACCAATTTTTCCTACTAAAGCGGTTTCCGGTTGCGACGAAGGATTTAATGCCCTTTTAAATCCTGGAGCGCAAAGCTCTTTCGTCTCTAGTCACAGCATACGAAATGAAAGCTAAGGGCATTACCCTTCTCTATGTCTGTTGATGACGGGTACAGGTGTTTATTTTATCATTCGAATCAATGCTATGAGGGGAACAAAGGATCCATAGGTATATATTCCGAATCCCTTTATTGCTGTACTAGCAATAAGGTTTTAAATAATATTTTAGGCACTGATACCTTTTATAGAGGAAATTCATTTCTCTAGATTAAAATATATTTATCATACCTTAAAAGGATATCTTTAAGATTTCGAATGAAATAATATAAAAATTAGTATAGTGCATTAAATAAGTACGGTAATAAAAAAAATCGATTTTGAAATTATTATCAAGAAACAATTTCTAAATGATGTACTATTTTTGGAAAAATTCCAATTACACTGAAATGCAATGAAATGAGATTTAAAAGAAATGCACAAATTGTGAAGGATGACTGGTTTTTGGCATAAGATTTTTGCATGCACTGAAAGAATTTTCAAACCTGTATTATCATTATCATCATCAACATCATCAGCATTATTATTATTATTATCATTATGGCAGTGGAATAAGATTACTGCATCCTGTTTGATTTCTCGTTTTTTTCCCCAGACTTGCTTATGTAAGTATTAAAGCTATGTAAATATTCTAAATTTAATAGGGCTTTTGTGAAACTTGGGAGTAAAAAATGTATATGAAAAATTAAATCATTATTAATGTGTATTCATACAATTTTTATTCGATGTCAATATGTGGTTATTTGTCTCCCTATCATTAGCTGATGCTTTAAAAATTTTCAAATATCTGTTGAGCATGAAACTACGAGTACAATATTATTTACATATAATATCAAAACTAACTAATTAGGGCTTTATCTACTTAAACTATTATAAAATTACTTTGCAATTCTTGAATCTGAAATTTAATATCTACAGAGAGATATTACAGCGAAATTTATTTGACAGATCAAAGATGATTTGTACAAAGATCAAAGGATTAAAATTGCAGCCTCTTGTGACGAGTGGATGATGATAAAATTAGTTGTCAGTGTAGCCGCCATTGTTGGTTACAACCGCTACCACACGCCTCGGCATAGAATCAAAGAGACTATGGATGTATTCTTGGGATACAGCAGTAAATGTGGCTTCTATATATTGCCAAAATTGATCTGGTATAGCAATGGGTGGTGTATCCCGGACTAGTCATTGTGCAGGCATAGAGCACACGTTTTCGATTGGCGATAGAATCGGGAGAACAAGCAGGCCAAGGAAGCAATTCAATCTGATGGCTAAAGAAGCACTCTGAAACATTGCGTGCAACATACGGTCACGCATTATTCTGTTGGAATATGGCTGAATGTATGGAAGGACCACAGGTTCCAACACCATAAAAATGTAGCGCTGGCTATTCAGTGTACCAGAAATCCGTACCAGAGGGGTGAGGCAGTAAAATCCAATACCACCCTAAATCATGTGGCGATGCATAACGCAACAATTCAGCAGCCTCTCACCGCGGTGTCTCCATACTCGAATCTGACCATCGTAATGTTGCAGGCAGAAGCATGGTTCGTCAGTAAACACAATTTCATTCCATTCGGTTGTCCATGTCCGCTGTTCATCACACCATTGGTGGCGCAAACGTCTGTGGTTTCCAGTCAAGGGTAAACAAAGCACTGAACGCCTTGCGGACATTCCACTCAGATGCAATCGGCGTCGAATGGTACAAGTAGACACCGAATGAGGCGTAACAGACGGAAACTGTTGTGCTATGATTCGTGATGTGGCTGCGTGATCCATCACTGCCATGCGTGCAGTAATCCTTTCATCTGGAGCAGTGGTGAAACGAAGCGGATGCGATTGGTCCGTCAGTCTATCGTTTCCTCCTGCATCCAGCGATGACAGATACGCATCACAGTTCTTTGGTTTTGTCCAACACGTTCATCCATTTCTCTGAAGGATAATGCCCAATCGCTATAAACTACTATTCTTCCTTGGTCGAATTCAGAAACTTGGTCAAAAGACGCTCTATGTTTTCTACGAGGTAAACAGCTTAAGCAAAAAAAACGCACGAAAAAACAATTGCCGTACTTCAAATCGCCAGTATGTTCTTCCCTTATATAGCTTGGGGGTGGCGCTACGGTCGCCCGTGAAGTGCATCTGCATCTGTTACAGATTTCATCACCACCAACGCATGATTTAAGTTTCACATGCTTCCTTCAGGGTGTTGCGTGTTGTGTGGCAAGCCGTTCGGTTGAAGATTTCTCTTTAGAAAAAAATCCTACACAAACAAACTTGTTAGTTTCAATAAACTTCCATCTCCGTTTTCTTAGAAACACAACCCTTCTCATTATTAAACAGACACTGGAAGCATAAATTGAAATAGTTACCTAAATTGGAACATATATATATATATATAGCATCACTTTTAAAATAATACACACAGATACATATTTCTCTTTACTATTTATTGGAAAAACATGTGTTCGTAACTTCAATTTTGAACCCACCCTCCGATTTGTGTATATATAATAACATTAGTTATATGTAATTATTCGAATGATGACAAAACTAATTTTTGATAATTACTTTTTATCAGAAAATAATTAAGTACCAAATATTTGTTATTGAATTATAAATATTACAATTAATTTTTATCACTATGGCCAATTTCCATATAAATTGAATTAGAACTTTTACTTAGGTAACTTTTTCTGGCTACATTCCTGAAAGGAGCATATATTAGAAAAGCTATTATAAAGAGTAAATAGCGCTCACACTTTCTAACATTGAATGAGAGTATTTCCTAATAAAAATAGCGTAATAATTTAAGAAGCTAAGAAAGTGTTACAAGAGATAATTAACATTTTGAAAAAAAAATAGTCTTTTTAAGTAGAGAAATAAAATCAAAGAAAACTTTTCAATAGCACATTTCTTCATACTTTTTTAAAACTAGATTCCTAAAGAAATAGTTTCTAATATTTTTCTAAAATAAATATGATCATCTATAACACATTTTACATGTTCAGCATAAGTCAGATGCCCTCCCCCCGCACGTACTTTGCATTACCGTTACAAGTATAATCCCTTCAATTACAAGAATTTCCAATTAGTTACACATTGGAAAAAACAAATCTTACTTTGCTTTCCCCTTACGAAGAGAAGATATCTTCATGTAATTGTAATTCCTTTCAGAGTTATGTATTTTTAGAGAATGCTTTTCCAATCTATTATAGGGCTGGGCGTCTGCATAAATTGTACTCGCTGTCATAGAGTCTAGTTCTTCTAATTAATCTTCATAATCTGTCAAGTTATTGGTAATTTCACCATCACTGATGGTTTCTTCCTTAATCATTTCGATATAAAAGTGTCAAAGAGCCACTAAGGTTACGTACTAGCACAATGATTTCTGACGATTACGTATGGCCGAGGTAGCCCAAGGTAGTCAAGGTGACGGGCTCGTGGCCGGCATATCGTGAGATCGATCCTGCATCACTGAAGACCCGAGGTGCAGAGGGGCTGATGCACGATAAACATGTCAAAACTCTAACGTCCTCCTATTGGTGTGGTGTAGAAATTAGGAAGGGAGATGGTGTCATCCTTCTCACTTGACCATGGTTCAAAATGACGAAGTCCGTCGTCAAATGCCCTCGAGTAGCTGATAGTTAGACGTTAATATTTATTCACTCACTGACGATTACTTGGATGTATCTTCGGTTACAATATTCTAGTCATGGAAAAAATTGTGGACACGAAACGTATGCTGATACTACGTCAAACGAAAACGATTGAAATAAAAATATAGAGAGCATGCCTTGCAATGTGCCTATGTACACTGGCAGAAAACATAAAAGGTGTTAAGCCAAAAATGTTGGAATTCATATGAGGCATAAAAAAATCCCATAGAAAAAGACCGCAAAAAAAAACTTTGTTTGATTGTGTTTCTTTAACTACTTCTGAAAGATTTGCATTAAAGTAAAATATGCGTTTCCTCTTGATTATCTAGAGCAGGAGTGTCCAACACGTGGCCCGCCTGTACTAAAGTTGCGGCCCACCGACTCTTTTAGAAAAAAAATTTTAATATCAGGCTTTTAAAGTTTTTTTCATTTTGAAGAAATTTGTTTAAGGGGAAATTTATACATACATATATATATATATATATATATATATATATATATATATATATATATATATGCAATGTATTTGCCTGTTAACTGTTCTTGTTTTAAAATAAATCCTTTTTGATAATACAAACGTCCTTTTAGATTAAAATAGATTTATATTTTATCAAACAGTTGCGTTTGATTTTACAATAATAAATAACTTTTTGAATAAATTCCGAATTGCATTATGCATATACTTTACTATGGATGGTACACATGATTCTCTGTGTGTGTGACTTTCCTTTCTCCACCTCCTTTTCTTTTTGGAGTGCCCAAAAAACTAAGAGGCAGTCATAAATGTTTTTTAAAGTTTAAAAAAAAATATTCAGGACGGTTAAAGTAAAAGGCAATGCATACTTAATCGTTTGCGAATCGTTTGCGCAATCAAATGTTAACAATGAGTAACGGATGATCAATTCAAAAGGAACACCGTAATTTTCAAGAAAATGGCAAAAATGTAATATTTTGAACATTATTTGATCATTGCATTATTATATTGTATATTACCTATGTCTGTATACATGAAAAATAATGAAAACAACAATAATAGCAATTCATTTTGATTTAAATTTTCACTCCAATAAATGTTCTTTTTGTTTCCAAATCTGATATAAATGTACATATTTTTATGTGTGGCCCACGAAATGATAATGTTTTTCCGAAGTAGCCCGCAAGGTCATTTGGGTTGGACACCCCTGATCTAGAGCAAGGGTTGAAAGCATTGTTTGATTCTGTTTTCTTAACCTACTTCTGAAGAGTGAAAAAATACTGACGTCGCACTGTTCAGCTACACGAGGGCTTTTGGTGACGGATCTAGTAATTTGGAGCTATAGTGAAGTGACGAGGACAACACCTGTGAACCGGCACCCTCCCTCCCTCTCCTAACTGCCAAATTAACAGGATTACATTTGAGCTCTCGACAGATTTAACGTGCATCACTCCCTTACACGGTAGGTTTTCAGTGGTACCGGGCTCGAACTCATGACACGCCAGCCACTATCCCATATTTTAACCACTTGGCTACCACTACCACCTACTACTTCTGAAACATTTGCATTAAAGCAAAATATGCGTTTTCGTTTGTTGATCAACAGCAGGGGTGGGCTGACTTTTCATTGCAAGTTTTTCAATGTGTTACGGTCCACCCCAATGGCGAAGGTTATGGTGAGAAAAAGAAGGTCTACAATTTCTATTATAACTGAATAACAAAATCGGAAAATGTGTACTTGCCTACATAAGTACAATAAAAAGAGCTTACTCTTTTAAAACGACATTTAAAGTAAAACGTAATATTTTAACCATATTAATAATAGCCACAAATATATTAATAACAAATGATGCATTTACTATCAAAATACATTGAAAAATAAAACATGTTTATCTAAATAAGTTTTCGAAATTATAATTGGAAGACTTATTCTGCATACACAGTCGGCCAGTCTTAAATATCTCGGTATATAATTACTAACTGCTAATCTTTTGGTGGTCACCCCCAAACGTCTTGATGGTCCACTGGTTGATCAAGATCGACCCCTGATTTTGAAATGTCTAGTTTTTGCGGAAATATTACACAGAGAAAAAATGACAACTAATGAAAAAGTAACCTCAAATATGGAATTTTTTTTCATTGAAGATCTGAGATTACAGACAGAGAGAAAGAATCATTTGAAAGCTCCATCACAGTCTTCAATCTTTAACTCGTGTTCTGTTTTTCTTTTTCCTTTTTTCCCCCTTGATTAATCGGATATAGTTGGCACCTTTTGCTAAAATTATTTGACGATTTGTATGCAAGCATTTTAAAATTTAATAGTTACGTACTTTGTAATATGGATTCAATGTAAACACACACAAAGCTTATTAAAAGAAATATTCTCTTTCAAGAAATAGACAATGGGTAGATAAGAAAAAGTTGTAAGTATTAAACTTTGAAAGTAAATAACCAAAAAAACTTATTCAGTCCAATGAGAATGCTGAATAATAATACTTTTTGTGTAACAAGCAAATCTTTCATCAGCATTCTTGCCATCAGGCATTCAGTTCACTAAATAAAGCAAAACGCAAAGTGAAAAAATTGCGTCCTTTCCATAAAATCCCATTGATTAAACCAAATTGAATCAGACTAATCCTTAATAAAGAATGACATTTCTCAACAATTCAAAATGTAAACAACAATAAAAAATAGCAATTGAAATTGTAAATCAAAAGGAACGTCTCGTATCGATCAAAGTAGTTTCTGAGGGAAGAATTCTCCAGAGATCAAGAGCGCACTCATCAGGCCGCACTCTTTGATCCTATCTTGACACGAGAATGGATTCGGACCTGCCTTCGCAGGATATTAAATATCCTCATTACAATCCGTTGCGAAGGAACATCCTGTTTGCTCCGTCGGGAGGATCATTACCATCCCGCCCCTCTCAGAAACTGAAATAAATGTTCGGCCATTAAGAGTAACAGACGACATTAAACTTTGCTTCAGAACAAAATCCTGCCGAATCAGCACGACCGCAATGAATCGCAGAAATCCGATAAGAAAATACTTGGATTTTAATTCAAAACGCTATCGAACCTCTCTTTCTGGCACGTGCTAAGGGAGAGGGGGGATCTTAAGAATATCCAGGATTGCGGAAACAGAAAACTATGAGGGATATTTCCTCTGAATGAATGTCCCTGTCGACCCTCTATCCTCCAGTGACAGTTTTGAGGCCTCATTATCCGGGGATCGATCGCCCCCCTTATCTGGGACTGCGCATTCGGGGAGTCATTTATTGTGTGCCATAATTACCCCCCTTTTCCAATTCTTCCGTCTTAAACCATTACATGTGTAATCGCCGATAAAAACCATTAAAATGCTGCGCAACGAATGTCAAGTGTCGAAGTTTGCACCCCCACCCCTTTCCCTGGTGACTTAATGCGAACCCCGACGTCAGAGGAGAACGATAAATCAGGTAGCTTCGGGTCGATTCCGACAGTAGAAATTTTCCGGAAAATGACGGTGGTAGTTTATAGACTTTTAAAGATGATTACCTCTTCAATCCTTCTGTTTACTTGTTATATTGTGAGCCTGAATGTCTATTTTTCCTCACAACACAAATGTCCTCTACCGACAGTCCATACCTCTCAGAATTCCAAACTACGGGCATAGGGCAAGGTCGACAACTCCTTTCTTCATATTTGCGCCGCTACAAATGTGTTTTGTCCTCATACAAGTGGCATAATTTTTGACGAATGAAGGAACTGATTATACGACGGAAAATAGTAATTAATAAATTTATTTGCTTTCACCCTGTTTAAGGAATTTATTTATACATAGGTTATGATGCGACGTTATTTTAACTTATTTAATTTCCATAATTTAACATCGCATCATGGCCAAAAATTAAAATAAACAAGAATCATGTAATAACAAATTACTCTTACACTAAATTAAAGTTCGGTCGTATAGTGGTAAACAATTGTATTTGTTATCAAACATACTGAAAACAATATTAAAAGAACGATAACGAACTTATCTTAGTGAAGGGGCAGTTTGGATGGGGGTTGACCCCGTGCAGGGGGTTCTCTTTCCAGGGTTGGTACTTCTGGAAATATATAAAATAAGGGGGGGAAAGTCACGAGAAATGGCGTGTCAGTGCTTTTAAAGTTGACCGCACCACTTCGAAAAGAATCCGCTACGGATTCATTACCGTCAAATCTACCACCCTGATTGGACTCAACAGTCCGCGTAAGAATACAACCTTGCAGGCCATAAAGTGCGTTGAACCTGGACGCATCCACATTCTTGTCTAATCCCTATTTCCTGTAAACACGGCAATTGTAAAATTAAAATTGTATCTCAGGGACCGGCGGCCTCCCATCAGTTATTTTGCCTTTGGATAATAAAGGGTAAGACAGTAAGGGTTTGGACACTAAAGTAAAGGGGAAAATTTAAGTTAAAAGAACGATGTAACATGAAAGCGTGTGTTAACCCTTAGTTTGCTTAAACTGGATGGTGAATATTTCCGAAGAGAGTGAAATGAAATTTAATTTATCCGAACGTAAGTGCTATTCTTGCATATTTTCCGCACAGTGTTCTAACAGGAACTAAGAGCTTCTCTCCGTCTACGTAATTGTATTACATCAGAATGACATGAAAGATGCGTTTCAATTAATAAGTCTATTCAATCAAGCCTCAAAATGGAGGTCTGTTCCCAGGAGAGCTGCCATAACCCTTTGATGAGCGGAAAACAATACTGATTACATTAAATGTTTATTAGCAATTAATTGCACCTTTGACAGCCCTTTAATGAATTGCGCTCGATCGGTTTTACAACTTTTGCCTCAAAAGAGATGAATTCTGCGCGCATGCTCCTCCTGTGTGGAAAAGGCTCAACCACTCACATTTAATTTTTGTTCGGAATTATCTTCTCAAAGTCCCAATGGGAGTGCGCGCAACTGTCTCAATTGATAAAATACTTCTGCACTTCTTCGTCATCTTGATCCTGCGAGTTATATGCATCCCTTTTCCGTTGAAGAAGAAATGTCACAAACATCTATATATTTTGGTTTTATTTTTTTAATTTCTACTATATATTAGTTTATACTCTCCTTATATATATATATATATATATATATATATATATATATATATATATATATATATATATATATATTCGGTAATAAAATTATTCTTATTCATCCGCTCAAGTTCAAATACATTTTTTTAAACTTGTAGTGGATAACACTTGTTATTCATAATATTACTTACTTAATTAATTAATAGCAACAAAAAAATAATAGTCCAACACAGTGGCGCACATAGGAATTTTTCAAGGGGTGGGGGGTCCGGGGTTGAAAGTTCACTATTCTTGTATCATGCTCCTTTTGATTTTGTCGATTTTCGGGAACAAAACACAGTAAAAAACTAATTATTGAATAAATAATTAGCATTAATTAATAAAATTAAGCATTAATAACAAATACTTAATTAAATTTTACGTACTATGTACTTAGAATTATAATCAATCGGAAAAAAAATCAAGGGCTTTGGAGGAGGGGTTCCGTACCCCCAGGAACTCCCCCCCCTTGTGTGCGCCACTGGTCCGACATCATATACAAAAAGGAAAATCTCTCGTTGTGTCCCTGTAGAGCAATAACTAGCGCATTGGGCTTCTAATCCAAAGGTCCTGGTTTTGAATCCTACTTGAGATGGCCTAACTTCTCTGAATGCGATTTATGGATGAATAAATAGAGACAAACAAAAAAATTAGTAGCCCAACGACATATTTCTAAATTGCTTTGTATTTTGCCACTTGATATTGTGATTATGTCACATGTATAAAAGTATTCATATTAATTGTAATTATATACTTGATAAAAAGTAACAAAAATATAATTTTTCTTTGTTGATCTAAGTAAGAATTGACTTAATTTTTTCCATATTGCCTGTTTTCTTATAAAGGTATAAAAGTAGAAATTATTGAGGTATCCTACTTCTCTACAATCGTGAATTTTTTCAAAACAAGGGTAATTTTTTTTAAGATTCTATTTTATAGACCGTCTTCTTCCTTCCTTCCTTCCTCAGTGGCTGGACAGCCCAAGGTGGGCCTTGGCCTTCTCAAGAATCCATTTCCAGGCCCGCCATTTTCATGCTAGTGTTCTCCAATTCTGAGTTCTCAAAACCAGAAGATCTTTTTCTAGGCCATTAATCCATTTTAAATTTGGCCTGCCTTTTCTCCGTGGGTCAATTGGTTTTTTAGTGGTGCGGTCTTTGTCCATTTTGACAACGGGACCTGCCTATTTAATTCATTAAATTTTGATGAAGTTAACGATGTAAGAATCTTTATGTGAGTGATATAGCTCGAAATTCGATCTTCGTCACGTTCCATTTTCCTGAATTTCTCCAAAAACCAATCTTAAAAGCTTCCTTTCGGAGACACACACTTATCATGCTCTCATCTGCTAGAGTAATGTACCAAGTTTCACATGCATAAGTTAATGCTGATCTTAAAAGGCTTATATAAAAACACCTTTGTGTGTGTGTGTGTTGTGTGTGTGTTTTCTTTTGATTAAATTCGATTTCATGTTTTTCGTATTTCATTAAGACATCTATTAACCATAGTAATTCTCCTTTGGATTTCAGTAGTACAATCATTTCGTTAATTTCCAAACCTAAATAAGTAAAACTCTCAACAGCTCCCAAATTATAGTCTTCAATTTTAAAGTCCGTCTTATTAGTTTTGTAAAAATACCAAGTTTTTTATTTTCCATTCACTGGAACCAAAACTACAAGTGTTTTAGTAAAAGCAGATGTCATAACTTTAAACAAGATATCAAACTTTAAAATGCGTTTTACTCGAATTGTATTTTTTTCGAAAAACTCAAACGGGGATAGTGATTGCTTAAAACGTTTTGAAGATAATTAACTGGAATTTTTTGTGTATGTTCTGTGTAATAGTAGAAGCGTTTTCACCTTTAGATTTATCAATCACTGTTTTATTAAAAATTGTACAGTCCCTTATGTGAATATAATCACTGTTTTCTTAGCAATTTCATATGATAATTAAGATAAAACGATCTAGTTTTTGTAAAATTTTAATATCTCTCATCCTGAAGATCATTTCAAAACTGAATAGTAAAGTAACCCATCAAAACTGAAAAAATTTGAGTATGTTCATAAATTTTTTGTACCCCGTTTATGCAATTTTAGGTAAATTTTTACCCATTTTAGTAATAATAATTTTTTTTCTTTTCATAATTTTAGCATTTTTTTTCTTAGAACGAACTAAATAAATATAAAAACCACAAAAAAATTTCCAGGTCTCCACTTTTTTTAAAAAAAAATTGTTGCAAGTAGTCGGATGCTTTAAGAAATAACGTTTCACAAATAACTGTCCACTTGTTAGCATATATTCCACATTCAACTTATATTCCTTTCTATTTTGCTCTCATAAAAAACCCACTTAATTGCTCAAAGAAATTCTTTTGATAATAAAACTAAGCAGCTTTTAAAAATTATTCAGAAATTTGTTTGAGCTTTCATGTTCTATACAAAAAAGGGTAGCGATTTTCTTAAATTCAAGTTTTATTTTGTTTGATTATAATTTTGGCTTTAATGCACTTTCAAACTTGTCAAGATTTTGATTAACATTTTAATGTACCCAAGTAAAGAAAACTTATTGGAAAAACTGTATGGATAACAGCTTCAAAGAAAAAATTGTGTCGAGTAGTATTTAAAAAAAAATCTGCCTAGAAATAATGTGATTTATAGTATTATTATCTCTGCTTATATCAGTGTTTCTCAAACTGTGGGGCGCGCCCCCTCGGGGCGCGGTAACTCTGCGAAGGGGACGCGAGCATATTGAAAATAAAAGGTTTAAAAAAATAATTTTGGGGAAGGAAGTAAAAATAATGCTTTCTAACATAATAAAAAATACACATTACACTGATAACATTTATTTTTATCATCTGGCGATCATCAAAAATAAAAGATTCCACTTCAAACGCTCATTAGCCATCTTTGATCCTATAACAAAATAAAAAAAGACATTTTGTTAGCTTTACTGTAATCCCACGATGAGAGATTTTTTATTACGTTTCTTTTAACCCCAAAATACTACTTTTGATTACAACATATTTGACCTTCAAACTTACTGGTATGTTTCACTCCGTCTCTTTTTCTTTTAGAAAAGTTGTAAATAATAATTTTCTGTTGCTTTTTTTCCCCATGTGAATGAGTTTTATGATATATGGATAAGCATACCGAGCACTTTGAAGGATTATTTGGCCGAGATGTATTTTTATGAGTATTTTGAAACATATAATGCATAATGAAAAACGTTTTACACAATTATTTGTAGAACCTGCTACACTTTCCCCATGAACAATTCTGTGGTTTTGATTACTGTGTTGTACGACTTATTACGGTTTATAAATTTAAATGAGCAGAATATATATATATATATATATATATATATATATATATATATATATATATATATATATATATATATATATGGGCATCTGTGATCCCTATTGAAGGAAGTTGAAACTGATCAAGCAATTGAAGAACCTGCTGAAATAATGCTAATGCATATTAATCAAGATAGCGAAAGTAAATATGAGAAAAGAGTTAGACATGTGAAACGTTTGAGTTGATTTGAAATTTTCAAATGCTGCCTAAAGATCTCTATGCAGAAAACTATGAAGCCATAATGTAGCACTTTGCCTTGCCAAAAAGATACAAAAAAGAAAAGTTCAAAATGCTATTTGTAGATCATCAGACAGCAAAACTACAAAAACGTGAACAAAATATGGCAATTTTGATGGAAAATAAAGTCCCTGTATTGTCAGCGAAAAGTGTCTGTGATTTATGTCCTTTATGAAGGACACGCACATTTGGAACATTTTCTTTAGTTTTATTGTATTTTTTTTTAAATTGTCAAAGAAAAATTGAAAAGTCCTTGAAAGTAGGTAAGTATTTTTTCACTTAATTAAATTATTCACTGCAATTGTGATTTTTATCGTGTACAGTAAAAATAATTATAAAATAAATTATAGTTTTAAAACAAACTAAAAAACACGCTTTTATAGTGAATCGAACTAAAAAGTAAAAAAAATAAATATATATATTACTTAAAAGTAACACACACATATACAAAATTTAATACTTATCTTGTTAATTTATGCGGTTTATAATTATGATCGTATTGTATCATTAGCGGCAAAAAGTGAATTATTATTGCATTCGGTACATTATTATCTTTCGGGGGGCGCGATAAAAATTATGATTGAAAATTGGGTCACCAGTAGTGAAGGTTTGAGAACCACTGGCTTATATACATCATTATAAATAAAACAGATTTTAAAGAGCAGTATGAATGCATGTCTTCCCCGCCACATTTCCGGGGCTCAAATCCCGGGCTGGGCAAGGTCAAAACTGCCCTTCATTCCTTTAATGGGTCAATAAATAAGTACCAAGTCTGTTTGGGAACTGAACTGAGGTTTCTCCTCAGAACACTTGATCGAAACATCTGCACACGCTCCCCATCGCCTAAAGTCACGTAAGCTGAGATAGGCACCGTAGGCCTCAACCCTCACGGGGTGTTGCGCCACTGAGTTCAGTTTATGAACACATATACCACAAACTGTTGATTATAAATTCGTAGTCTAACTTAGCATAGGATTAATATCGCAGTAGGAAGGTTCATGCCGGAATTTTCTAATTATCCTCAAGAGGGAAAGTTGTGAAAAATGAGCTAAAGATTCTTTTTTTCCGCGAGTTCTGCTAATGCATGAATCCTGTATATATATGACATGTTTTGATGCTAGAATCAGACTTAACTTAAAAAAGGATCTTTATTTGATGAAATCTATACAAGCTCTGACGCTGAGAGGCAGAGAGAAAAAGAACGCCAAAGGGAAATCTAAGTGTTTTACCACTTAATCCAGATGTGAGAAGTACCTCTGATTTTATGAGTGTACTTGAAAGTTAATGCTGACATATAGAGCTATTAAATCTAACAATCTGAAATTAGACATGTTTAATGGCTAGGTCATATGTTCGGAAGAAATAAATGGGTGATTAGTTTGATGCTTGAAGATGAAGTGAAAAAATATGAGTTAAGTGCTAGATAGGGAATTTAATTTTTAATCTAATTTAATTATCCTTACATATACATACACTGCAGGCCAGTAAAATTGCAACACCAGAAAGGAAGGATCTGGAGATCATTAAAATTACATGAAAGGAAGAAGAGGCTGGGATATTCAAATTATTAAAGTTTCAACGCATTTAGACGACGCAGCACGGAGAAACGGCATATGAAGCAATACATAAAGGAAACGCTGTGTAGTGGATTTTTCAGTCGGGAAGCGCTTTATAATAACGGAGTTTGCTCAGAATATAATCTTATGCCTCGAATAAGAAGAAATGCTTACTAACAGATGTCGAAATCCGATGCAGGCAGGATTGTTGTCTATCGAAAGTGTGGTTAATCAAATTCAAAGTTTCGTGATATTGCCCGTCGCACTGGTCGAAATTCAACCACTGTCGTGCGAATATAGAATCAATAGGCTATTAAGAGTCCAACTGAACGAAATGCATGATCTTCCCGCCCTCTCATGGCTAACGTCCGAGAGGATTGTCATATTGCGATATCGACCCTGCAAATCCGTACAATGAGTCACGAGCCATTAGTTAAGAAATGGGCGTGTTTACATCGCGTTCAGTATCCGCTCGTACGGTGCGACGACGTTTGCAGCCAAGCCTTTATGTCAAGCTATTTACGTGTAATAAATATTATTTTTGTATTTGCTTTCCCTCCTGGAGTTGCAATTTTAATGGCCAGCAGTGTAGATCAGGGCTGTCCAACCCGCGGCCAGCCTTGAATAATTTTGCAACCTATGAGATTCTTTACAACTTTACAAAATTCGACTATTCGATGCATTATTTTTTTGTTTAAAGAGGGGGGGATGTAAAAAAATAAATCCCAAAACTCTTATTATTTAACACGTTGCTTCTGTTACTGCGAATCCCTTTTTTTCCTAAATTGAAATTTATCAAACATAAATCATGTTCAAACTTAACGCACGAAAATCTGCAACATGAATTACGGTACGCAAATACACGTGCATGGAGTTCGACTTGCAAAAAACTAAGTTAAAGAGTCAAGAAACAGATATCTCACTAAAATTAAATAAGTTAAACATTATTTGATCATTGCAATATTATTATTATATTATCTATGTTTTTATACATGAAAACAAAGAAAACAGTAATACTATATATCAGTCTGTTTTAAATTTCCACTACAACAAATGTTTGTAGTGAATCCAAATTTAATATAGAGAATTTTTTTATTTGCGGCCCGCGGAATTGTAAAGTTTTTCCAAAGTGGCCCACGAGGTCATTTGGGTTGACCACCACTGGTGTAGATCAAATCGAATAAAAAAATGGAACACATGATTTTTCAGTGGCATACATAGAGATTTCACCACTTAGGGTGGCCTCCCCATTTGCTGCTTTTTCTAAGTCAATCAAAGTCGAAATGGTTAAAAACTTAATGAATAAATTTGTACTTGTTTAAACAAAATATACAAATATTGAGATAAAATAAGTATAATTATATATTTCATTCTCTTTTTTCTGTACTATAAAAGACTTGAATGGTATCGTAAAAATTTATATCTAACAGTGATTTATCTGTGGACATTTTCGATAGATTTCGCAAATTTAAACCGCTGACTGTGACACGAAGATCATTTTAATTCATTTTAATTCCGAAAAGCTCTGTTCACAACTACCAATACTGATAGATACCATCAAAAGTTTTTAAACAGTATTGCTATATGGGGAACAAAGTTTTCCAGACTATACTTTTGAATAATCGTAACAAGTTTAAGGGGGATGCCCTTGCCCCCTCCTTTTTTTAATTCTTCCTTGTTTTTGTAGAGTAGATACAGCTATAAAATTTAGTATCAATTTTCTATTTTTGCATTATACTGACACGAAGGCACAAACATACAAAACAAAATATTAATAAAAAAGCAATATCTCTAGCATCTTAAAGAAATTGCATTGTCGAGTGATTGAATATTAACGCCACACTATTCAGCTACTCGAGAGCTTTTGGCAACGGACCACGTAATTTTGAAACATAGTCAAGTGACGAGCTGGCACCCTCTCTTCTAACTTCCACACCAACGGGAGCACATTTGCGCCTCGACAGATTTAAGTGCATTGTCGAACTCTGAATGCTGTCAATTACTCAAATAGGTTCAATGCAGGCAGTACAAATAATGTAAAATAAAAGTAGAAGTGCTTACCTTTTTTCGAGCATGCTTAATAATGAAGATGAATCTGAGTGAAAAGTTAAAAGATTGCAGGTGCCAAACAAAATCTTTATCTTGGATGCAGTTAGATCTTGACTCTCGAAATTTCCGAAGAAGAACTGTTAAAAAAATTCTCATTATTAAAAGATCTAAGACAAGAACTTCAATTTCCTGCGTGTATTCCTTTTATACTTCTTTTTACATATCAGAAACATAGCTGGAAACACTTGAATTTTCAACAAGGCTCGAGGTTTTCAAGTTCACTGTCCTACTGCATAACTTGTTTTTTTTTCGAAAGAATTCACTCGAGAAATAGCCCATAGCCTGATCTCCCAGATATTCCATACCTCCAGATTAATTGCTTCCATTCCTCTTTGATCCAGATGATTCTATTCTTATTTGAACCGGCTCAATGATTCTAAATTTAACAATGAAGTAAAATTGAACAATTCAGAAAACTTTTGAAACAATGGAATATAATCTAAAGAGACTTATCAAAAGATTTTTTTGATTTTCCCGAAAAATTCTTAATATTTATTTTTCCAAACTTTCTTGTTTTAAGTATAAAATCACTTTTGAGTATAAGTATCACTTTGTTCACAAGTGTACTGTTGAAGAAAGTTTAAACTTTGTTTCTTTCTCTGTGGAAGGGGTGTTAGAGCTGTAGGAGTCGCTTAAAGCCCAAAACAGAATATTTTTCAAAAACATCAAGCGAGTAGAAGTAACCTTAAAGACCAAATATTATCAAACTGTGAGCGACAAAAATAGTAGATTTCCATACAAAATTCCAGGTAATTCTAGAAGAATTATTTGAAGAAATGTTCCTAGAAAGCTCATCCCAGCGTGTATAAGAACAATGGAGGGATGCAACATCAGATTCAAACATTTGACAGTAACTGCACATTTTATTTGTCTTATACGAATTTAGGATTACGAATTTAAGTAGCTGTGTTCAATATTTTCAATTTCTGAATCTGTGTTACATATTCAAATGTTTGTTAGTTTTTTCATGTTAGAAGAAAACCTGCTGTAATTACTATAGATTTGCAGAAAAATTTAGGATCTATACACTAAAAGAACCTGCCTGTTAATTACGAAACTTTTCTGCATGTGGAAAATGATTATCCCCGTTGCAATCTAAATCTTAAGAGGTCACAGGACCCTTAACAGATATCCGTGCACTCGAAGAAAACACCCTTCTTCAAACCAATGTATCTTTGCAATAAAACAAAACAACAGTTTGAAATTTTTACCACATGATACTCATATATATTTACATTATTTCTCAAATTTTCGGAAACTTTTAGAAAAATTTAAAAAAGTTATTAAGAAATAAGATTTGGACAAATTTTCAAAAATATGAAAATTAGCATTTTACACCACGCAGAATTCTGAAGTACAAAATTAATAAAAATTTACAAAATTAATTTTATTTGATATAAAAAAGCTCCTTTTTGAACTTATACACACTTTTAAAGCATTTAGAGAAAAAAATATTTTTAAAATACAATTATGAAGAAAATTTTAAAATGTTATGAAAAAATTCAATTAAAACACAAATAAAAAAATTATATAAAAATTTGTTTAAAAATTTCTGTATAAGTTATAAAAAGCCTTATTTTCAACATGTGTATGAAATTTCATATTTATATGATAAATAGTTTTTGAAAAATTCTGCGCGGAAGGCAAAATTTTTCATTTTGGGAAAAATGAAGTTAAAGATAAATAATAACAAAAAAAAGAAAATTAAACATACCAGTATGCTTTAAAAAAGTCCCACACAGCATAAATATTGCCCTCTGCAAGCTTGTATTGCTCAATTTGTTTGAGTATTTTAAGTTTTTTAGCTTTACGAGCTTCATAGGAGGTTTTAGAAACTTGTCTCTTAGCCGTTGACTTGCGCACTTTGTCAATATTTACACAATTCAAAACATTTGTTTTATTTATTTTTAAATTCAAAGCACGCATCAGATCAATTCTGTTCTTACTTCAATCATTGTATTCACATGCAGCTATAAATGCAGCTATTTTTGTGACATTAATTCCTGATCCAATCAATTTCGGGCTATACTTCCAAATCAGTGAATTCAATGACTCATTAGCATTTTGAGTTTTTCCCCCTAAACACCTTCTTAACAATTTCAAGTGTGATAAATCTTTAAAAACAGGTTTAATCACTTCAGAAACTGCTTTTGGTAAGGTGTTCTTGTGAGAAAATTCATTCACTGTATTGTTGTGAACCGAAACATTGTACTTATACACCAGCTATTTTTGCCTTTTGGGCAAAACCAATGTTTCGGCTCATCATCTGTGCTGGATGTATGAGCCCACACAGCCCAGACAGATTGCCTCATCTCATTCACATTATGGGAGTTGGAACGAATAACATTGTCATAAAAAGTCGTCAACTTGCTTATAATAGCATCGGGTATAGGCGACCTTTTCCACCAATTGTTTTCCCATCGGAAAGCTTCTTTTTTCCCCATAAAACTTCAACTTCCGCAAGCGGCTACCAATTCGCTTTTGGACATGACCCACACACTCTATTTTTCCAATGGGAACACTATCCCCATATGGTTTTTTTTCAGCAATAGACGAAACTGTCTTTGAGTCATCATCACCTATGTATCGCTGATATTTCAATCCATGTTTTTGTTCTGATCGAAAAAAAAATTTCTGCATTCCGCAAACTTCCATTCCTCCAGTGGATCCGCTATAGTTTTTTCTGCGGAAAGTTAGGTGTTAGGTGAAGAAAGTTAGGAAAAGCACTATATTTTGGTCCAAACTTTGGCTCTTTATAGGAGTCACCATGTCGAGAACTTTCCCGCAGTCAGCTCCAATCAATGTATACACTCCAATGAGAGATGTATGCCCCCAGGTCTTCCAGGTCCCATCACCGCTAACTACAACAGAATTTACGGTGCCATCAATAATTATTTCCTCACCAGCAGCTTTCTTCATCGATGCATTTGCAAGCGCTTCACTTACATCAGCTATCTTCGCATTTATTCTGTCGTAAGCATTCTGTGACACTGGATTTGGCAAACACATAAGAGAACAAAACATCTCGAGCGAAGACAATCATTGGGCTATATATCGCATGCCAAAACAGTCCGTCTGTTGATTTCAGTTATATTTTTTATACCAATCAATTAACTGGAATTAAGTTGTTTTTTCAATGCTACATTTTCTGCATGTGAACTGAAATGTGGAAAACAATCCTACAGAGTATTTCTCACTCCTTTTTATTTTACCATAACACACAGAGCAACAAAGTAATTTTTCAATTTGGGAAAACAATAAACTAAAGTCGATTAGTCTATAACCTTGAAACTCAAGGCAAACATCATTTTCGTAAGTTTCTGAAATCTTGTGTACATTTGGTAATTTTTTCGCAGATGAACTTATGTTTGGCTAAACATTTTCGAAAGAAATATTACCTTTTTCTGACACAGATTTCTTCCGATACATGTTTCCTTGAAATCTTTTCTTCTTTGGTCTCTTTCCAGATGAAGTTTTTTTCAATGGAGCATCCATATTCAAAAGCTTTCAATAACAAATGAAAAAGAATGTTAATCCAAAATTGAATTGTAAATAAACATTCCCGCTTAGATAAAACTAAGTTAAAAGTTGAGTTGCAGTTATGCTACTCCCGAAATCAATTTGATATTTGGTGTGGCTCTTTTAATGAAACTAATCGGCGAAACATTAAAATGTTTGGAATGTGTTCTGACAGCTATCACAAGTAGGCGTGGCAGATGCAAGTTTTTGTTGACGTGTTACTAGATATTTCTCAATAACTTCGGAAGTTTTCACAGTATCAACAAAATTTTGGTAGCAAAATGCTCAGAAACATTGAGGCTTTAACATATATTTTTTCAAAACATCGAAAAAATGAAATTTAAGGGTCCTGTGAGGCCTTAAATCATCATAATAAACAAAGAAATGAGTTAATATAAGTAAGACTTAATTTGGAAGAAACAAAGCTTTATTTGTCATTGTAATACATGATAAAAATTTCATACTTTCTGCGATTTTTCAAATGGAAACGATTTTGATACCTTTATTGTCATAGGTTATGTTATATTTCCCTATTATTCATCAATAGGTAAAATTAAAAATTATTTTCCTATACACAGCTTATACGTCATTTTATATTTCATCACAGCTTGGGAAAAGTAGCAATTAGATAATATAATTATAACTAGCTGGTATACCCGTTCTTCACACGGGTGAATTGAAAAATTAAACAATACAGATTGAAGGATAAAGAAGTTTTTAATGAGTTAATTTTACGTGAAATGCATAGTAAACAAAAAAAACACATGTTTGTTAAATTTTAAGTCTGTAGATCTAATAGCTGATAAAAATGATTTCTTAATTTTATAACGCCCCTTAACTCTCTTGTGGGTCGATTTTTGAAAACACCTTCTTAAGCTGATCTCTCTTCGACAAAAGTAAAACATTGTTACAAATTTTGAGTAATGAACGCTTAAAGTAGTGTAAATAATTTATATCTAGAAGTGTAATATGTTAATATTACTTTATGTTGTTATTCTGTTAAAATTGTAATACTCGCAAACAACGCCGTTCCTTAAATTATAACGGCGATTCAATGGAAACATAGCAAAATGTTGACAATAGAGTCAAGTTGGCAACTTGGCAATTGATTGAACTGTGCAGAAGTCGATATGCTGTAGCACTACCTGGTGGGGAGCTGCAACGAAGAAGATAGCACAAACCTCTTCTCCATAAAAAAGGACATATACAAGCCAATTTTCATAGTGATCGGTTGAACAGTGTTGGAGTGAAGCGAGGTCACACATACATACAAACATCCATTTTTGTTTCAGATAAACAAATAGCATTAAGGAATCTTAAAGTTCGGTTCATTAAAATAGTTTATAGAAACATGCAGTGAAAATCGTTTAACCCAAAACTGGGAAGGTATGCATTTTGTTTTTCGTGCTAAAAGAATTTCATGTTAAAGAATACTAAAAAAACCCATATATTTAACAAAATTAAGTTTATTAGAGTACAATTTATTTACATAGATATGTGTATATAAAGGGTGTTTTTTTAGAGGTATAGAACTTTAAATTGCAATAAAACAACGATGTATTATTCGATTGACGTGAATTTTTTTTTATTCGAAAGATAATCTTGTGGCATTACATTTTAAATATGATTTCTGGCATATGACTGCCACGGATGTAGTCCAATCTGGACGTCCAATTTTCGATCACTTCATATGCGAATTTTGTTTAGCGATGAAGCGCACTTCTGGTTGAATGGCTACGTCAACAAACAAAACTGCCGCATTTGGATTGAAGCTAATCCACAAGTGTATATCAAAACACCGTTACATCCAGAAAAACTGACTGTTTGGTGCGCTTTATGGGCTGGTGGAATCATTGGTCCGTACTTCTTCAAAAACGATGAAGGCCACAACGTTACAGTCAATGGTGATCGGTATAGAGCCATGATTACTAACTTTTTCATTCCTGAATTGAACAATCATGATGTCCAGGAGCTGTGGTTCCAACAAGACGGCGCAACATGTCACACAGCTCGTGCCACAATCATTTTATTGAAAGACACGTTGGGTGACCACCTAATTTCCCTTTTTGGACCTGGGAATTGGCCTCCAAGATCTTGTGATTTAACACCGATAGACTATTTTCTGTGGGGCTATGTAAAGTCATTGGTCTATGCGGATAAGCCATAAACGCTTGACCATTTGGAAAACAACATTCGCCGTGTTATTGCCGATATACGGCCACAAATGTTGGAAAAAGTCATCCAAAATTGGACGTCCAGATTGGACTACATCCGAGCCAGCCGTGGCAGTCCTATGCCAGAAATCATATTTAAAATGTAAAGCCACGAGATTATCTTTCGAATAAAAAAAAATTCATGTCAATCGAATAATACATCGTTGTTTTATTCCAATTTAAAATTTTCTATATCTCTAAAAAAACACCCTTTATATATATATATATATATATATATACAGAGAGAGAGAGAGAGATAACTGGTGCCCGCGACTTCGTCTGCGCAGTATTAATCTTTCGAGTAGCTTTTATTTTCTTCTCTAAGGTTCTCTCTATCTTCTTACCGAAATTCATCAAAATTGGTTCTACGGTTTAGTCGTGAAGGCGTAACAGACAGACAGAGTTACTTTGACCCTTGTTCTATATTGTGTAATGAATGTAAACTAAAACTAAGTATTTTTGATGATTATCTCACTGATAGGTATTAAAAGTCCTATATTTTGTGTCGATAGATGTACGGATATATATGATGATTGATGGTAATGCATAACTTATAGGTAGCTATTGCAATATACTCCTATAAACACTATGTTAAACGATATTTTTGTTCCCCATAAACATGCAGATTTTGCGATTTAGAAACGCGTGAGCAAGCCACGTACATCTGGCCGTGGTAAAAACATGGTATACCCAAATGTATATCGACGCCGAGCTTGGGGCTGTTCTGGTGTCTCAGCAGCTCTGTGAGCTGCCTCACGCTCCACCTGTTCAAGCCTTCACAGTTCGGCTTGTGGAAATATTTCGTTAAATCTAGCTACTTTCTTAGCTCAAGCTATATTAAAGCTTTGGGAAAGATTAGACTTACGCTTTCACGGCATAACTCTTAGTAGGTGCTTTGGTTAAAGTGTAGTAGGGGTGCGCAGTCCTTTTTTTGTGTGTGAGTTAAACCGGTCCTCAAGGTACTTTTTTCAGAATTATTTATTATTTATTTTAGAAAGAATTCGATATCTCACCATAACATTTAGGATATAATCACCAAATCCGAAAAAAATCGCTAAATTCAAAGTGGCCCCTCTATAACACACTTGAACCGTTGCTTTTTCTACACTTCCAAAAAATACAGCACGGCAGTTATTATTTTTATACTTATAAAATGCTATACCTGCTTATTCAATTAAAACTATTGTGTTATAATTAACTACTAACCACAAACAAAGTTTCAAATGTGTCCAAATGATGTAGTGTGAAAGACAAAGTTTATCTACTTTAAATACCAGAAGCGATAAAATTATTTATTTTGATATAAGGATCCATTTTTTTAATTCCAAACGTGCATTAAAGCGTGCAATTATTAATTTTTATTGTAATCGTATTTATGGAATGGCCAATAGCGATAAAAGTATTTATCTTGATATAAAGATGAATTTGTTACTACCAAACGTGCATTACATCGTACAATTATCAATTTTTATTATATTTATGGTTCGTTATTTTGGCACTAATGGCTTATACGTAAAAGATAGATGATATATGCTGCCGCGGGCATTTTTGCAGATGGCAAAATTATTTCTTACTTATTTGACAATTATCGTTATATTTTGGACACTTCACGCAATATCTTTATAAATTATGGCATATGTGTTACACTCTGAGTTATAAGCCATATTATTGTAAAGTCTCAATAAAATCCATTCAATTGTTTTTGCATGAAAGATGACCAAACATCCCCACAAACTTTCTTGTTTATAATATATATTAGGATAAAGATAAAAATAATTTAAATAAAGGTTCCTATTGCTGTAAAAATGTCCTAATAATTCTGAATTTTGGGAGTGTACCACTAACGGTCGTATTCTCAATAGCGGGTTATCCTCGAGTTATCCCCGAAACGGAGGTAACTCGCAGATTGGCGAAACATCGTTATTCTCAACTGTGGATTGCGCCAAATCCACGGATTATTCATCCAAAGATAACCCTCGGATTCTACTCGCCGATTTAGGAGGGTAACTCGCGGATTTGTAAACAAATATGGAGGGCCGCTTCGATTTTTTTCTGTTTGAGGATTTAGAAACATTGGAAAGTATTGAAAGAAGGCCAGTTTTCCTTCCTTAACATAGGAACAACGTTAGCAATTCTCAATACACTTCTTTTTTTCATGATTCAGCTAAAAATTACGTTTGATGTTATGATTTTATGTTATATAAAGAGAATTCAAAACTCGTATTATTTTAAAATTTCGATTTATATTTTGATTGTATACGAGTATATATATCCTTATATATATTTTTTTTATTTAAAATTTTCCAGCCACCCTTTGGTAGGTTAAAATAGAATGTTTATTATGTATATAATCATTAATTTAAATTACTTCTAATGTCTAATAATGATTCTTAATTCATGATTTCTATAAAATCTTAGAATGAAAAATCCAGTTTTTTTGTGAAGAATAAATTTTTTAATTGAATCTAAAGTTACATTTATCTAAAACAGAACATGTGTTACTGAATCTTTTCCAATTCCATCTAACAAAAGTAATTATACTATTGGTATTAATCTGATTTTATTTGTCACAAAACATTATATATACACACACATTTATCAATGTTTTACAATATGGAACAGAAAACAAATTTTACATATACAAAATATTTACAATTTTTCAGAAAAGAATATTTTGGTAGCAGAAAAAAAATTCAAAACTAACTATTCCTAATGACATTTTTTAACTTTTCACTTTACAAAAAAAAACCTTATTTAATTAGTTATTATAGTAACTAATAGTAAGTAAATTAAAATAAAAATACTAAATATATTTTTTTTTAAAAAATGAAATTATTCTGAAAACTTGTGAACATATTTTGTACATTTTGAAAATAGGTATAATAAATTTTATTGAAGTTAAAATTCATTATAAAAAAAATATGACATCTTCATACTTTTAAAAATCAAGCAAACAATAGAATAAATTCCAGCCATAATAATAAATAGTAATAAAATGAAATCTGACTATTTAAATGACAATAAAGTACATTTTCTTCAAAAACTAGTGACTTTTCCACAAGAAAGCATGAGAAATAGAGAAGTCGGATGTTTCTTCAATTAGTTTCTGCTGCAATAAATGATAGAATTTAGAAAAATTACATAAATTATATTATTTAGTATAATTTAAAATGCATACATTAGTATTGTTAATTTAATATTAAATATGCCACTACCGCTTTTGATACATTAATTTTTTACCACACTACAAATTATTCCACTAAAATAAATCTTATTCAACGAAAAGAAATTTTGTAAGCTATTGCCTACTTTTTTTTAAATAATTTTACTTTTCTGTAAGTCCTTCATTATACATAGGTTTTCATACAGTAAAAGGGATTATGCACAGTTTATAATTTAATGTGAAATCACATTATACATTTTCAAGTTTGATTCATTGTACACATTAAACAATGATAATTACTTTAACACATAAATCCATGATTTTGCAAGTTAATTCTTTTTAATCATTTTTAATTAGGTGTAGTAATTTACATCTTCTCTTATATATGTGCAAAAGATGTCATCTTTTATTCTTTTATGAAAAATACACATACATTTTACACAACCTGAGTTATTTCTTTACATATTTCTAATCAAATATTTGTGAGCACAATAGACAAGAGGCCGTGGTCACAAATTCATAGCCATCGAGTTTGGTGCCTCTAAAAACCTGAAATCTGTCATCGTTAAAAGCCCACAGGTTGATGTACTGTGGCAATTTAGAATGAGTTACTAATTCAGGTGTGTTGTCCTTGATATTTGACAGATGTTCAAATGATGAAGTTCATTGCAAATAGACCTCACATTGCTTTAAGATGCAACATTAATTATAAATTGTATTTGGAAAATAAATTTTGTTCAATTATTGATTCTTTTACTCAACATTTCATAATGGGATTCATATTAGAGTTCATTTATGTAATAAAACACAAATCACTATCAAAAAAATCTATTCAGAATAATACGGAAAATTTAAATTAAAAGCTAAATAAAGACAAAAAAATCCATGTACACTTACCCTGAGTTCCTGATAAAACAGCAGTATCATAATCGTCGTTTCAATCGTATCTATACGGCAATGGTTCGATGAGGGCACCCATAGCGGCCAGCAATTCATCTAACGATGTGGTCAGTAACTTTTGGTTCCTCCACCAGTTTTGTTTACAAGTTTAAACATTTTAAAGCTTCGTTTTTGCGATTTTTTATTTTGTAGCTCTTATCGACTTCGTTTGGAAAGGCTGCCTGGATTGAAATCAGTAGTCAAGCAATCCCGTGCTTTTTCTTTTTTCTTATTGTAAACTACGCTGGTTATTTTGCAATGAATAACATCTTGTATTTTTCAATAAGATTCCACTAGAGAAAATTTACTTTTATTTGACGTACTAGCCATGAGAATAAAAAAATAGCTGTGAATCGAATGTCTTGCGCCGAGATACATGTAAACAATATACCACGTGATGATCAGTGTCCAATCACAACGAGTTTAACATCTCGCGAACGCATAACTCTCGGATCCGGTAATCGTCAGTTCGAGAATAAGAAAAGGGAATTACTCGGGAGTTATCGTCAAGAGGGGGTTACCCAATCCGCGAATTTTCTTTTCAATAACTCGCGATTGAGAATACCACCGTTAAAGGATATGGTGCACTTCTCCAGGACATTTTATTTTGTTTTAAAATTATCTATATATTTTTAAATGATTTCCTTCCAACAGATGGCAGCACGTACTTGCTTTAATAATTTCTTTGAATGTTTTTGTCCGCAGATTAGTTGATTTATTTAGTAAAATCATTACTAGATCTCAAATAAAGCATCATTACTAGACCTCAAATAAAGCATTCAACTGAATTTCCAAGTGAGGCACATTGCCTCCAAAAGAAAACTTTTTTTTGTGAAAAACATGTATTTAAATTATGCTATGTGTCATGAACAATAATATTAAAGAATCAATGCTTTAGTGGGGCTATCCGAAGCGGATTTCAATTTTAGCGCCCTCTTTATAAGGAAATCGTTATAGTTTTAGTAACTGTTTTGATATATTGATACACTATTCTGCTGTGGAGGGATTTGGAAATCATGCCGAATTTATTTTTTGCGGTCAGTCTAATGTTGTCGCTGGGGCGCGTTCAGTAAAACCTGTTTTTGTGCGGTAGATAAAGACCACATAAAAAGAAACCGCACTAAAAAATATGCAAAAATTTTTTCATCCTTACATGTAACCAACAACTTTGTCGATATAAGACGGAAGATTTTTTTTATGCGCCAAAGAGGGACCGCTACAAAAAAATTCCACATGGAACCATTTTGAAAACATTTAATTTTCCATTGTATACGGGAACAAATTTTCAAAAATACATTCATAATTCACTACTGTTTATCTTAATCCAAAGGCACGCATCTTCCTTTGATGAAACAGTTCAAACTCGCTTTCGTCACTTGAAGATATAATTTCAATTGATTTATTTTTTGCACCACAAATAAGTGATGAGTTTTTGTGGCGACAGACGGTTGATCAGTTGCTTGTGAATGTCATGATAACCAGATATGCGGGATCGAAGCTCTTTTTGGAATTTCAAACTCCTTTCGGAATTCGCATTTATTTTAAGAAACTGCTTTTCCGATTTGTTGGAAATCTGGATCCCGACATATACACTGCTGGCCACCGTAAATGCAACACCAAGAAAGACAAGAGATCGCACAACAAAATTTATTCTGCAGATAACACGTTGACCAAGTATCAAAATGATTAAATTTATAGACTTCTGTGAAGTGTGGTTCCTGTCAGAATCAGTAGCCAGAGTAGCCGCCATTGTTGGAGATCACCGCTGCGAGACGCTTGGCATTGATTCAAAGAGACTTTGGATTTATTCTTGGGGTACAGCAGATCAAGCAGCTTCCACATGTTGCCAAAGTTGATCTGGTGTGGCAGCTGGGGCTGTAATCTGAGTCAATCGTTGAGCAAACATGGACCACATGTTTTCTATCGGCCAAAGATCTGGAGAGCGAGCTGGCCAGGGAAGCAATTCAATCTGGTGATTGATGAAGAACCTTTGGACAATGCGTGCCACGTGTTTTCGCGCATTATTCTGTTGAAATATGGCTGTGACCAAGCCCTGAAGAATAGGAAGGACAACTGGCTCCAATACCTCGGAGATGTAGCGTTGGCTGTTTAAAGTACCGACAATGCGTATTAGAGGAGTGCGAGAGTGATATAAAATACCGCCCCATACCATAATACCCGGTGCAGGACAAGTGTGGTGGTGCATAACGCAGCTGTTCAGCATCCACTCTCCACGGTGTCTCCTGACTCGAATCCGACCATCGTGATGTTGCAGACAGATGCGTGACTCGTCTTTAAACACAACTTCATTCCATTATGCCACCCACATCCTCCTTTCATAGCACCATTGGTGGCGGAGACGTCAGTGGTTCTGCGTCAAGGGTGGATTGGACAATGGACGTCTTGCGGACAGACCACTCAGCTATAAACGGCGTCGAATGGTACGCGCAGACACTGAATGATGTGTTACAGACTCAATGTGCTGTGATATGGTTCGTGATGTGACTGAGCGATCCGTCACTGCCATGCGCACAGTTTGCCTGTCCTCACATGAAGTGGTGTACTAAGATGGATGTCATCGACCACGTAGATTCGACGTACCCTCCTGCATTCAACGGTCACATATCCGTAGTTTGTGACAGTAGTTTGGTTTCGTGCAACACGACTACTGATTTACCTGAAAGATAATCCAGAATCTCAGAAGGCCACTATCCTTCCTCTGTTGAACTCGGACACTTGATCAAAAGTTGGTCGCCGTTTTCTACGAGACATAACTGATCGTTTTTTGAAAAAAACCACAAGAAAAACACAATTGCAGAATTTGAAGTCGTCGAAATCTCCAAGCCTTAAATAGCGCTTTGTGGTGGCGCCACAGGCGCGTAATGTGTGTCGGCGCTGAAATTCTAATCATTTGCATATCTCACCTCCGCTAATGCATGTTGTAAATTTCATGTTATCGACTTGCTTGCTTCCGGGGGTTCCATTTAAGGGGGCCAGCAGTCTATTTTATGCGCCCTCTAAGAATCCGGTTCTTCTTGTCCATTTTCATAATCTATGAAATTATTGAAACTGTCCCTATCATTGAAAGTTTCCTGTTCAATCAAGTGCGTGATGCTAGTGCGTTGAGAGAAAGCAATGGAATGTGCATTGTCGACGTACTGTTTATAACCAATGAGCAGAGCGTCTTGAAATGTATATATCGCAGGAAAATAATGAAATTAGGGCTTTCATCAAATCCCTTAAGGGGATGCACGCCATTGTGAGCAATTCACGCAAGATGTTAAAATAACGTCTCTTTGATGTCATTTCCATGGTAAGGGATTTGATGAAATTCCCGAATTGTTTTAGAGAAATGATGAAATGAACAAGTCAGCATTTGTAGAGCTCTGTTTTCGCTGGTTACCACTCCTCCATATTTATTGTTCAGAACTTCCTTGTTTTAAATATAAAATCACTTTCGGATAAAAATACTATTTCATTTACAGTAGTACTATTAAGGAAAATTTAAACTTTGTTTTCTTCTCTGTGGAAGGGGTGTTAGAGCTGTAAGGGCCGTTTTAAGCCCAGTACAATGTTTTTCAAGAATGTCAAGTGAATAGGATAACTTTGATGTCCAAATATCCCCAAACTGTGAGAAACATAAATAGTATTAATGTCCATACAAAATTCCAGATGATTCTAAAAAGGATTATTTGATGAAAAGTTCATAGAAAGCTCTTCCCTATATATAAGGTCAATGGAAAGAAGCAAATCAGATTCACACATTTGATAGTAACTAGCATTGTATTTGTCTTATATACCAATTTAGGATTATGGATTTATGTATAAACAGTTGTGTTTAATATTTGCAATTTCTGAATTTGTGTTGCATATTCAAACGCATGTAAGTTGTTTCATGTTAAAAAAGAATCTGCTGTAATTACTGTAGATTTGCAGAAAAAATTAGGATATATACACTAAAAGTACCTGCCTGTTAATTGCATGGAACTCTTCTGCACGTGGCAATCTAAATCTTAATTCATCATAATAAACAAAGAAATGAGTTAATATAAATAAGACTTAATTTGGAAGAAATAAAAATTTATTTGTGATTGTAATACAAGATAAACGTTTCCTACTTTCTACAATTTTTGAAATAGAAATGATTCCTATATATTTATTGTCATAAGTTATCTTATATTTATGCATTATTCATCAATAAGGTAAAATTAGAGATTATTTTCCTGTACACAGCTCTCAGCGAAAAAAGTTTTGTACGTCATATTGTATTTCGTCACAGCTTGGGAAAAGTAACAAGGCAATATTAGATTAAAAATAATTATGATAAAGTTCCTTATTGTGAAAATATCCTAATTCATCTGAAATTTAGGAATGTACCACTTAAAGGATATGTTGCACTTCACCAGAACGTTTTATTTTGTTTTAAAAATTATCTATATGTTTTAAAATGATTTCCTTTCAAAAGATGGCAGCACGTACTTGCTTAAGTAATTTCTTTAAATGTTTTAGCCCGCAGATTTAGTTGATTTATTTAGTAAAATCATTACTAGACCTCTCTGATAAAGCAGCCAAGTGAATTTCCAAATTAGGCACATTGCTTCCAAAAGCAAACTTTTCTTTATGAAGAAAATGTATTTAAATTATGCTGTGCGTTGAACAATAATATTAAAGGATCAGTGCTATAGTGTGTCTGGTCCAAGGCGAACTTCAATTTCAGCGCACTTTTAAAAAAGAAATTGTTATAGTTTTAGGAACTGTTTTGATATATCGGTACACTACTCCGCTGTAAAGGGATCTGGAAATCACGCCAAATATATCGTTTGCGGTCAGTCTAATGTTGTCGCGGAGGCGCGTTCAGTAAAACCTGTTATAGTGCGGTAGATAGGGACCACATAAAAAAGAAACCGCACTAAAAAAAGACGAACATTTCATAAATACTTGTATGTAACTAACAACTTTGTCGACATAAGATGGAAAATTGTTTTTATGCGGCGGAGAGGGACCGTTAAAAAAGATCGCACTTGAAAAATATGTCAATTGTTTACAAAATTTATGAAAGCGTACTTCCAAACAAAATAAATAATTAAATTCCACAGGGAACATTTTGAAAACATTTAATTTCCCATTGTATACGTGGACAAATGTTTAAAATGCGCAGTCATAATTCACTAATATTCATACTAATCCAAAGCACGCATCTTCCTGTGATGAAATATTTCAAAATCGCTTTCGTCACTTGAAGATATAATTTCAATTGATTTATTTTTTGCACCTTCAGATAAGTGATACGTTTTTGTGACGGCTGTTGGTTGATCAGTTGTTTATTAACGATAGTCAGTCAGGCATGATCGAAACTCTCTTTGGAATTTTAAACTCTTTTCGGAATTGGTATCTATTTTAAAAAACTACTTTTCCGATTTGTTGAAAATCTGGATCCCGAGATATATTTTATGCACTCTCAAAGAATGCGGTTCTTCTTGTCCGTCTTCGTAATCTATCAAATTATTGTTAATGTCACTGTCATTAAAAGTTTCGTCTTCAATCAAATGCGTGTTGCTGGTGCGTTGAGAGAAAGCAGATCTATTTCTAACCTATGAACAGAGCGTCTTGAAGTGCATATATGTACACTGGTGTCCAAAAGTTAAGCATAAATCGTAAAATGCGAAAAACATGGAGTAAATATTCGTAAAATTATTCCAAATTTCTTACGGATATTAATTGGGTGAAGAAGAAACATTGGGTTTATGCAAAACTTTTCAGTCGACTACGTCCTGCGCGAAACACCGGCGCATGTCGGAACGCGGAGAAACCGATTCACGCAGCATAGGCAGTTCAGACAAGTTTCGTGCTACTGCTGTGCGAAGGAACATTGTTAACCATCAGACAATGTGAATGATGGCACAAAGACGTCGATTGGACATGTTTACGAAAGGAAGAATTGTTGGAATGCTGGAATCATCACGATCACACACCGAAGTGTCTCGAATTCTGAATGTGGACCAGTCTGTGATCTCAAGACTGTGGCAGAGGTTTCAAAGAACGGGAGATGTAACCCGACAACCAGTATCAGGTCGACCAAAAGTCACAACCCCTCGCCAAGACCGATATCTAGTAATAAGTACGTGACGTCAGAGGGGCAGTACTGCCTGAGCACTGGGTTTGGCACTCCCAGTCGCCTCAGGAATACGAATTTCGAGACAAACTGTTTACAGGAGACTTAATAATGCTGGCCTGTATGCCAGAAGACCAGCAGTTTGAATTCCCCTCACGTCTGCGCATAAAAGCGCTCGCTTGAACTGGAGTTTGAAACATCAACATTGGAATGTGGGAGAGTGGGCCAATGTGATGTTCAGTGACGAGTCCCGGTTTAGTCCGAGCGGATTCTCGGCGGAGAACGATATGGAGAGAACGTGGAACACGTTTTGAACCAAGAAACATGACGGAAAGACATCATTTTACATCAATGGGAGTAATGGTATGGGCAGGCATCATGGTGGACAGCCGCACAGACCTCCATTTCTTTGACACGGGGTCTGTGACCACTTTAAGATACAGAGACGAAGTTCATGAGACTTATGTTCACTTGTCCTGACTTCATATTCATGGATGATGATGCGGCCTGTCACCGAGCGGTGCTGATTGATGACTTCCTTGAAACGAAAAACATCCAGCGCATGTCGTGGCCTGCGATCTCCCCTGATTTAAATCCTATCGAGCATGTATGGAATATGCTCGAAAGAAAAATTGCAACCCTCTCGCACCCACCAAGCTCCGTTAGAGAACTGAAGAAAGCTAGTCAAGAAGCTTGGAACCGTTTGAGCCCACAACTCATTCATCATCTCATTGCAAGTATGGTAAATCGCTGTGCAGCGTGCCTGGCTGTCAGAGGTGATCACACGACTTATTAAACTGCAGCATCAGTATTTTATTTAATGTTTTTTTTTCATTTTTTCTTTAAAGTGTGAATCCTTGCTGTGCTCAGTTTTCTTTCAAACTGCTACTTTGGATAATAAAATTAATTATTATCATTCTTTTGATTTGCTTCCTTATTTTATAACCATTTTACACTCTCATATCACGTTTAAGGCCATTCTTATATACAGTTCCTTCTTTATTCACATAATTTTCAATTATGCTTAACTTTTGGACACCAGTCGCAGAGAAATGATTAAAAAAGGGATTTCCTCAAATTCCTAAGGGGGATAATCAATTCACGCAAGATGTTAAAATAAGAACTCTGTAAGGTGATTTGGAAGGAAAGTAAGTGATTTGATCAAATCCCTAACCTTTTTCAGTGAAATGATGAAATAATATGGTCAAGAGTTTAAAAGTGTTTATTTAGCAAATATGGTGCATAAGGAAAAGTAGAGTAATTATAGCAACAAGAATCATTGGAATATAACTTATTTATCCGAAATTAATTAACAAAATAATTTGAAAATAAAGCTGGTAATTTTTTTTAAAAAAAAGGATATTTGTAGTAGAATTTCATACATTTTTTTAAATTATACATTAATGTAATACTTCAGAAATATCCGGCTTTGTTTGTATCACCTTGTTTTAGTTCTTATTTCCCCTTTTTAAAATAACTTTTTTTTATTATCAAAAAGCTTTTTTTTATCTATAAAAAGGGCGTGGCATCGAATACCCTAATTTGTTTGTTTATATTTTTCAATTAAAGTTTTATCAAGTTTCTAATTTTCAGGCATACAAAAGTGATATATCAATGGAAAGATAATAATGTAAAGAGTATAACCAGGGGCACCAAAGCCGTTGAAATTCATAATCCGCGTAAAAAAAGGATCCCACAAAAAAAAATCGTACAAAAATAAAATCGCACAAAAACAGGTTACACTGTACGCGGCAGGAGCATGGCAAGAGTGAATGTACGTGGCGAGACTTGGCACCTTAAAAAGGACCTTAATGTCATTTTTTGTATTTTATTTAGTTATATTCTTTGCATTCTTATCTTTCGATTGATACATCACTTTTGCGTGTCGGAAAGTTGGAAGTTGGATAAAACTTCATTTGAAAAATGTAAATTAACAAAGTAGGCAATTCGACAACGCCCCCTTTTAGAAAAAAAAGCTAAAAAAAGCGTTTTGATTTTAAAAAATCTATTTTTAAAAGAGAAATTATATCAATACAAAAAGAAAGTGTAGTACACTGGCCTCAAAAAGTTAAGGTACAACATGTTTTTCGAAGCTCACCATAAAAAAATGGCAGTAACAATAAAATGCATAGTTTACATGAATTATAATAACGAACTTTAAAAACATTAATGCAAAAACGATTGCTGCCACTTTTATTTTATAGAAAAGAACGTATATTTATGAGTGAGAGAAAAATATGCAAATATCAAGCTTTCGTACTTTTGTGTGTAAGTTGTGTTGATTTTCAACAGTTGTTGGCAGTTTCGGTGACAATAGTCAATAGAGTTTAGAAAATGTCTCAGAGACGTCGTTTACCCAATTCGTTAAGGTGGCGGGCAGTTGCATGGATGGAAATGGGATTGTCGCAGGCTGATGCTGCTAGACGTCTCAATGTGTCTCGTAGTGTTGTTCAGCGACTTTGGGATCAATACCAATCCGAAGATTCTGTGTCCAGAAGACCTGTTCCAGGCCGACCACGAGCTACAACACCTGCAGAAGACCGTTTTCTAGCTCTTTCGGCACGAAGGAGAAGAACCACTACTGTGCCGCAGCTCGTTGCAGACCACTTTCAAGCATCAGGAAGAAGAATCTGCGCTACTACGGTGCGAAATCGTCTTCACAATGCAGGTCTGTATGCAAGAAGACCAGTTGTGTGCGTTCTCCTCAACGGACGACAGCGAAGGAACCGCTTATGCTGGGCAAGAGAACATGTTTCTTGGACGCAGCAACAATGGGCTTCTGTGCTGTTCACAGACGAGTCCAGATTTACAATGGAGAGTGATTCAGGGCGTCTACTGATCTGGAGGGAACAGCGCACTAGATACCATCAATCCAACACTGTTGAAAGACACAGTTATAGAGGTGGTGGAATCCTGGTTTGGGCAGGGATCTCGCTCGGTGGCCACACTGACCTGCATGTGTTCCATGGAGGAACCGTAACTGGTCTTAGATATCGGGATGAGATGTATATAAAGCAAATATTACCGAGACATTACAATAACGTTTTTTTTTTATTTGTGAAATGTGTGTGCATGTTAAATTTTCGAATTAAAGTATTATAGTTAATAATTTCGTAATTTCAGCTCTTATTCCTCATATGTTTTTCATACAAATATAATACTTCAATATTTTGGGAAGGAAAAAACTAAAATTTATCTCATGACCGAAAAAGAAATTTTTTATTATTTTCCTGAGTTTTCTTTTGCAATTAATACTCACTAAAAAAAGATATTTTATAAAATGTATGGGTTGAAATACAACATAAAAATGCTATTATTTTGAAGAAAAATATATAGTTAATATTTTAAAGAGTTATATTTCATTTTTTTATTTGTGCTTATAATAATTATTTTTTTAGAATTATAAACTTTAAACTGGTTTTTCTTAGTTTGAGTTTTTTCGCATTCAAAATGCTTTTCCTTCCATAATTATTTACCGATCACTTTCATTTTTTTCTTGTGTGCTATATATAATACATGTAACAAAATTAGGGATCGATTTTTCTATAAGCGTAATAGTTTTTTTGTTTTTTTAAAATTAAAATGTGTGGGAGATTTTGGCTTTTTCGTTGAATTTTTGCATACATATCAACATTTTATTTTTTTCTTCAAAACTAATTAAGTTATTGTAAAATCGATCGCTAAATTTGTTTAAATAATCCTTAAGAATATTACGAAAAATTCCAGGTCAAAAAATAAATAATTACAAAAGGAGTACAATTTTTAAATTTTCCAAATTTTCGTAACAAAATTTTAATTTTTAAAATTGTATGAAAAATATTTGTAAAATTTCATCTCGTACCATTTTTTTGAAAAAAGAACATTATATGAGAGAAATGCTAAAATATAATTTTTAAATACATAAATAAAAAAAATTGTTGAAAAGGTCCCAAGTTCTCTTAAGTGATTCCAGAAAGCCAACTCAAAACTCCACAGAAATAGCGCGGAGCAAAAGTTTACTAATATATTACAACCACAATGACCACTACACCTTTATTGAAAAGGCTTACATATTTAATTAGCTTAAATAAAAGAAGTTTGAGTTACAGAAGTCTGTGTTGCTCCCAAGTGCAGAAATAAAAATTAAAAGCGATTATTCATTTTAGAAAATAAAATGGTTTCATTTTTAGAGGAAAAAAATTTATAAAAATTATAACAAAAAAATATTTGGAGCACAGCTGCAAAAATATTTTGCTGTAATCAATATATATATATATATATATATATTTTCTAACATACATAACTCATTATAAACAAATGAGAGAAATAGAGAAACATTCCATAATTCAAACATTTTTCTTAGAAATAAATTTTCCCTTAACACTGTAAGTAAGTTTCCGTTTGAGTTATTAACAATACGATGAGAATTTTCTCGCAGAACTGATATAAATTTTAGAGCTGTAAATTTACCTTTCTGTGAATGTACAAAAGATTTAATCCCAAATTTTCTTTGTTGATCTCTAGGATTTAGATAGAATAGATTATAGTTTAAAAGCTAAAAACCCCGCTTTTATGTTTAATGGAACTAAAAATTAAAAAAATAGTTCTTATTATAAAAATAAAAAGATAAACGAGAAAATTAATATCATTGAGGTAAGAGAGTGGGGTTGTTTTTTCAATTGTGTTGCAATTTCTTACTAGTTCTATTCCGAAATGCTGAGTTAGTGTAAAAAAGTAGTACAAAGCACCCCACGCTTTTACCACAATAACATTAATATTTTCGTTAGTCATTTTATTCTTATTTTTAGAGGGTTTTTTTTTTTTTTACTTTTAGTTCGATTAAACATAAAAGCGTGTTTTTTAATTTTTTTAAGCTATACTTTTTTTTTCATTTATTAGTTTAATCTACAATAAAAGCATGCATTTTTAGTTTTTTAGTAATCATTTATTCACTGATGAATTAATCTTAAATGCGTATTTTTTAGAATCTGGAATAACCATTAGCTTCCTATCAGTGCGTCGATTCGGCGTGGTTTACAAAATGTAAGATCAGCCAATTGAAGAAAATCTGGAAAAATCAAATATTTCATGCGGAAGAATGTGTTAAGTCAATGATACTTTTCACTAAAAAGAGCTCAATATTCTCTCTGAAACTTGCATCAGTATTGAACACAAAAGTACACTAATTGAATCGAAGAGTTTGTGAGAAATTATTTTTTTTTTAATCCGGTGACTTCTGCATCAATTTTCAGCTGTTTTGGTAAAATGATGCAATGAATGATGTTTCATTCCCCAGATCCGACAAGAAAATTTAGATAAAACAGACTTTATGTCTTAGTTTTGCAGTTAGAGTAGTGCTTCTCAAACTCTCCATATTGGCGATCCAATTTTGGGTCATAATTTTCGTCTTGCCTCCCTCATACAACAACAGTGTATTAAATGCAATAAATAATGTGTACTTCGACGTTAAAGCTGCAATGCGACTAAAAAAATTATAAACTGCACATATTATCAATATATGTATTACATTTTGCATATGACAAGCCCATGGAAGTCCCGAGTAATTACTAAACTTCCTTTTAATTTAGTATTGATAAATCAATTATTAAATTCTTTGTGCCACACTGATACATTTATAAGTATCTTATATCAGTGTAAGTAGGTATTTTATTTTTTTTATCATGTCAGAATGTATTTTGTTTTGCTTCCTTTCGGTAAATTAATAATTATTTTAAATCTTTTATTTTGGACTTTTCGATATGCTCGCCCCCCACGTAGTGTTATCATGCCCAAAAGGCATGGTTATCACACAGGACATGCCCCACAGTTTGAAATACGCTAGGTTATAACAAATGTTTTTTTCACATACACGAGTCTTTTTGAAGTGATAACTTCTATTGGCTCATTTTGCTGGAAAGTGAACTTGAATTAACATCACGATCCGGTTTGTAACGCTCAATCTTGCTCCCCCAGCAAGGTCCTCCACCCCTAAAAAGAAATCATGTAACTAAAAAAAGAGGGACGTTTTCAAAGGGTTTTGAGTAGTACTTAGACTTCCTTCGTGTATGCTTATTTAATTAGTTCATCTTCCCACGCGTATTTATTACTCAAGATATAGATCAGTAGGAATAACTATAAAGAAAGATACGATATTTATATTTTTGTATAACTTTATTCTTGTGTCATTATTTAATTCCTTTCTTTTTAGTTTTGAGGGCACGGCATAATAAATTGATGTATTAAGCCAACATCTCTAATTATGTATAAATTTAAGATATTTTGTTTTATATGAGAAATTAGTGATTAAATATGAAATTAGTGTTTTGTTTATTATTTCACACACAAATCTTAATTAACTTAAAAATATTATTAATTACTTAACCTAAAGCTGCACACATTTTATACTAATGCATCGTTATTGTTGTGTGCCCAACTGGTCGTCTAATAAATTTGGCATGGTCAACAAAAACAGCAGAAGTAGGGGTAGCTAGAATCTGGCTCAAAATTGCCGAAAAAGGCACAAAAAATCCCACCAAAAAGTCTTTTTTCGAGCTTATGCTATCAAGAGATCATTCAATGTGCATGTGCGTCCTTATAATTAATTTTTTTTAATATTATGTAGATTTTATGAACACATGTTTAATAGTTCACAAACACACATAACTATTAATTAAATAAAAATTCTATTTATTTACATTATTCATTTTAAATTATTTTCATGAAAATTTTAGGATTCGAGATATGTTAAATGCTATTTTGTTTAATTAAATAAATTTGATTGTTTTTTATATACTCTTACCTAGGCGTAGTAATTATTATTAATGCATATAAACAATGTAAAAATTAATTTAATATAATATCAATTGCAAAAATGTGTGCAGCAAAATGTAAAGTAGAAAATGTACAAATAATTCTAATGGTTACTATTTATATTTCACCCAATGAAAGTGTAAAGAGAATTATCGAATTCATTCACAAAAAGTTAATTGCATACACTGTGTGTGAAGCCGGATCAACTCTTCTGAACAGATTGCCTATTATTTTAAGTGGAGATTTTAATGAGATTTTTCAAAAGCATTTAGTAGATTTTTTTAAAATCAAAATTCAATTTAATTATGTCAAATGATCCAAAAGAAAGCAAGACAAAGTACGGAACAACGCTGGACGGAGGTTGTTTTTTTTAGATATTTAAATAACTTTGAAGTATTTATAACCTATTTCAGCTACCATAAACCTATTGTTTCCTTCTTAGAATACAATTACTTCACAAATATGCATAATTAGCAAAAAAACATCACTTTATAAGTACAAACATATGATTAAATAATTTTATATGACGACTAATAATATCCCTTGTTTTTTTTTTTATTCACCTAACTAATCCCTGAAATAACATTACAAAATTTGAAGTTATCACTTCTATCGTGTGGTCATAAACACACACACTCTTTTTTATAGAAAGCTGCTTTCACAAATATTCAGAAAGTTCCTTGCCATGAATAATCTGTTTCTTACAATATATAAAGCACAACTATTGCAAATTCACTTAGGAGATCGTGATTATTGTAATTGGTGATTTTGAAAAAAAAAAATCAAAGTACAATCCAGTTACTTTTATTTCAATGTAAAAGAAAAATTCACAAAGTAGATTTTCTAAAATATTTTAACAAATTATTTTTTTTCGTACATAACAGTTGATTTCAGTAAAGGAGTAATTGATTTACAAAATTGGAAGTGTAGGAAGAAATTAGAAGCAATAGAAGACGCATATTTCCACTTAGAGAATCCCGAAACAATTCCTTTATCTTGTTAACCTAGAAAAAAAATACAACTGTTAGTCTAAAACATATCTGCAAGAAATAAACATTTGAGCATAGATCAGTAAATATATTAAATTAGAAACAGTTTAAAAAATTTTACGTTGTAAGGATTTGCTTTGGAAGGGATATTAAAAGGAAATTCTTCAAATAAGAGTTGTATTTAAAACTCACTGAGGGAAAATGGTTTATAGTTTCCTATATTTTTATAGCATTAGCTTTCTGTGAGTTTGAAAAATCATTTTAATTTAAATATCATAACAAAAAATTCAAATGCTTTTTGGCTGATACTGACGTTATCTCTAAAAGATAATCGAGTGAGTAAATATTAACGTCGCACTGTTCAGTTACACGAGGGCTTTTGGTGACGGACCATGGAATTTTGATCTATGTTCAAGTGACGTGGATGACACCTGAGCTGCCCCCTCTCCTAACTACCACACCACACGGGAGGACGTTTGAGCTCTCGACAGATTTAACGTGCATCACTGCCCTACACAGTGGGTCTTTAGTGGTATTGGGTTCGAACTCGTGACAAGGCGAGCCACGATCCGATACCTTGACCACTCGGCTACCACGACCTTAAAAGACAATTGAGAGCGGTTGTATGTCGAAATTTTAATTTCCGGTCACGTGCGGAGATTGATTCCAAAATTGTGAAGAAAGCATGTGAGCCATAAACTGAGAAGAAAGAAAGCGTGTGTTTCCCAGTAAAGAAATAAGAAGATCATTCGAAAATTTATTTTTCCGGTAATGAAAATAGTAGATATATAAAAACGTTGTGCACACATTAAGCATATAGTACAATTCACTAAAATTAAAATTAATTTTTTTATTAAAATAATTTTTGTGTGTAGCGTTTCTTAGAATTACTTTTTAGGTCGGAGAATAATATTTCGATAAAAATGGTTTTAAAAAAGAGCAAAACTCTTTCTGCGAGGAATGAAAAAATAATTAATCATTATTGTTTTCATCTACGGTAAACTCTCGTTCCCCGATTGAAGTGGCATACACACAAAGAGTATTTCAAATAATAGAATCATTTCTTGTGAGCAGCACTATCTCCAAGATTTAAGGCAATAACGACCCTAAATATCAAATGAGGACTTACAACAAAAGAGCTTTCACTCAGTTTGAGTAAATTCAGTATTCCGCTAGGTATGAAAGATGTCTGATTACTGCATTAGTTTAATTGCATACTAAGTGGCAGTTCACTCATTATTATGCTGTATTCTATAATATAAGGAGTTTATAATTAGTATTTTATTAACAATATTAATTAAATCCCTTATGTTTTAACATCTTTTTTTTTGTAAAGTTACTAAGGGAAAACTATGGAGTATATGAAAAAGAAATGGTGTTTAAAATTGATATATGTACATTAAGAATAAAGTGCTGCAATCTTAAAAAATGATCTAAGTTTTTATTATACATATAGAATTAACATGTTCCTTAAAACAAAAACAAGCAAAGAAAAACCTAGGAGACAAGTAACGCCTTGGAATAGATTCTTCTTAATATTAACGTATAATTTTTTTTTGTGTTTTTCAAAATATATGCTGCAAAAGCTTACCAAAACGTATCCTTTATAGTTCATCAAGGACCGTTCTGATTCCCTTGTAAGTTCTTTGCATTCTGCGCCCCGGCGGCATTATTTTTCTGTTGGTTCTGCTGTTGCTGCTGGTTCTGTTGTCCTTGCTGATTGTTGGCGGGAACCGCTTCACACACTACCGACATCAAGGCCACAATCAGGAAGAATGCAAACAGGAATCTCATGGCTGAAAGTTGACAATTTTAAAAATATAAAACATACAATGGCAAACCGATAAAAGAAGGGTGGCTCTCTGGTAAGTTTTACCGAAAGGGTAATTCATCCTATACAGCACTAATAATTGAATTTTTGATATTTCAGTTATTAAGTTAACATGATTTTGTCTACCTTGAAGTGTTGCTTCAAAACTTTTTTCTCTCGATGTGTCAGAATTTTTTTGCGAAACTTGAGCCACATACAATCGAAGATCAAGATCATAAAGCAGGGCGTAAAAATTCCTTCATAGTAGAATAAAAAATATAACACAAATCGATAATGTTTTTGACACGAATATAATCCAAAGGGGAAATTTTACTTAGTGAGATTCCTTAAAAGTAACCAAAGATTGACTAAGCTGATGCCAAATCCCACTTTTAAAAGCTTTAAAATATGGAAACAAACTCTGATTAATAATAAAATATGATAATTACTTTCTTAACAAAAGAAAATTTAGTTTTTTTTATGCTCGCCTCTATATGCTCTGGCGTAAGACTTAAAAACCGTAAAATGTTTCTTAAGAACATAAAAGAAACCAATTTGCTTTTCGCCTTAACTAAAAAGCCTTCTCAATGAATATAAAGGCTAATATGGGGAGATTTACAGAACATGAGAATTTCCAGAAAATTTGGTTCAGATATTCCTCCATGGCTCTACATTGATATCATTTTCCCCCAACTTTGTCATCAAGGGTGATAAATTAGGAAATCTGGAAACACTCATCACATCTTCTAGTGCTACCATTATCTAATTTTTCAAGTTCATGCTAAGAACTAAATTTTGCTTCCAAAGTATTTCTTCACAGGCAGGGTATCTCAATTCAGGAAAACAGCGAACTTTTCATATTGAACTGTAGAATGTGATACCAAAGAATTCGTTTTATTAGTGATACAAAGAAACATTAAAACAAAAAAAAATATTTAAGTAACTAAAGCACACATTTAGAGTTTTTTTTATCACTTATTGAATTACAATTTTTTTGCTTAATATTTTTTTAAGAAACCTTTTAGTTTAAAAAGGAAAAATGCATTAAAAAAATTTGTGCTTAGAACAGATGAATGAACATAATGATGTTAATAATGAACGTGGGATTATTGCATTTAAAATATGTAAAGAATATTCAAAAATTGATAAATTCAAAGAATATTTACGTGTGTATGTGAAAATGGATTGCTCTGTAGAATCATTTCTGAAACTCATTTAATGGAATGAAGTATGTTTAATGAAAATTCGTTGGAAATTCCGGAGCATATGTGACAGTACAGCAAAATTTTTATTTTTACTGCTCTCCGAAACATGTAAATTTATTTTAAAATATTTGTAAATGTGTCTCATGCATTACAAAAACACCACACCCACGTACCTATTCACAATTGTTGGAGTTATTAAATAACTAAAATTTAGAAGGCGTACAGTCTCTTAAAAGGAAAAGGGGAAAATTTACAAATGCCAGAGAATTTTTCGACGTCCCTTTTGGTTGAATCGTTAAAGTTATTTGAAGTCATATGTATGTTATAAATATACATTATTATACTAGTATATACATATTTATAAAAAAGTAGCATGCAAGTGCCTAGAAGCCTTTTAGAAGAGGAAGCATTTAGAATAGAGAATTTTCATATAAGCTATGTCATAAAAGCAACTTACCTCTATCGAAAGTGTTCTTAACAGCAAGATGCAGTTACTAGAAAATTAGAAATTATTCTGTGGAAAGATATTCTAGTTGTTAGAATTTATACTTACTTTTTTTTCTAAGTCATCGATAATCTTAAGTTGTAATAAAGGTGAAATTGCTTTAATTGATTTTATTGTTCCCATCATAATTAAATTCGTCCACTGCTCTGTTTCAACATAATACAATTCAATTGCATGCTGCTTTTTAAAAGTTGGAACAGTTCGGGATTTGTTTTGTAACTAATGACTTCTCAATTATCAACTCCTCATTACAGTTTGGAAGAAAATTATGAAATGCTTCATAATCAAACGAATCATTTGAAAACGGGTTTCTTTACATAACTTTTTCTGAGTAGTAATATTTCCAATATTTTGTAATTTAAATATTATGCTTGTTCAATATCGTTAAAGATTTGCTTTCTGAAAAACAACTCTTAACAAGCATGTTTTAATTTGAATAATGTATTTTAATGGCTGAAAACTAAAAAATTGAATAGTAAAAAAATGGAGTTTTATATTTTTTGAGAAATTTTTCTCAATTATAAAATGGTATTTACATTTTGTTTTTGTAAATGAATACTATTAGAACGGCAAAATTTTTGAGTTGCATTTGTACGAATTTTTTTTTTTTATTTGTGAGTTTTATTATTTCTTCACTAATAAATTTGTAAAAACGCCTTAAATTTCAGAAATTTTATCGAAACAAATTACTTAGGAATTATATATGTCAACAAAGCTTCGAAAACTTTTATTTTAATGTGCCTTTTGCTTCTAACCGTTTTGTCCCCTCATATGAAACCAAAATATCTAACGGACATCCAAGGCATTACGTACGACATGCCTGCTTCATGTACTTCTTTCTATTAATCTACAGCTGAGAGTAATAATCAAAACAGTTAAATATTATAAATTGATGTTATTTTTTTTGTACAGATTACATATAACAAATTAGACATGTAACTAGACTCCTTTCACTTAAGGTTTTTCTGACATTTTTTTCAAATGTTCTTCTGAAATAAGGTGTTTTTTTAAAAATTTTCTTTCCCTTTAGTCTGAAAAATCATTTATTAACACAGTGAAAATTACTTTCACATGAAACAATAAACACAGGTTATCTCGACATCTGTATGTTCAAGATTTCAAATATATTTCATGTAATTCTTCCAAATAAAACTATTTTCTCATTTTTTTAATTCACGATTCCGACATATTAGTTCTACATTTGGATTTTTTCTTTAAAATATCGCACACACAGTGCCAAAGCACTAGATGTATTCCTAAGTTCTTTTCTTATTCTTAATAGTTTTCTTTAGAATAAATACAATATCGCTTTGAATTTTTCTTTTTTTTGAAATAATAATATTATTTCAAAAATGAAATTAATTAACAGTATAATTTTACATGACTTTCATAAAATTGAATATTTTAATACTAGCATATTTTTTTAATTTTAAGGGAAACTGTTTTTAAGAAACTCTCTCTAAAAGAGGTAAACAATATTTATAGGACAAAAATTTTTGAAATTTAAAAAAGTAGCAATCTCATGTCAAAGTTGAATGAAGATTGTGAAGTTAATTTCAATGGAATTAGAAAGCATGTTGCGGTAGACCAAAATATAAATATGACAAATACATGGCTGTTTTGCAATATCCTACTGGAACTTTGAAAAGAGCAGAGAGAAAATGTGGGATTTACCTGTTCCAATTCCTTTCTTAAATTAATATGATAATTATAAAATTTTAGAACAAATAAACAAATTAGATTTCGAGTAAAGTTGACGATGAAGAACATCGCTTACGTTGACGGATAATCATTCTGAGTAAACTTATATTAATAGCCATAGTAAAAGTTGGAGAAAAAAAGTTACTGTGTGTTCATTTTTATGGAAAGCCCTCAGTAAAAATAAACGGTTGTGAAGTTTGTTCATAATAATATAAACAATTGGAAAACTGAATTTTATTATACTTTTATTCAATTCAATTATTCAACTGAACTGCCATCATAATTATAAAAAATATTTCAGAAAAAAATGAACTTTAAATATATTTTATATGATGTTAAATAAAATCTATTTTTGCAATCTCTCTCATTCATTATATAATATTCTTTTTATTAATATTTGAAACAATGTTTTAAAAATACATCTGATATTTTCTATCCATACAGAAGGTCGTTCGCACTTTATAGGAAACAATTTTGTAATTTATTTTCTCGTTTGGGTTTTGAAATAAAACATTGGCAACTTCGGTTAATCGTCTTCTTATGTTTTCTTTTGATTAGAATGTAAAATAAAATATTTATTTTAAAAATGGCTTCTTAAATTGATATATGACTCGAAGGTTACTTCACTGCACTCTCCGAGAAGAAATTGTAGTATCAACAATTTATACAGCGGTTTAAAAATCTCGGTTACTGCATTTTAATTAAAATATATTTATAATACATTAAATTTGAAAAGGAAAATAAAAATGTCTAGCTGAAAGTAAAAATGAAAACACATGGTCACGGAACTTCATCCTAAGACTGTTCAAATGCAAGCAACTGTTAAGATAAAGTAAAGTATATGATCTTAAAAGAAAATCCGCAGACTCAAAGATTCATTGGCATCGAAACTAGGAATGCCTGCCAGAACTGTAAGTAAAATCATTCACACATATTGAAAGTTAAAAAAGACGCTTAAACCTAAGAAAATCACCTCTTTTTTTAAAAAATATTCCTGAAAGAAAAGCAAATATTAGAAAATTATATTTAAAAAATACCTCGCTGCTGCAAAATGGAAATTTGTGGTTACATTCAATGAGGCAAAAGTATATTCAAATGATTGTAATAAGAGAATATTTTCATTTTCTATCGTTCAACGAATGGGAATGACCGTATAAAAAGGTTTCCCCAGTGGTAAAGTAAATTTAATGATAAAGTTCCTTAAGGCATTCATGATAATTGCAGGATTTTCTAACGGAAAATTAAAAATCAAAAAAATGTCACGTAAGGCAAAATTGATTGTCGTCTAATTCCTTCGAATACTTCTGGATGCGTATCGTTTCATTTAAAACAGTCCATTTATGCCGCTTATTTGCAAAATAGAGTAAATTACAAAACGGAGAATGAATAAAAGTGGTTAATAGTAGAGTAACCTTTTCTTAGTACACCCATGAAAATTTTTCTTTGTTCCTCTTGAACCATTTCCCAAAGTTCATCCAATCTTCTTAGATGCCGTTTTCCTAAGGCTCGTTCTAATAAACCGAAAGCACAAAAGTTGTAGAAACATCAAGTGATTTTCCAAGTACCTCATCGAATGGGATATACTTCATTCCTGGTGTTCTGTTTCTGATTCTTTCTTTGCTAAATAAGCGGCAGTTGACTGAGACATATGATTAGAGGTTTTGCCCATATGAACTTCAACTTTATTTATGTCCTTTCCATATAAGGTGGAATTTCTTCTGTAAAATTGGGTCTAAAATATTCTGGTGTTAACAAAGCGAATAAAGTTTGGATTTACTTGAGACTTTTTATATTTTTAATTTGCCGTTAGAAAATCCTACAACTTGCATGAATTCCTTGAGAAACTTTACCTTTAACTTTACTTTACCACTGGCGAAACATTTTCATATGTTCATTCCCATCAGTTGAAGAATAGAAAGTGTGTGTGTGTGAAAAAAATATTTTATTACAGTTATTTAAATACACATTGTCTCATTGAATGTTATCACAAATTTCCATTTTTCAGCAACGAGGTATTTTTTATATAATTTTCTACTTTTTGTTTTTCTTTCAGGAACATGTTTTAAAAAATGAGACGGTTTTTCTTAGGTTTAAACGTCTTTCTTAACTTTAAATCTGTGTAAATGATTTTGATTACAGTTCTGGCAGGCAATCCTAGTTTCGATGCAATGAATCTTTTAGTTGTCGAATTTTCCTTTAGGGTCAGAGACTTCACTTTCTTGACAGTTGCTAGCATTTGAACAGTCTTAAGATAAATTTCCGTGGTCATGTTTTCATTTTTACTTTCAGCTAGATGTGTTTTTTCCTTTTCAATTTAATGAATTATAAATACCTTTTATTGAAATGCAGTAACCGAGGTTTTACACCGCTTTATAATTTGTGGACGCTAATATTTCTCCTAGGAAAGCACAGTTACGTAACATTTGAGCCAAATAGCAATTTATAAGAAGCCCCTTTTTTTATAAAAAATATTTTACATTTTACATTCTAATCAAAAGAAAACATAAGCAGACGATTATACTGAAGTTGCCCCTTTTTTATAAAAAATATTTTATATTTTACATTCTAATCAAAAGAAAACATAAGCAGACGATTATACTGAAGTTGCCAAAGTTTTATCTCAAAACGCAAACGAGAAAACAAATTATAAAACTGTTTTCCATAAAGTGCGAACGACCTTGTGTAGGGATAGAAAATATCACAAATATACCTTTTAAAACATTTTTTTTAATATGAAGGAAAATGAACAATATATATAACACATAAGAAAGATTGCAAAAATAGCTTTTATTTAATATGGTATAAATATATTAACAGTTAATTTCTGAAATTATTGTTATAATTATGATTGCATTACAGTTGAGGAAGTAAATTATAGTAAAAATATCATCAAATTCCGTTTTCCTATTGTTGATATTATTATGAACACACTTCACAGCCATATATTTTTAATAAGGACTTTCTAACTTCTGCAACTGTTACTATGACTAATAATATAAGTTTACTCTGAATAATTATTCGTCAACGTAAACGATGCTCTTCATCGTCAACTTTATTCGAAATGCTATTTTGTTTATTTGTTCCTAAAATCATATAATTACCATGTTGAATTTGAGGAAGGAATTGGAACAGATAAATCATATTTTTCTCTCTGCTCTTTCCACGGTTCTAGTAGTAAATAGCAAAAACAGACATATATTTTTCATATTAATAATTTGGTCTACCACAACAGGCGTTCTAACTCCATTGATATTAACTTCACTAAGATGACCAGCCGTTCTCCTTTAGGGAGACACTCCTTCTTTTACCGGTTCGGTCCTTCCTTAAAAGGTGTCCTCCTTCTTGTCCCCTTTTTCGATAGTTATAAAACTAATCTGTTAGTCTCTGTATTCAGAGATGCCCGACTAAACTGGTACGCATCATGTGCCGGTACGTAATGAATTATTGGAGATATTGATGTATTTTATACATAATCAGGCATCTATTTTCCTCAAAACGATTCAAAAGATTGATGGTGAATATATTTCAGCTACAGAAGTTAGTTTTATTTTGAACAAATTTTTCCTTCAATAAAAATCACGTTTTGAAGAAAAAATTCATTCCTTTAAAAATAAAAAGGAAATTTTCGAACGTAGAAGAATCAAACCCGGGCGTATAACGGAAAAGTTTACCAAAGAAGTGCAGAATTTTTCCCCAAAATTTTTCCAATATGTCGAAAAATGGTCTAAGACAAATATCACAGGAAATAACAATTTTCATTGGGTTTTTTTTTATTTCATCACAAGTAAATTGGGCAGATATAGAAAATTGTGTTAAGTTTTTATCGAAAGAAACGCCTGATATTAAAATCGATGACAATAGTTTGAAGGAATTTGGAGACTGAATGTATATATTTAAATTCCGATAAATTAGAACAATGCAAAACTCAGCATGTTGAAATTGATGAAAGATGGGTAGAATACGTAACCATTTCAAAAATGAACACATTCCACATGAAAATCCAGTTATTCTTGTTGAATTTGCATTGTGCTGACCTGGAACTAATGCATTAGTTGGAAGAGTTGTTTCTATTGGTAATGATTTTGTTACAAGTGAGTAATTAAAATCAGATGCTGATACTACTCACAGTTTTAATATTCTGTCTACACAAAGGAAAGTAATTATTTATGAATTTGAAAAAAAATTAACATATTCACGAATGCAGTACTGTATTTTATTTCACATTTTTCATTACTTTTCTCTTTCTTCGTTTATAGTTTTTCGAAAAAAATAGTAATTAACAAAAAATTCTTGATATTGAATAAATTAGCGATTAGTATATGAAAATTCATTTCTGCTCCAGATAATAAAAGTAAGACATGTAAGGTAAATAAATGTGATGAAAATAAATACTGAATTATATCCACGTATAATAAATCTAGAATTCTTATTAACCGAAACCTCACGACTCTTTGAAGATCGTATTTATTGAAAGGGGTCACTGTAAAATGATATCTTATCAACACCACTAGACTGAAAAGGAAATCGATCAATTAAGAGTTCATTAGGGATATAAATATGAATGAAGGAGATTGATCTGGGTACCTTCCGTTCCGAACGCGAGTACTTTATCGACCACGCTAAAACGATCATCTTCGCGTAATGTTTAGTACTAATTTATTTAGATATAAGGCCACTTTTCCGCTTAAGCATGGTAGGCACGTGCCTAGGGCGCAAACGGTTTGGTAGCGCAATAAATTGGAGGGCGAAAAAAGAGAAAAACTATAAATTACAGTGAACTTACCACCTAGTGAGTCGTGAGAGAAGCATTTCTGCCTTCAAGAGAGTAAAGGCTGAAATGAGATCTAGTATGGAAAAAATGAAAAGCTAAACACACATTTGATGTTGCTATACAATCAAAATGAAATTGCAATGTAAATTGATTACAATGATATTATTAATGATTTTCTCGAAAAAATCATTTGTTTTTCGAAGAAAACCTTCGTTGCACAATGACAGTAACTCAACAAAGAATAAGGAAGTCGAAAAGTAAAAAAAGACAGCAAAGCGATAAGCGATGGAAAAGATACTTAACAAGTTAATAAATGGATAATACAGTAATGTATACTCTATACTGTAATTGTAAACGATTTCATTAATTCATGGAGGAGGACTGCTGATAGCAGTTCCAGCTAACATATCTGCCAGACAAATTTCCTTCCATAATACGCAGCTATCAGATTACGAAATTTTAATATTACAAATTGTAATTAATAATACTTCTTTTCATCTTATAAATTTATATGCATCTCGAGGTCTCAATATCACATTACTTAATTCCTTTCTTGAACCCTTATCGAATCCAGTATTCATCTTTGGTGATTTTAATTTACATCATCCTATGTGGGGCTCCAATCATACTTCTCCATACAGCGAAATTTTTGTGGAATGGCTAACAAACTCAAATTTTATTCTTCTAAATACTGAAGTTCCTACCCATAGAAGCAATGTTGGCTCCGTTGCTCTTCTGGATTTTACCCTTTGCTCTTCAAATCTCATTGGATACAGTAATACTTTTTTGTTTCAGACAGTTCCTACAATAGATAACTATTGCCCAGTTGTCACAGATTTTAACTTTCATAACCCGATTAAACGTACCATCAATAAAGTAGATTGGCGCTCAGTAACAGAACCAGTAAAATTAACAGCCTTTGGGATAGATGACACAATCTCTCTGACAATATTGCTAAAATAATTTCAAATAATACTCTCAAAAGATAAAAATCTCTAATAAAACCTTCCCTCTTTGGTGGAATACCATATGCCACAACCTGCATAAATTAGAAAAATGCTTCCGGAAGAAAGCCATTCGAGGAATCTCTCCAAAATTGTGGATGCGATATAAAAAATATTCAAGCCGACTCCGATTCAGTATTAAAAAGGCAAAAAAGGCGTACTGGGATACAATCTGTAATAACATTTCTAACCCGAGAATCTTTTATAGTATTCTCAAAAAACTTTCATTGAAAATAATCCTGAGTCAACACTGAATTTTCTTCAAATACATAATGGAATCATATATAATCCACAGATTCAAGCAGAACTCTTTGCAAAGAATTTTGCATCCAATAATATTAATCATGAACCACTTCCTTTGGATTATTTTGCCCAAGATAACAGTTTAATTAGCAATCACTTTGATATATCTGAATTGAATAGAGCAATAAAATCTGCTAAGAACACTACTCCAGGTGCAGACCAGATCCCGGCTAAATTTCTGAAACTACTGAACCATAGTGAACATTCAATAATTTTAAAATTCTTTCAACAAATATTTGATAACTCAATTGTCCCAAAAGCAGGGAAGCATGTCATAATTCTTCCAATTCCCAAACCATGCAAGGACAAGACAAAAATCTCCTCTTATAGACCAATAGCGTTAACTTCGGTTTTCTCCAAAACTTTTGAAAGAATTTTAGCCAATCGAATTGCCCATCTTCTAATAATAGAACGAAAACAACAACGTCATCAACAACATTATGGATTTGTCCCTTTTAAAGATAACAGAACAGCAACATATATAATATACAAAGCAATAACAGACGCAAAGTTGGATAAGAAATATTTTGCGGGGATTAGCTTAGATATAAAAAGTGCTTATGATTCAATATATATAGATGGTCTCATCTACAAATGTTTAAAGTTTGGCATTGCAGTGAAAATAGCGCTTTGGATACATGAATTTTTGTCATATAGATCGCTGCAAATTCGATGAAGAGGATGTCTCTCATCAGAAAAAACAATCCTCAAAGGTCTCCCCCAAGGTAGTGTATTGTCTCCGATTTTATACACCATTTATATGTATGACTTTTTTGAAACATTAGAAACTGGAGTCGAATGTTCAATTTATGCTGATGACATATTTATCTATTGCTCACACCAATCACTTGATACTCTGTTCGTCATAAATTACAAAATACTTTAGAAAGAATCAACCAATGGTGTAAATATTGGAAATTAAGCTGAAGTCCAGATAAAAGCACTATTGCTGAAGTCTCGAACAAAAGGATCCACTCATTTCCC